>JAPTYR010000016.1:8461980-8477747 GCA_029814505.1 Siphamia roseigaster | reverse complement strand
GACAAGAACAGAATGGCAAAAGGGGGGAGGGGGGGGAGCGGGGCACATACAGAGACACTTCTGTGTTCAGATAGGTTTAATGTCTTTGTGTTACAAAAGTTTTGTTTTTGCAGCTCAGGAGAGCTTGTATAGGTCTGTACTGTTTTATCAAAATATACATGTTTTGAACGTAAAGTGGATATAATCCAAATGATTTTGTGGTACAAAAACATGAATATATACAACCATCAACCCCCGCTTTCATACAATAATCCCACCCCGCCCCCATATAAAAAAAAAAAAAAAAAAGGAGAAAAATAAAAGCTTTGAACAAACATCGAAAAGCATAAATCATCTACTGTCGACATCACAGATAAGACTGTGGATCAATTAAGTATCTGTTCTAAAGCACTGTCTACCAAAGTAGGCTCTTTGTAAAAGTAAATCAAAAGGGGTACAATATACAGTATACGATGTTACGCAAGAGATAATTTAACTTCATGTGACTTTTGTCTAAGGAATCTGAAAAATGCAAACAAAAAAACACAGATAAGTGAAGCTGTGTGTGTGTATAGGTGTTAAAACTGGAGGAATGTGAATCTGTAGAAATCCCAACACTACAAAATAGCAGGGGTAGAAGATACTTTGGTCCTTAACAGCAATAACCGTCTGTGGCTACATGAAGCTTTGTTAAACCATGCATATTAATCTTTTACAAAAATAGAAACAGAGCGCATCTGTATCTGGTCCGAGATTACAGTGGTCAAAGCTGTAGAAAGTGGTGCTTTGAGGCACACAGGAATAGGTGACGATTTAAGACTTGTGTGATGGTTCCCACTTGGACCGATCATTCTCAAAAAGTGCACTAGGCGACCTGACTGTGGTGCTTTTGGGACACAGACAGGGAATGTGGGTGAGCTCGCTCACCCTGTTTATCCTGAATTTAAGAGAAAACAATAAGTCAAAAGGTGCCACTGTTTTGTGTTTTTTTTTTCTTTTCAACACAGCCCAAGACCGTCCTTACTGTCACAGTCGACAAACGCCTCAGAGCTGATCCCCCATTTTTTTTTTTTTTACCTGAATGAAATGGGCTTAAGGCATTTTTACAGACAGGCAGAAGCGAGGGAAGGAAAAAAAAACCTGAATGAGGCGAACAGTCAACTTAAGGTGTTTTACACTAAAAAAACACAAGGCACTGTGCTGATAATCAAACCCAGTGGCTACCTAATTAAGCGTCAAAGTGATACACATGTAAAATTCTAAAATAAAAGATAAATGAATATATAGATGTCCACATATAGACGGACATAAGGTTAAATGAGGCCCCGTACACCACTGTCCATCCTGACAAAGGACAAAAGGGATATGAACTGGGACTAAAGGACAGGCAGGCCGGGTACAGCTCTACACCTGCCACGATACAGCTAAACAGGGCTACATTAGCTAGCACAGATAGTAGGCATCTATTTGACTTACATTCATAGTTTCTACATACATATAATGGGCTATATGCGTACAAATTCTGATATAAAAATTTGTGATTTTAAGAAGAAACTGGAGTCTGAATGAGCCACTTTCCCCTATTTTTTTTTTTTTTTTTCAATGCTGGTATATACCAAAAGGCAAGAGACAGTATTTTTTTTTTTTCCTTTTTTTTCTCAGAAGCCACATCTTTTCCAAATGAAGCCAGAACGACGCTTAAGGCAATCTGGTTGGGGAAAAGTAAGGCACAAGACTGTAGCTGAGAGGAAAGGCCCCCTCTTGTTGAATGACCTCAAATAGTGGTATGGATCCCCTGAAGCAAGTAATAGGGTTTTTAAGCAATGTTAAAAATTATCACGGATACTTGTATGTTAACTGTCTCTAACCCCCCACCAACAAAACAAAACAAAACAAAAAAAAAAAAAGTCCTTAGTCTCAAACTATTTCTGACTGGCCAAAATGATTCAAAGTGGCATTTTAAGAAGGCACACAGATATAAATACCAAACCAACTCTAGTCAAAAGAACAGGAATGCTGAAGTGTGTCTGTGAATACGATTCATCCACCTAAGCATACATCTGTGGTGGAGGTGTATCTTTTTTTTTTCCCCCTAACAAATTTTGGTCTAAAGTGACAGCTGAAAAGCTTCCCCTACTTTACACCTCCAATAGAAGATGCTTCATTGCAGAATGTTGCTCCATTTCTCTATTTAACACCTAATACAACAGAACATTTGAGTACAGACAACCTATGAATAAGAAGCTTGAACTGATTACACTTACTGATTCCTGGGTCCAGTATGGAGCAACTGACATTTGTTTACAATATTATTTGGGCATGCATTAGCGTCAAGAATAATACGGGGGGGTTTGTTCACATTTAACATCAACAGTAAAGCGGAAAACAAAATCCTCAACTGACAAAATTCATCTCACTGTGATGCAATGAAAGAACATAATCAATTGTAACAAACCCATTAAAAGGTCGAGATACACCTTGAGCTAGCAGCGAGAAGAATAGTTATATTGAATTCTTTTTTTTACAAATTTGAACTGACCAAGCAGGGGAAAAAAATTAACCCAAAAAAAAAAAAAAAAAAAGACTGATTTCAAAATATTTGTCTCTTTACATATGACAAATATCAGTGCTCCATTGAGACCTACAAACTACCAGAATGAACTAGATCTGAACCCCAAACCTCAATGATGGTAATGACTTAAAAAAGGAGCAGCATTCTGCAAAGAATGTTTAACTTTAAATTATGTAATAGTGACCGTTCCCACTGAATGTGACTTTGAGAAAAGCAACGTTCAGGTGGCGATCGAACTGGAGGGAGAGAAAACAGAGGCACTCAGATGGTGGACTTTGAGAACGACACTCGTAGGTGGTGATTCTCTCCCAGATCGTGGTTGTGGAACTCGATGAGGGACTCGATGGCCTCCTCGACAGAGCCCATCTGGATCAGTGCCATCTTACGGTCCTTTCTGTTAATGAAAACATGCTTCATTTAATAACAGACTTTTTGGGTTTTCTTTCCATTTTGCTGGAATATACTTGGAACTATAAGGGCGCTAACAGATTAAAAAAAGTTAATCACGTAAAAAAAAAAAAAAAACCTACTAAAATGCTTGACTTTGTAGATATAAAATGAAACGTAGGGCTGCAGGACTTACTGAAAGAACTTGAAGGCCTTGACTGTGGCTCCTGAGCTGGCGAAAAGCCTCCTGAGGTCATCCTCTACAACAGAAGGTCTGACACCAACAAATACAACAATCAGTATTCTTTACTTTTGCATACTATGGGATGGGAAATAGTCTCACACTCTAAATATAGATAAGAAACATCTTAATGCACTGCAGTGAAAATGAGACTCTCGCAGCAGTACTCACGGTATGTTGGAGAGGTGGAGTGTTGCAGAAGGTGGAAAGATGTTAGAGTAATTTTTGGAGCCAGGTTTCTTGAAGCGGTGCAGCGGTGAATTGCCATAATCCTTTGTGAGGCCCTGGTCCTCGTGGCCCTCTCTGGGCAGCTGCACTGTTGTGTGCTTGGACAATGTCACGCGCATGGCCCTGCCGTGAAGCCGGTGGCCGTTCAGATGGCTCATAGCTGCAAAACATTTGATCAAATGAAGTCAACACTTTTTTTTTTTTTAAGTGTCTACAAAGCATTATGCATACATATTGTGGTTCACCATACCACTTCAGGGAAAAAAATTACCCATGAATGATTAAGACATAATTTAAGCATTTTTTTGTACAGTTTTAATTTTTGTGATTGGATGTTATCCTTACACTTCAGAGCAAAAACTATGTCAGGAAAAAGTCAGAATCTATGTTTATGCTATTCTTTTTATTCACTCAGACAAAAAAACAATTTTTTATTTACACACAGACACACAGCAATATCAGATCGTGAAGACCTTTCGATTATTTGGATGATATAGGAATGAAAAAATAAGTCTAAAAATGTACAAAAAGGAACCGATCCATTCTTTCCACCCCATGATAATTACCAGATCAATTCGTTTAGCCACACTGGGTTCCAGTTTCTTTAGCCATGTTCTGGATTAAGACTTTCTATAATAACACCAGTCATATTCAAATATACTTTTGTTCTACGCCCAGATTTCATAAATACCAATTTAAACCTAATTTTTATTTTTAAAGTGCTCACAATGTGACAAATTTGCCACTACAACAGGATCACAGGTGCTCCAAAATATATCCAAAGGGTTGCCTACTTGTTTCCACAACATCTCCATTAATCTCATTTGAATAGAATTTCTTTAGGCAACGACAACAAAAATAGCATCTAACAAAATACTAGGTACAAAATGTGAAGCCTTTCATTTTCCACTGTTGCTTTACAACCACTTCTTATTTGTTCAGCGCAATTGTCATGTCCCAATTCTTGATTTAACAGTGGATGTGCCTTCTGTTGAGTGAAATCTAATTTTAAGACTTTTTCCTAAGGATCTTTATATTCTTCAGAACTACTTCAAGGATTTATAAAATGCTTGTATATTCTGTTGACCAATCCAAGTCTCGCAGGTCTTTTTTTTTTTTTTTTTTTTAATTTAATCTATAATCTTGTTTGTCTTGTACTTGCATTCCAAAATCATAACGTACTAATAACATATGGTTTATTAAAATCTGTGGAAATGGCCTAGCAATAACAAATCCCCTCTCACTGCATTAAATTATTATTTTTTTTCCCAATAGATGTGATTTTTGTAACTAAAGAGTACAACTACTAAGGGAATAAATTGGGCCACATTTAATAGTCTGAAGAATCAGAGATAAATGGCAAATAATTATAACAGTTTTACCCGCTATTATTTTTATTTATTTCTTTTTTAATAATCAGTATCTTACATCATATCTCATCCGAGCACCATAAACGTATTATGTGGCATTCATGTTGAATTGCTATTGGTTGTGAAGCAGATCATCCTAAATTTCTGATTTTGTCTATCTGTTTTCACCCATGATCAAAGATACCTGTTTTTTATATTTTGCCTGAAACAGACAAAAATTTCAAAGTCTATAACCAGTGTTAATATACTGTGGCAGTGTATTGATCCTGATGAATCCAATGCGTCAACTAAAACTTACCAGCAGTATAAAATTGCATCCATGTCCATCTTCCATATAATCTTTTGTAAGACATACCTTCTGCTCCTTTCTGAAAATACTGCTTTAATATACTTGTTCATGGTGAATATTCTGAAAGGCATCTATTCAAAAGGTAACCTATCTTTTCTGCTTGGTACAATACAATTATTGGGGGGGGGAGATCAAAGAAAAGTGAGATCAAAGGAAGCAAATAGTGTTTCGGTGGGGCATGAGTGTAGCTACCTAGCTGAGCCTGTGTGCCATCAGACATCTGGATCAGAGCATTCTCCTTTTTATTGAACAGGATCTTCACTCTCATCACATCGCCATACACACCTAGGGAGGAAGGGGAACGTGTCATAAAGCAGGTAAACCACACAAATGAGCACAGTCTGAGACAGGAGTCACACAGTCAATCACAGCAACAAAAAGGAGGTAAAAAAATAATCAGATATTACTCCAGCTACTAAACGAGCACTTACTATTTTACAAGACTAGTCTATTGAATTTCTGGTAAATTCTGAATCAAATCTCTAACCCTACACAGGTCCTTTTAGGCAATTATACAGATTCTGACATCTAAAGTAGTTAGGCTTCAAGAAGGGGAGACAGTAATTTGAAGGTTTAAAAAAAAAAAAAAGGAAAAAAAAAAAATCAAAGTAACAAAATGAGTGGTTCCGAGTGTGTTTTTGATTACCTCACAGGGAAGGAAAAGTTGATATCTTAAGAGACATGCAAGAGTAAACTAAACATGCACATACCTACATTACAGTAATTGAGACACTGTAAAAGAACGATATGGTGACATAATCCCAGGGATATGTCAACTGACGACCACTAAAAAAAAGCAGCAGCATTTCATGGCTTTCTGTACCATTTCTGAGTAACTTAAGGCTACTTGGGAGAGAATTAACCAAACGGCATCAAATTGTACAGTGCAGGGCCAAATGAAATGCACACTTATGTACTTCCTAAGGGTGGTGCTTCAGAATTTAGAGCAGTTTCCTGCTTCATTCCCGAGCAAAATGATCCTCAGGTTTCTATTTAGTGGGGCAATATTTGCATTTGAGGGGCTGTGCTCTGTGAAGATGAAAAATGTTTTCTGCCCATGGACTGCAACCAGAGCTGCTTAAAATTAAATGAAATGCTGGAGCTTTGTTGCAGTGTTCTCACCTTACTTTCCTCACACAAACCCACAACAACCAAAACAGGATACACAAATCCCCAAAACAAACAGATACCCCCACCCTTCATAGCCCTGTTGTCTGATGACAAGCCATCAGTGGTTAAAAAAATAAAATTAAGAAAAAAATAAAAAAGCAAACATCATGAGACAAGACATGCCCACCTTGCCGGGTAACAGTAGTCATAAAAAAGGAGATGAAAGGATGACAACGTACCGAAAAGAATAAAGAGGCAGTGTGGCGTAACGCTCTTTAGAGACAGCAGGGGGAGCAGCGGGGCAGGGGGCCAAAAGGGGGGAGGGAACAGGGGAAAAGAGACGGAGCGGAGTGGAGGACAGTGGAGTGGAGTCGGGACATGTCCGCAGGCCACAGGCAGCGAGGTCCACAGGAAGGCCACAGTACCATGGAGGAAGGAGAGGCATGAGGGACAAGGAAAATGTCAAGGACAGGAAGGAGAGAAGAGGAAGAGTCATACAGTGAGAGAAACAGATGAAAATGTGAAAGAAAGAAGATGGTGGCAGGATATTTGAGACATTGGTCCAAAGAGGTGCCAGTGTTGTGTTTTTGTTTTCAATTGGTGGATGGTGTCCAAATTTAGAGACAATGGAGAGGGGAGATAGAGGATTGGTTGGGTGGGTGAAGGAGGAGTGGGTATAGAGGTAATAGGAGTGGCATAGGGGAGGAGGACAGAGGGAATAATTGGTCATGGGGCGTGCAGTCAGTTGGCAAGAGGGGTTTTAAAACAAAAAAAGAGGAAGAGATGAACAGAGACAGGAGAGAGAGAGAGAAAGGAAGTAAAAAACAAGGTCAGTACACAAAGAAATGTAGTGCTTCAGACAGTAGAATTGGCTAAATTAAAATGCACTGTCACTATGGGAACACTAGGAGAAAAAGAAGAGAAAAAAAGATTAACAATGAAATACAGAAAAAGGCAGAGACAATATGTACTTTTAAATGACATGTGGTGTTTGTTTATATCTACAATTTAGCATTACAATTAAAACCATCAAATCTGAATGCAAGTATCAGTAACCCTATCCAAACATCAATACTGTTCTAAAAATTAACATATTACTATGCAGCTACTGTAAATGTAATGATCATGAGAGACTACTTACACATTCTGCACACTATACATAGGTAAAGCAAAAAAAAACAAAAAAAATTCCCTGCTATAATGGACATGATGTGATTCTTTGAGAAATACAAAATGAAAAAGTAATATTGTCTCTCCGTCAACTCAAGAATGATTTCAACTAATGGACAAAAATGAAGATATGAAATGGTAAGTTTAAAAAAAAAGAAAAAAAAAGAAGTTAGTGTTTTGAATAAACTTAAAATTCACAGTGAGCAAAGTGGCAGGTCAGAAATGCAGCAGGTTTGGTCAAACACAGAGAGGTCCTGAAAGAGAAGAGGTTTTTGTCTAACATCTGCCTCATTTTATATAGTATATACTGCAACTAGTCACCACATGTAGATGGATGGTGAGTGTAAAACACTGGACTTCTTGAACAGATGGATCCAGGACCAGGGACCATAGTGTAAAAACAAATGACGCTGTATTTTATATTCTTATTTATTTTCCTCATCATAAGCACTGACAGAGGCATGATGTAAACCTATTTGAGCCTGGTTAAGTGTACTGACCTCAGGGTTCAGATTGCTGACCAGTAAGACGTTGTGTCCTGCAGTGGCATGAAGCCCTGAGAGTCCAAGTCGGCTGGCCGCTGCTGCTGCAGCTGCCATGCCAGTGTGTCCCACACCCAGGGATGCAAGAGCACTCGGAATTCCAGGCACTGACAGACCTATGAGGAGGGGGAAATTACATTTTTTTTTAAAAATCATTATTTGGATCTTTTCATCATGCTTACTGAAGGAAAACAGTGTTTTAAAGAACGGTCAATATTTGAGCTTCAGGTCTTACACAAGGTTCTTGTACTTACCTGCTTGCTGTATAGCAAATGTTGGGGGGAAAGCATGAGCTCCACCATAAGGACTGGCTGAAATGATGCCCGGAGCAGCTGCGACAGGGGAACATGAATAGTATTTCAACACCAAATGTGTATTTATAATAGTAAAATTTAAAAAAACAAAACGGATTAATCAAGGGTATATTCAAGTAACTAAAACTCAAGAGATGCTTTCTAAAAGACAAAATTATTTCAATCACACATATTCTTTATGTCAAGTCTCAGTCGTACCAAATGCAGCAGCAGCCATGGTCTGGTGGTCAATGGAAGGCTGAGAATCTGCAGTGGGGAGGTCTGGTCGAGTGTAGTCCCTGCTCTTGTCATTGTTGTACTTGACATTGAGGCTAGTGAGCTTCGAGAAGCTGATCCTCAGAGTGCAGCATGCATTGTAGATGTTCTGTCCATCCAGAGACTAAGACAGATGTCAGACCATTAAATGTAACAATGTATGAGGTGTGTTTTACACAGGTAACAAAATATCATGTTAAGTCCCTTAAGGGTTTACTTCACAATGGTCTGTTTGATCACATAGTTACCAGGTGGCAGCAAACTGAGGCGAAAACAGTAAGATGATCAACAGTGGATGCACTCGTCTTACCAGTTTAGCATGTTGGGCCGTCATGCCATCAGCATACTGGATCAGAGCTTGGAACTGGTTATTCTTAGTAAAAGTGATGATCTTCAGCACGGTGCCAAACTTTGAGAAAATCTATGGAACAGAAGACAGTTAAGTCTCAAGGAAATAAAAACCACTGCCAATGTAACAATCTGTAGAGTACATGTCTGCACAAGTCAAAAATATGCCCCTGATGTTCCAGAGAACAATTAAATTGATATGTAAAAAGTCAGGAGAGTTCACAACAACGATTGACAACTACATGAAGTACAACCTTGAAATTTAACCCTATGAAAAACATGAGTGGTACAACACAAACCATAAATGCTCACTGTACCTGGTGTAGTACATCCAGGGTGACTGGGTAGAAAAGGTTTTCCACTATGACCCTTAGTACAGGGCTCTGGGCTGCAGCTCCTCCCACACTTCCTGCATCTGTAGCAATAGCCATGCTTCCCATCGCACCTCCATGCAGAGCATTGACCGCCTGCAGAGCTGCCTGGGCACGCTGGGGAGAGAAAGCAGAGGGAAAAAATATCCAGTGTTATTCGTTAACATCCAACATGTACCGACAACTACAATTTTGTAACCTTCACACAACATTACACCGCCTTAAGAGGATGAAAACATTCATTCTATTCACATGATGCATGCATTCAAAATTTAACAAAACATTTATATCCATCTTTGAAGGACAAGTCGAAGTAAGCAAAAAATAACTTTTCAAGTTGACAGCATTTGTGAGAGCAAGCCCTTACCACTTGGTTGGGGGAGTTGTCCGTCTTGAGCTCCTTATGGGTTGAGTATTGCATGTAAATGGGGTGGTTTCTGATGACAGGAGTGACAGAGGAGTAGTAGCTCACCATAGTCTGTGCACATTCCTCACTGTTCAGCTCCAAGAATGCCTTGAAAGGTTAAGCAGAAAAGCATGACAACATTGTTCTCAAGCATTACAAATCATAAGGTTTAACTGTGCTAATCTTTATGTTCGTCTTCTTTACTGTATCACTACTCGTCAGTCTGAAGAATAAGCTCCTTCACTCATCAAACTAGGTATATTTTAAATGCTCCAAGTCACACTTGTTGAAAACTGAAACTTCTTGAATTTAAAAACAAGAGATTTAATGACTTCCTCCAGGAATTCTTAAGTACTAACGTGACCTCCCTACCAAATAAAACCACTGGGAAGTGATAAAAGGGCCACTGTCATCATTTTCATGAGGATAAAGGCCTAGAAAGCTGACACCCTGTTCTCGAACAAAAGAGAAATGTCACACAGCCCAGGTCATACAAGTTTGGTGAGCAGACTAGGATGTGTCAGTCCTTACCTGGTTTTTCCCTTTGAGCATCAGCAGATTAGTGACCTTCCCAAAGGGCAGTCCCAGGCCAATAACCTCAGCCTCATTTATGTCGTTGGGCAGTTTGCGCACATGGACAACGCGTGACGGAACACCAGGGCTACGGACGTCACCTTTGAATTTTTTGCTGTCGTTGCCATTGGCTGCAGCAGGAAACAGAAGCAGATACAATCAGTGGGGGAACAGAAGGCTCTGGTTCTTTCTTGAATAATGGATTGCTTGTCATGGCAACACAAACACCACAGGCACGACAACCACTTCAATAAAAAAAAAAAAAAAAGGCCTCGCCCCACCATGGCAACCCCCTACCTGAGTTCATGATATAGGGTCCGTTGGATATGCAAGAAGAAAAGAGTTCGTCGGATCCCCTCTGCAGAAAGAGAGAGAGGAGAAAAAAAAACCAAAACAATGGTTCACTTCAGTGCACCTACCAATGAGGACACGGCACAGCAGGTGGAGAGCACAGCTCTCATATTACCTGGGCCATTGTGTGATAAAGCAGGCAGGAAGTAATCTGATAACCAAAAGAGGATCGAGCAAACAGTTGAGAAGAGCTTCCATCTCCTTACTAGTAAGAACTCACTGACTTAGCTTGCAGGTATATTTAAATTCCCACCGTAATTATGCATCCTAAATTTAGATGTTCATGTTTAATTAATTATAGGGTATAATTTCACAGTCATACATTAAATGAGAGACTGGAGTTTAGTTATTTCAGAACTTTCATACCAGATTACCCTCATGCAGGAACAGCTCTAAGGCCATCAGTCAGCAGTTGCAGCAGCAAACTAATATGAGCCATCATCTCATTATTCACCATCAAAAGAAAGGATAACATATTGAAGCCCTCTGACAAGATGTGGATACTCCCAGGCCACACTAGTTTACTGTCCTCTGAAACAGCCTTCTCTCAACTCTCTCTTTAGTAGATATAAAGTGCTGTTTCAGGGCTGTTCGTTTCTGTGTGTGCGTTTGTGGTTGTGTGTGATGAAGTACAGCAGTCACAAGAAGTGGCTCAGCAGCCTAAGCTCTACAACACTCTACAATGAAGGTCCTGTTCAAGCTGAGACTAGGGGCATTGTTACACGGCGGCACATACACATATTGAGTCTGGAGGACTCTTTGGGAGTTGAAGGGTCCAGGGCAATTTAACATCAACCAGTGATACAGGTTTACTAACATTCTTCTGCACCTTGTGAACCAGTTTTAGAATACACAGACCGAAGGGTTGATTTTTCTTCCCAGGAAGAAGTCCACTCAAAAAGGAAACAAAATAAGAAACTCAAAGAACAAAATACATTTTCAAGTAAGGGTGTGGGATTTGTGGGCAGTATGTTTGCTGCGATTCACAACATTTTGTCCAGTAGTGTAAACTCTCCTTTGACTTCCAGATGGTTTGGCTGACTCCCACACAAGGCGAACACAAACTGGGTCTGACTTAAGCAAAAAGGAACATTCCTCTGTCTTTCCCCAGTACATTGAGGATTGCCTTTTTTTAGGGGGTGGGGGGATTTCTTGAAGACTCTTCAGATACTTTTTCAAATTGAATGCACATGTAGAAAGCAATTAAGACAGTTAAATACTTCTTTGTTGCATTATGAAAGGCCCCAAAGAGGACTGCTAATCAGTCTTGCAGTGGATACACTGGCAATGGAATAAACCATTTAAAATAGGACGCAAAATCAACCTTCAAAATAACTTAAACATGACAAAGTATGTAAAAACAATGTTACTGTGTGACACACTGGCCAAGGGCAGATGTGTGTCATGAAAAATGAAGGAAGTACTCCAGTCCAACTTCATGGTTGTGGGCGAGGAAGAGGAGCAAAATATTAGGCCTGCTTCCAAAGTTTAGCTAAACTTCCTCCTGAGGACTGATGATTACTGTTCCATGGTAGGGCTTGCTTTCCCTCTTCCCCCAATTTCCTCATTCTAATAATAGCCAGAGCTAAGACAGTCTACAGTGCCAGGCAGGAACATTAAGTCAGATACAAAAAAAGAGGATTGTGTTACAACTGACACAAGAACATACCTATAGCATTGAGAAAGTGTTTTGAGAGTGATCAACAAATCTGAAACTTTAGGTACAAAACAGATGGAAGAAAACTGCTTTTTTTAAGGGTCTGTTAGTTCACTCCAACATTGGTCCAAACCCCTTTTCTAGAACACTCACTAAATGGGCATCAACTTATTCAATGCTTTGTTTTCTCACAATGCTGACAGTGTAATTGTAACCTTCAGGGAATGATGACACATTGCGGGCTCACATGACGAATCTTCTGCAGCTTCCTCTCACTTACAATAGCGTAGGCCTATCCCGGACTTCACATTAAATGAAACCGAATTAAGGTAATTTCCCATCTCTGTACACCAAATAACACCTGGTCTGAATACTTACTCTGATCCCAAATTTGAGGGACACAACATCCTGCAAGTTAAATGTATCTGAAAGGCACCACTAGCTTTGAAATGATTTCGGACTCAGCAGGGACAGTAAAACTCTAGAGAGAAGCACAAAGGAGAACAGCACAGGTACAGACATGTTTGTTCACTCTGATCAGTCTTTGCCAGGAAAGGGGGCAGGGAGTTGTGCCTCACCAGGGGGCTGGAGGGGGGGTTGGAATGTGACCACGGAATGCCAGACACTCTGCCCAGACGGAATAATTACAGATTCCAGCAAAGCAGCGCTCCATAACTCAGCATCATCGTTACCACAGCACATTTAACCCAGAAAACAAGTTTAAAAAAAAAAAGACCAAGGATCATACTCGACATTAAATCTACAGTCTTGATCAGTGGCCGTTAAATGGTGCATTGTTATCCATTCACAAATAAGCCTTCTGAAATAAATAGAGGGGGTGGGGCATGCCTGTCCTGCAGGCATGTATCAGAGTGCTTGTTTAAACAGTGTTAAGACCTTTGGCCGGGAGAGGAGGTTATTTGCGGGAGGATGGTTTCAGCTGAAAGCTGAGTTCAATTACTCCACCTCCAGCTGCCCCGAGCCTTGTTCCCAAGGATTACTCCACAGGTAGGCATTTTTATTAGGAATGTAAATTAGCAACCAGCAGTTTTCTACAAACAAAGTTCTAAGTCAAGGAGGCTGCACAAACAAACATGCAGATACAGGCTACAAATTATGTTACATTAGCATATAGAAACTCCAGTTTGAGCTTTAAATGTATGAGCGGACAAGACTCAGATATGGTAACATTCCAATAAGGCCAACAGGCTATTACAGAACACAGAAAATAAACAACAGGAAGCTTCATTTCCCAGCCGCCACAGAACACGAAACAGGAAAGCATAAAGCCCCACCTCAGATAATCTATTTTAAATTGATTTTATCAAAAGATTCTGTGTCCACAATCTTAAGATTTTCTGCAGTCTGTGTGCAGACCATTCGGTTGTATTTCGTAAGTCTTTGAAAGTGGATCTTGCCTGAACTACACCCAAGACAGCCTTCAATGGCAGTTCTGTAATTATAGAGGAAGCTCTCACAAACTGAAGCCAAAGCATCCATGGCCACACTGTCGCACAATTGTTTTCCGTTCCCACTATTGCGTGTAAAAAATATTAAAGCCTGTGGGTATCTAGATTAATTTAGCACAGTTGAGGGACACATCCAGAAATCTTTCTATTAAGTGGAAATGTAAGCACAAAGTAAAGTACTTTCACCCATTACTTCTTGAAAGTCAAAAACACACGTACACAATCAACACAAATAAAAGCAAAATAGCTAAGGTTAAAGGTAAACGCAAACATCTCTGAAAGTTAAAAATTGATTGCAACATGTATATTTTTTTAATTCTGCAGTTAATATCTAGGAAAAGGAATAGAATGATGTGTGAAGTAGATTTTGCCTACCTTGGTGCCAACTGATATGTCATGGACACTGCTGTAGAAAGATCAAAAATTATTTGTGATTAGAGAGGAAAGGAGGTGAAATAACACATGACGAATACTCAGATCCTGTTAGACCATTCCAACAACAAAGCAGCTGTATAATCAATGCAACAACTACTTCCTTATTTTCACGCCAAGTACATTAACAATACCTGGAATATCCAGAGGGCCATATATACTAAAAGCCAATTGTATACATCATATATTACATGTAAAATGAGTTACTTACTCGATTTCAGGGACGTAGCCGGATCCCAGAGGGTACAAGTCAGCGTCTAGGCGGCTGTAAAACGGAAAAACAAAAACAACAAGCTTCAGTGTGGGTACTTGGCATGGCTCACAAAAAGCATCTGGACGGATTTTAAGTGCACAATGCGTATTTTTCGCGAATCAAACGGAGCAGCCGCACAGGCAGTCGAAGTCTTCCAAACAATCGGATTAAGATAATCAAAATACAACAGAATGAGGCGATAAAATACTATCCTTCCTACCGAGTTTCGATCTGCAAATAGAGAAGTCTTTAATTGAATCAACGTGAGAAATTCAGGCCAGACATCTTCAACATGGCCCTGATACTCCACAGACAAATGAATGCGGAAATGAGACACGTTGCTTTAGCTAGCGCTCGAGTTCCCGTGAAACCAACTTACCAAGATACAGTTAGCCAGTGTTAACTAACGTATGTTCCGCCCTGCCAACAATACGATACTAACTGGTCCTTTTACATTTTATTATTAACTTAAATACTCCTACTCAGTGTTTTCAGTCCTTGTATAGATAAAAACAACGATACGCGTAGATTTAAACGATTCCCGTAACTACCGTCTGTTAGGCACAGCGTCAGCTAGCAGCTAATAGTTAGCTTGCGCCCCTGCTAACTGTTGCATGTTTTGGTGAAAAAACTATTTCAAGTAAACTTTCCCACTTTATTCGCTCTGCGACGCACTCGGGGCGGTCACATCGTAGTCACCAAAAAAACACGAAAAAAGGGCATTTTACAGCCTCTTGGACGTAAATTTTAAAGTCTTAAGTGTGGTTCTTTTTCACTTACCCGTCCATTGCACAAGAAAAAAACTGCAGGTCTGAAGCGAAGGTAGGGCGGCAGACTTGCTTGATTTTCTTACAAAATGGCTGAACACACGGAGGCGAGCTCTGATTAGTCCGCGCACTTCCAAGAGACAAAACAGGGCGGGGACAGGCATCTGCGAGGGCTCCTATTGGACAAGACGCCGATCATTTGGGGGGAAAAGAAGGCCGCGGCAAATTTCCACATCATATCCGTGACCAGGGTAGGTTTTTCTATTTATTATGTAAGTATGTGTGAGATCGTAAGAGGAACAGTTCTTTAATTAATAATAAAGGAGAACGGAAAGTCATTAAAATATGTGACGGATTTTTTTTATTAGTTTCGTTAATAATGTCAGCATAGTCCACATAAAGAGGAAATAACAAATATATAAATAACAATGAATTTCATTGAAGTACGGTATGCTATCATTTACTTACCCTTTGTAAATGAGTATTGGTGTATATGAGAGTGAGGATTTGTTATATATATATATATGTGTGTGTGTGTGTGTGTGTGTGTGTTTATATATTTGTGTTTTATTATTATTAATAATAATACTACTACTAAAATGATATTCATATAAAATAATAAT
>JAPTYR010000016.1:7240829-7252059 GCA_029814505.1 Siphamia roseigaster | reverse complement strand
ATAGATAGATAGATAGATAGATAGATAGATAGATAGATAGATAGATAGATAGATAGATAGATAGATAGATAGATCTGCCACATCTGTCTCCTGTCCCTGTCTTGTTTTTCTGTGTTGTCTGTCATTTCCTGTTTTATTTTGTAAAATAAATACTTCACCAACATTCATCCTGTTTCCGTGGGGTGTATTGCATTTGGATCCTAACCCACTGTCTGACAAGGGCCACAGAGACTGTTAAAACATACCCTCCTGCTGGACACCTGTTCATCTCGTACGAGCTCATCTCCTCCACCTCTGGGCAGTGAAGGCATCTCCCTCACCTCACTCTTCCTCACTGTCCTTCTCCTCACGGTGTGGCTGAAACAAAAACAGAAAGGAAAAAAAAAGCTTTTCAAACAAAGTCATGTTTGTCCTTTGACGTTTGAGTTTCTTTCACACTAACTTTGTTCAATTTACTACTTAACCTGAACCTCATTTTGATCTCATTATTTCTTTGTGCCTGTTCTGATAAACAAATAAATGGTTGGAATAATTAAATGATGGATGGCTTTATTGTTGTTTGGTGTGCCACACAGCAGAACAAAACATTCAGCATGTCACAGCAAACAATTGTGTTGCACAGTCCCTCTAAAAACAACTGTGAGCTGCTGCCTTTGTCTGAGTCTAAGTGTTATTAGATTTTTATTTTTTAAACAGGAAATGTCTAATAGTCATAAATGTTCCAAAATTACATTTAATTAAATCAAATCCAAGTAACAACAAAAAACTGATGCCAAAAAAAATGCGGGATGGTTGCTGACACAGTACTGGGGCATGAAATCTGGGTTTACTTTGTCTATTACCACAGGGCAAATCACCACCCTTGTTATATCACACCTAGACTGTTACATCCCAAAAACTACCAAGGCAATCAGATCGCAAATAGGTCAGTATCATATGGAATGGCAATGCAGAAGACAAGTCCAATTCCTGGACAAAGTAGCTTTTTTTTCCTAAAGATTTTTAAACAGAGGGTGGAAGCAGGATGCTGTTTTGTAAATCTGACACTGACATAAATCCTCCACTGGGACAATGTTCGGAGTGCAGAATTCAGACCTCAGCACTCAATACACTGAACTGACAAAGAACTGAGATGTCACATGACACACTGCCACATCTAACAAGTATCTCTGCCCACAGTCTCCAGTCTCAGTAGCTGCACACAGCAAAGAACACCATAACACTATGCAGTGTATAATGCACTGAAGTATACATCATATATAACTACAGTACTGTGGCAACAACAGGCTATGAGTTCATGGAATAGGATCCATCATTGGTTCTAGTACAAAAGCTAATATTTGATTGGCTCAGTGGTAACAGACAAACTAATATTTACTGTGGCAGTAGCCATTGCCATAAAAACAAAAAAAAAAATTAACATCCTAATTTCCTCCTGTTTTAAATAAAAGGAACTGTAAGTGAGTGATACAAAATAGAAGTAAAGGAAGTAAAAAGACACAGACAATATTTTTCAGAAAATTGTGCATATGTTCAGATGTTCTGCTAGTCTTAGTTTTTTTCTGTTCATGTGTCAAACTACTGCTTCCTTTTAACATCATTTCAAAGTAATTTACCTCAGTTTCTGAAATGTAAAGACAATGCATATAAATACTACATTATTTAACATCCTGTCAAACCAGCCACTATTAGTTTGCGGGTTAAATAAACAAAGCTAATGTTACCATAACTACACTGTAATATTCCATTCGATCAGAGTGAAGGAAAACAGAATGAACTGAAGTAACTTTAAAACATAACAGATTGTGGCCCTTGAGAAAACATTTGTGTCTGAAGAATCAGATTACCTAATTATTATTAACTATTATTAAGTCCAATGCAGAGAGGCAAACATTTTTTTATCCTGTTTAATTTGTTCCACCATTTACTCATACAATGTTCATCAGATTAAAAAATAATTTCATGATCTAAGAAAGTCCCAGTTTGAGTTAAAAATAGCACAGAAACAACTATTTTTGTGTGAAATGGCTCAGTGAAGTGCATCTGTCATCACATGTGAAAACAAGTCACCACCAACAATAAAAACAGACGTTACATTAGACCATTTGGAGATGAGATTAAAAACGATTAAAAGAGGCGAAAGTCACTGTAGTCTGGTCATGTTTAAGCTGCAGAGATATCTTCAAAGACTTCAAAGACAGATTATGGACAGAGACGATTACAGTGGCATCCCCTTCATGACTGAGTGGTCTGCAGCAGTCTTTCTGCATGTGCATTTTCAGTCTGGTATGTAACGGTTTTACGATAAACTGAAACTTTCGTGACTTGAATGACATTTGGAATTAACATATGTATAAATAAAGAAAAAAATGCAATGACTCAAAGAACAAAATATTTGCTTCTTGCTATTGACTAAAATACATATTTCTCTCAAAATTAGCTCCAATAGGAAAAAACTGGTAAAGGCAGGCATGTCTTTTATTTTATTACCACCCATAAGAAGAAAATAGCACCAATACCCCTGTATCACCACATTATGTTTTATCAAGAATCAATACCAAGTTGAATATGTGAGGTTGTCAGGTTCTGATCTATGTTTGAGTCTTGTGGTCTTAATGCAGGAGATCAATCTCCCAATAAAAGTGGGTGGTATTTTCAATAGAGGTGAACTCAACAAATGAACTTAAAGTCCATACATGATAAAATAGGAAACAGATTTATATAAGAAATAATTTATTTCTTCTATTTCACCACCGTTAAAACCAAAGGTACAGGTTCGGGTACATTCAACATACTTTTGTGTAAATAAATCTATATCTATATTTTGTAATTCTGACCTTTCCCACTGTCTTGACCGGTTTCTCTTCTTCATGCTGTGCTATTCTGAGCTACCTGCCTGCAGCTAAAAGACATGAGATGGTTCCAACCTTATCTTCTTCCAAACCAGAGGTGGGAAGTAACTAAGTAAAACTAATTTGTTACTGTACTTAAGTAGATTTTTTTAGGTATCTGTACTTTACTTGAGTATTTATTTTCAGGAAACTTTTTACTTTAGCTCCCTACATTTTTGAACTTTATACTCCTTGTATACTTTATATAAACTCATTCCCAGAGTAGAGTTGTTACTTTTTCAAACTAAACAGATGTGACAGTACAAAAAATAAGTCACTTCAGAGGGAAAATCGGTGGAGAAGAGATATTGTGACATTTGATCTCATAATTTTGACTTTTATTGCATTATTTTTTTTTTTACTTTATCTCAGAATTTTAACTTTTTATCTCAAAATTGTGTATTTCGTATCTCATATTTATGACTTTTTAATCGCATAATTTTAACTATTTTATCTCATAATTATGACTGTTTGTTTCAACTGTGCCATTTTCTCTCATTATTTTGAATTTTTATCTCATAATTCTACATTTTTTAAATCTCATATTAATGTTTTTTTTTATCTCATAATGATGACATTTTATCTCAATTGTGACCTTTTTCCCCATTTTTCCAAAATGTACTGTCCATACTCACAAAACTGAGTACCATGACCCAGTAACTAACTTTTAACGCCTTAATATTTGGATACTTTGGAAACTCTTTTGTTTTGATTTAGTTTGGTTCAGTAAGTTAAAAAAATGTAGTGTTACTTTTTACTTTTACTTAAGGAGTTGAATCAGTGCTTCTGATTTTATGAGAGTATTTGTTCGTAGAAGTAGCTGTACTTCTACTTAAGTACAGAATGGGAGTACGTTTACCACCTCTGTTATAAACAAGGAAAGACTAAATAAGTGTGTGTCAGGGAACTTTTACTACTTTCACTTTAAATGTAAGCTAACAGAAGCTGACAAGCTCAAGTGTGTGATGACCTGATTGGTATTTCGACATGCGGGTGTGTCATTATGTGCAGGTTCAGACCTCCGTGATGGCAGCGGTATCCTCATGAAGGTCTTGTACGTCCTCAGTTCTCTGTGCAGCTCCATGAAATGCTTTTCCTTCCTCTTTACCACCCAGGTAAACTCACCATGTTTCAGCTCGATCTTAAACACCGCCGGCAAAGACTACAAGCACACAACATCACAGAACATGAGGGCAAAAGGTGGAAGAAAAGGGAAAATATCTGTGTTAACTTAGCTGCATTCTGAATAGGATAAAAATTAGAAAATAGGGCTGTCAAATGAAAGTACACTAAGAAAGAGAGAAAAAAAATATACATAACACACTAAAATCCACAAAAACTCTCAAAAACTCCAAAAATTCTTCTAATACAGAAAAACAAAACATATGAGATATATATATAGATATAGATATATCTATATATATACTACAATTTCAACAAAATAACTGTTCCCTTTAATTGCGTTAATATTTTTAATCAGATTAATCATGATGATGGATTAATCCACATTAATGCATTAATTTTGACAGCCCTAGTGGAAAGATGTCCATTTTAGACATATTTAAAATTATCATTTTATGAAAGGATTTAGGGATTAAAAAGAATCAAGAAAATTACTAGTTCTACTGGTGTACAGGTCATGCGTAGAGTCTCTCTACAATTTAAAACATTTATTACAAAAGCAATTGATGAGGTATGTTCATCAGATTTTTTTATGTGTGCTGAGTGGTTATTAAAGTTTCTAATCACATTGCTTTTGTGTATTTCAAGTACCCTGTTGATGAAATAGGTTCTGTTAAATAAACGGCAAAAATATGGTTACCTCTCAAGAAAAGACATATAATGTATTATGGTTTATTGAAAGAAAATTAGTCTGCAGACTCGGAGAGAGTCCAAAGATGGATGTGTGGTGTGGGATCACATGTAATCGAATCA
The DNA here is from genome assembly GCA_029814505.1 of Siphamia roseigaster. Classification (NCBI taxonomy): domain Eukaryota; kingdom Metazoa; phylum Chordata; class Actinopteri; order Kurtiformes; family Apogonidae; genus Siphamia; species Siphamia roseigaster. The sequence goes on along the minus strand of JAPTYR010000016.1, from coordinate 7,247,233 downwards.
TTGGTCCATTTTCCTTCAAATGTCTACGTTTGACCTTTTGACTGAAAATGTGTCACCGCACCTGGATGACCTTCATCCAACCATCATTTTCCAGGTAGATGATGCACCACCACATTCGGGACTGCATGTTGGTGGGTTCTTACATCAATCATTTCCAGACCAGTGGACTGGAAGGGATGGCCCAGTATCACTGCCCAGGATTTGTGTCTATGGGGTTATGTTAAAGATGTTATATATCAGACGGAGATACGGGACATCAGTGACCTGAAGTAAAAGATCACTGAAGCCATTGACACCATTGATGATGCTATGATACAGTCGGCATGGAAACGAATCCAGTAACATCTAATGGTGTCCATATAGCAGTGTATTAAATAAGGCAAAAATACTTCAATATCTATTTAAAGTCAAGAAAAATACACATTACCATTGCAGATTTCAAATATATATTCCAAGCCACACTGTGTGAAAATACATTTTCACACAAATCCTACAGTTTGCCAAGGAATATATTTTTGAAATCTAGCATAGAAATGTGGATTTTTCTTGACTTCAAATAGTATGACACACCACAAGTTTCCAAAGAGCACCTCTGGATAATCACCAAGAAGACCCAGCAGCACGTCCACTTGGTTGGTTTCAACTTCAATATCTACTTTCCATTTTGTATTAATTTGCACAAGTCCATCCATTTTTGCCCATTTATCCAGGGCTGTGTTGTGGAGGCGACAGTCTAAGCAGGGATGCCCAGACTTCTCCCCAGACACCTCCTCTAGCTCCTCCAGGGGGAATCACATGAGAAACATAGTCTCTCCAGCATGTCCTAAGTCTTCCTGGAGGTCTGCTCTCAGTGGGACATGTTGGAAACACCTCCAGGAAGGTGTCCAGAGGGCATCCGAAACAGGCACCCAAGCCACCACAGCTGGTCCCTCTCAGTGTGGAGGAGCAGTGGCTCTACTCCAAGCTCCTCCCTGGTGACTGAGCTCCTCATCCTATCTCTAATGCTGTGGTTCCAATGCATGGTATCAGCTCGAATCAACTCGGTTTGGGTACCAGGTACTATTCCTTGAGAGCGTTTCCAGTACAGATACTATAGTACAAGTACCTGGACGTCATTGCGAGGCGCCATCAAGCTCATGCAGAATTTTTTTGTCAGCCACCAAAGACAGAAATTTCTCAACTTCCACGACCGATCACGGTGTTGATGTGTGGACTGACATTATTGCGTTGCAGACAATTATCTTACTGGTCTGTTTACTGTAACTCTGAATCCAGATTTTACCTCCACCATGGAGGTTATGTTTTTGCCGGCATTGGTTTGTTTGTTGGTTTGTTCGTGTACAAGATAATTTGAAAATGGGGTTGACACCCCTAAGGCATCCCCCGCCAAAATCCATGACCCTAAAAGGCACATCTGTGACCTCTGAGGGTTATGTTTGTGCAATATGAAAGAAATCCATCAAGCGGTTGCAGAGATATGGCCCAGAAACGAACATCTGCACGTACGGACAACCGGACGGACATGGCGATACCATAACCCCCCGCCCACACTATGTTGAGCAGGGGATAAAAACTGTTCATGTCAACACGACCAATTCATTTTTACCAAGAAACATAACACTAGAAAATCAAACAGTCAATCTATATTTATATAGCACTTTTTCACCCAGTAAAATGTTTATATAAAGGATTCCAAACACCTCAGAGGAAGGCCAAGCCTTGAGGGCAGGCAGGCCAGGCAGTTTCTTAAAGTTGTAAGATGAAAATGCACATCCTGTCAGTCCTGTTAATCCTTTTAGCTTGATAACAGATATGTTTATTAAAATGCCTGGTTTTTTGTCAATAACTGTGCCAAAAAATGACCCATATGTAAACAATTTACACTTTTTTTCCCCAGGACAACTTTCAAGATCTGTCAAGTAGTTACCATTTTTATGTCATTAAATACCTAAAAGTATGCTAGAAGAAGAAAAGCACAATAGAATTGCATTTTCTTCAACTTTTTTTTATAAATTCTTGTAGCGTACAGATTGTAAAAAAAAAATCTAATTCAAACTATTTTACAACAAAGACAGTTTGACATGTCTGGAGCTTTCTGAGTAACCTGGCTTTTGCCAGATAGAAGTATTCCACTCAGCGTTGTGACCTACTCACTTCCATCTGGGTCCCATCGTTTGGCTTTGCTCTCTGCCGGAAGGGGTTTGACCACAAATCCTTGTGTTGTGTTGTGTTGGAGTAACCACTTTGCTGTCATTTTATATGGCATGCTAACTTTAACCACTCACATCGAAGCCTATCCGTGACGTCCCATTTCCTTTAGCACCAGCGAAGCCATTTGATAAATCAAGCACTTGCCAAACCCGGTCAGGAGCAGAACAACTACATCATTGCCCACAGCTAACTCTGACAAAACCGTTCTTTGTTCATCTTTTAGAGAATCTATATGTGGTAGATTCAATCATACAGTTGAAATCGCTATATTGATACCGACACCAAACTCCTCCATGCTAGCCGCCATTGTTATTCGAAACTACAGTTGCATTGCTATTAGCGTCAACGTCTTTGGGTACGTCATATCTGTTAAAATCCCACCTGGGATCCTGATTGGCCCGTCATCTTTTTCGACGAGTAAGCTCAGCGAATAGGCAATTCCTTCCAGATGGCAGTGTAAAGCTCGCAGAGCGGAAACCGTGCCATCTGGGGAGAGCCAGGTTACTTTCTGAGTCCATGTTACAGGCCGTTAGGTTTATTGTATTTATTTTTTAGCAGTGGTGGTTTCTGAAACACTGCCTGTCCTCCTGAAGACACACATCCAAGGTGTGCTTTTGTGACAGTGCACTTTTTCCTTTCCAACAATGTCTTCGCTAGTCATTTCCTCCCTCTCTCCACACTCAGTCATTACTGTAATGCATGTAGTATCATCAGAAAACCCTGTTTCACAACTTTCTGGGGCAGTTTGCATCATTAAAATTGCACGAAGTAATGGGGAGTTACACCAACTTGAAATACACGTGCCAGTGTCACCAGTGATCCTTGTGGTTGTTTAGCAATATCTGTTGATCCGATTAATGCAATGAATTGTGGGGCACTGTGTTGTCTTTTCTCCTTTGGTAAAGAACAGTCCAGTATGGAAGCCCATTTCCACCAGGGATATTTTTTAAAAAAGTGGTTCCATTAAGTCAAAATTACGAGATAAAAAGTCAAAATTTTGAGGTAAGTGTTATATGCATTGAATCGGAGCCTAGTTGTTAAAGAGAGGCACATTACCAAGCCAGTAATGGATAAACCCTGCCCAAGACCCTCTACCAGGACTCGGGCAGCTGGTCCTAATCCTAACCCACTAGACCTTCATGAACCATAGCCTCTAGCTGGACCCAGGTGGTCATACCCCAGGATAGCCCAGGACATCCTACCAGGACCTGGTCAGCCTGAGTCCAGCATACAGGCCCTAACCCAGTCTTCTTGGGTTTGAGGAATGCGCGCTGCCCATCTCGAAATTTTGACTTAGTGGAACCATCTTTAAAAAATATCCCTGGCAGAAATGGGCTTCTATAGTTCAGCGTCTCCGAGGCTGAAGACAATATGACAAGAAATAAAGCTCCTTTCCTGTGAATGTGTAGAAATTGGACAATTCGTGTCATGGCTTATATTCGGCACTTTCCCACAGAATAGTTTGAGGAACGGCAGAATTCTAAGAATTCTAGAGTTCTTAGGGAACCTTTTAAATAGGTTACCATGGGAGGGGCTAGTGTGACGCTGATATCTGCGACAGTAATGTCTTCTTTAAGCGTCAAATTCAACGCTGTTTCACTCCCAAAGTGTCAAATACCGACCCCCTGACCAAGTGTTAGTTTTTAACATACAAGGTGTCCCTTGGCATCTTATTCTGACCCATTTGTGGTAATATGAGATGCTCAGAGCAACTAACCAGACATGTCGGGTATGAGGATGTGTTAATAAATTCAACAACAGGGAAGTAGAAGACTGCTACTATAAGCTGGAATGGAGGAGGAGGAGGCCACAGTGCTTATGTTCTACATTGCAGAAATGTTAATGGTGGAGGGTTAAAAACAGCGTCTAATGTCAAGAATTGATGGTACTGCAAGATGCAGAAATAGGCGGAGTCTCAGCTCGACCAATCACCAAACACCTCTGTCATATAGTTCCTATAAAACCAAAAAAAGAACCTGCCTGCAAGTAGGAGCCAAAGAGGTTCTAGGAACTACATAGTTCCTGTGCTGTGGGAAGACAGGGAAAAAGGTTCTAGGAACTACAAATGGTTCCTACAGTGGGAAAGCACTTATTGCCATGCTTGCAGTGTTTTTTTACTCAGTTATGAACCTTCCAAAATAAAAAAAGACCATTTGGATGTGTCTTGAGTCCTTCCTTCAGAAACATTTTTAAAAATAAGATCTAACAACTGGGTTTTAATTTAGAGAGGGATGTTAAGATAAGTTGCTGGGGTGTGTGTGTGTGTGTGTGTGTGTGTGTGTGTGTGGGGGGGGGGGTGTTAATGGTGTTTGCCCCTCCTCTGGCTCTGTGTGCTGGGCTCCCCCTCCCCATAGCAACTCAGTCTGGTAGCAAGTGATACAAATTCATCATCACAAATAGTACATTTAACCAATCATAATTAATTGTACTGAACTGCCTCCACAGCTACAATAACACTAGCAAATTAGAATATTGGCATTTTGATTATTATACATTTCTGTTTTATTATAATGACTACCGTTTCCCCCTCACTCCCCCCTCTTCCCTACCTCCTTTAATCAATCCACATTGTTTCGTTGCTCTTTACATTTAGTCTCTTTTCATTGCAGCAGGATGTCAGTATTGTCTGTCATTACTCTGTTTATGGTTTGTCTGTGATTTATGCCTCGTTTATCTGTCCACAATGTCTTAACTACCATCAATTTAAAAACAAAAAAACTGAATGGTAAGGGGTTAACTTATATAAATTTTTGTTTACTTAATTTATTCTTGTAATTTCAATGTTTGTATATTATTTGTCTGATTATAGTGTGTTGGTATGTCTGATGTTCTGTATATATTTGTTATATTCATTGTTTTAAATGTTCTATTGTTGAATAATAAATGCATTCTTAAAACAAAAAAAGTCTGCTGATCTGGGGTCAGTCACGAGGCCTGTCTGCTCATTCCATAGAACCACCTCGTGCAGTGACGTCCTGCCAGTGGGCGGAGCCACAGGCAAGTGGGCGGTACCGTGTCAGTCTCCCAGCGGATCCTCACTCAGCCCCTTATCGGCCTGACTCACTAATCAAGAAGTGACAGTGTGTCGGGAAAAAAACGCACTTTTTTTTTTAAAGACCCGATTGTATAATTCTAGAGTCTTTTGTAAAAAATATTCACCCAAGACATGGGGAACCGGGTGGCGCGTGAGGACTACGAATGGGTTTATTCAGACCAGCCTCATGCCGACAGGAGGAAACAGATTCTGGGTGAGCTAACTTTAGCTTCTGTGCTAGCATGTTTATGCTAAACCTTCTATAAACAATGAGACCTACACATAATTAAGCTAAAAGAAAAGGCTGTTCCGGTGTGACACGTAAGAGATCTTAATGTGTAATAAGTAATTAGTGTTTCATGGTCGTGGACTTGTATGACTGACATAAGCTAACGGTTTCCGGAGAATGAGTGTTAATGTTACCATGTTAACCATGAGACACATTAGTGTTAATGAGTCATTGACGTCTTTCATAGTGAATAATGGCCACCACCGCACATTGTATGTAAATATGAGGTGAATGCAAAGTTACAATATAACAGGTAGTTTTGTGTTGGTGTCAGTGAATAACAGTACCACTGTACAGCCCGAGCCTTTCTGCCACTCCCTGAAATGACAACTTTGCCTCAGACTTTCCTTTCACTTTTACGGTAACGGTCCAACTCCTGGTACAGAAAAGGACCTTGTTGGCGGAAACCCAGACTTTACACATTTTATTCAGCTGAGCGTGTCTGCCTACAAACAGATACTTTCTACATGCATTTAAGTTCTTCACCAAGTGTACTATTAAAAGTCTTGTGAAATTAACTTAAACATGTAGTCACACTCACTCTTCAGAATGAATCACTCTGTATTGCTGTATGCACCAGTGTTTCCCAAACCCTTCCCCTGCATCTAGATCAGGGGTCACAAATCCTGGTCCTCGAGGGTTAGTGCCCCTACATGTTTTAGATGTTTCCCTCTTTCTGCACACCTGACAGTCATTGTCAGGTTTCTGCAGAGATGGATAATGGGTTTATCATTTGAATCAGGTGTGTTAGAAGAGGGATATGTCTAAAACATGCAGTACCCTCGAAGACCGGGATTGTTGACCCTTGATCTAGATCAGGGATCTGCAACCCTGGTCCTACAGAGCCGCTGTCCAGATCGAAAGCAACGT
>JAPTYR010000016.1:6879526-6891469 GCA_029814505.1 Siphamia roseigaster | reverse complement strand
TCCTATCCCATTTCAACACTACACTGGATAAAAAGTCAGAAAATTCTGATAAAAACTGTGAATAAGGACCAGGAGGGTGATAGACTATGGCAAATAGGACTGGATTTTGGTTTTTCCAGGTAGGAAAACTCAAAGACAGAACTAGAATTTCAAAGGAGTGGTAGGATTGATTAGTTTTAGGGCTAAGACCTAAACTGGAGTGTGATATTACTGCCACTCCTCCACCTCGACCAGTGCTTCTTGCTGTATGAAAGTCGACATGACTTGGAGGTGTGGATTCATTTAATCTAACATATTTATCCTGCTGAAGCCAAGTTTCTGACAGAGCCAAAATATCTATTTTATATTGACCAATTAGGTCATTTTGTAACAAAGACTTGGATGACAGTGATCTAATATTGAGCAATCCACACTGTATAATTTTGTTATATGTACTTTTAACCGGACTACAACCTGGAAGTATTTTTATTATATTATTTAGTCTTGCTCCTGTAGGTTTTATAATATTAGTTTTCCTAGTATTTACTATACGAGGGATAGACACAGTCTCTCTATCTTTAACCTAACTGTGGATGTGTGACCGTTCAGGTAGAGGTACGTGATGCACAGAGAAGCGTTTTACACTATGACTCTGTGCCCGGGCCTCCACTCTACAGTCCCTGGTCGCTGGGTAACACCTGACAGACACCGCTGGATGCCTCACGTCTCTGACAATGGAGCTTCCAATTACCATTGTGTCCGGTTTAGCGGGTGTGTCACTGAGGGGACTGAACCTATTGCAGACGTGAAGCTGTTGGTGCTCTAAGTTTCTGCCTTTAGCAGCACGGTCATAAACCGTGGCTTATCCGGCTGCAAGGGAGTCGCTGGGGGACTAACCACGCTAACATTCCTACCGCTGTTAGCACGGCCTGCGGTCCCTGCCGCTACCTGGCTGGAGCTAAGCTTAGCCTTACCTTCTAAACTGCAGAGCTGTGCTTCTAACTCTAAGACCCTGGCCTCCAACCCTGACACTAAGCAACACTTCCTATAGCTACTTCTGTCTTCAGTAAAGGAGGCAGGGGACTGACTGTACATACAGCACGCAGAACAGAACTGACGGGAAGGAGAAGGAGGGCTAGCCATGGCTAAAAATGGTAAGCTAACAGAGCAAACAAACAACACACTCACCGGGCGTGTTGTCAGGAATCCTGGTCCGCTCGCCCACACTGAGTCGGTCAGCAGCAGCAGTGACACCAGGAAGCAGCAGCAGCGGCGGCACCAGGAAGCAGCAGCAGCGAGTTCGCTATGGTACTGTACAAATACTATAATGTGGTAAGTGTGCATGTTTGATGTTGCTCACAGGGGTACACTTCACTGCTCAGGCAGTTGGCACATATGCTCAGGCACATGAAAAATTAGAGGGAACATTGTTCTCCATCATTAACACTGAAATAACCACCACCTTTATAGTGACTAAATAAATGTATCTACAGCGGTGGAAAAAACATTTTGGAAACCCTATGTATCTGTAATATATTACATTGAGAATCTCTCTTCAGTCAATGTCGCACTCACTTGTGCACATGCTCTGTTCTGTTGAGGTTAAAACTGGAGGTTACTGTAGATAATCAAAAACAAACACATCCAGGACATGACATGTTGAAACTGTCAAGAATTTAATTTTGCTATTTTTTCATGCTAAGAAGAAACAGATAAATCATTTTATCACTTTCTGATGCAGCTACACCTTTTGAAACTTAAAAAAAACTTCATAAATATTTAATGCATTATTCTAATAATATTTATATTTGAAATTGTGTGAAATTTAAAACTTTTTTCCACTACTGCATTTGTGATTCTATTCATATTTTTCATTGTAGTTTAGCAAAAAACAATTCAATTCAATTTTATTTGTAAAAACAAAATGCAACAAAAATATCCTTTGTTTTGACCATGTCCTGTCCTGCCAATCTTACAAAAGCTGTTGCTTACTTTGCAAAGTCCTTCAATACATGCTAACTAATTTAGTTAGTGTATAACGGCTAAGTGGTTCCTAATGAAGTGTTAATGTATATTGTGGAATGTAGAAAATGCAGTCTTTGAGTCAGTTTTGTACACAGGAAGTCAACATGTTCATCCCCTTTCACAGATGTGTCCCTTTAGACAGTGGTGTCGTGGTCATTAGAAGTGGGAATATTCTTTTTTTTTTTTTTTTTTTAAAGTAGTACAGAAAAACGCCCTGTGACGGCAGTGACATGTCAGACTACCCTAAGTAGTTATTCCCCAAAATTCCCTCAGCAGTATTTGCTCACTATTATAACATTATCATGACTTCATCCAGAGCAGTTAGTAGGTTTTACTGGTCACACAAGCAGCATGAATGTAAATGTATTCAACTTGAGGTAAACATAGAGGCAGAGTAGGGCGGGTCATGGCTTCACCATCCTGGGGGGAAAAAATGGGCAATTTGGCTCACAAATATAACTGAATGTTGCACATCTGAGAGATTTAGAAGTGCGTATACTCAATGCTGACTGAAACATAAGTAGGTATACGCTATATACCGCTGTACACCCTGGACTACACCTCTGCATGTTGACTACTACAGAGCAACCTGCTCTATCGTACTGTGGCCCATTACCACTGGGTTGTGTGCACCTATTCCCCTGGGGAATAGGTGCATAAGAAACATAAGAAAACATTTTGACTATCACGCCAGGCTTTGAAATCCCTAATCTCGCTGTGATAAACTGGGGGCAGTCACTGTCTCGTTAAAGACTTAAAATAATAGTATCGTCAGAAAATGTGATATCCCAGTAAAAGTAATAATGAAATAAATTCTGGAATCTTGTTCAAGTAAGACCAAGACAAAGCCATGCACACATAGTAGTACAGCTGCATGCAAAATTATTCAACCTTTCTCATACTTTGGGAATTTTGGCAAAATGAGGAACATTACAACTGCAGAATATTACTAAACCATTTAAGTGGTAAACAGCTTATTGTAATTTAAGACCAGAGTAAAAGTTGTCATATATTTAATAGTTCATCAAAAATGGCAACTTCAACACAAAAAACAGGTTACAAAATTATTCAAACCTCAAGTGATCAAATTATGTTGGTTATGCATAATTACAACTAAAATACCAGATGCAGCAAAACTAGGAATTCAACTGGTGACACGTGCTGTCCAATATTCAACATGAGTTTATTAATTGTATTGGGGGTTGAATAATTTTGTAACCTGTTTTTTGTCTTAAAGTTGCCATTTTAAATGAACTATTAAATAAATGTTGACATTTACTTCGGTCTTAAATTGCAATAAACTGTTCACCACTTATGATTCTGCAGTTGTAATGTTCCTCATTTTGCCAAAATTCCCAAATTATGAGAGGGGTTGAATACTTTTGCATGCAGCTGTAGTTGTAGTAGTGGTTATACTTTTCATAGTGCAGCGTTACCTGGTGTGATTTTTCTTGTCCTCCTCAGAAATAAGGAACCACACAAACTCAGCATAACTCATCCTTCCTTCCCTCTGCACCGCGTTACCCCTGGAAACCAGACAGACAAAGCCGTTCATACTCAGTGAATACCTCTGCTGTGGGGAAGAAATCAGACTTTTGTGTGTGGTGCTTATTTGTATTTTCCACTTACCGAGTAACAGCTCCTGAAAACAATCTCTCGATGATTCTGTTTGAAGATGCTGTCAGAGGAGAGAATGAGGAAAATAAGCAGATGTGATGTGTTCAAAGACATGGAAACAAATGGACATTGTTGCAGATGACTGTGCATACAGGTACCTGCGTAAGCAGTGAGTAAGTGAATTAAGTCTTGGCGAAGGGGTCGCATAACACAATTAACCGAGGTACGAATTTCACATCATTCACAGCATGAATGTGTTGCACTGAGGACAAATAGCTGTTGTTTTTTCTTTTGCAAGTGGGGGCCCAACGCACGAAAAAAAGCAGATGAATGTGCCCTGAATCTGCTTCTGATTTAGGATTTACTGTTATCCAAACCATATTAAATAAATGAAACCAGAAAAAAAGACTGACTAAGCCATTCACTCTAATTTTTCTTTTTTGAAATGATGCATTTCCTGCCTCACAGTTGGAGAATCTTTGGGGAAATAACTCCATGGATCTGTTATAGATGTGTCTCCATGTGGAAAAGCTGCGTCTGAGGATAAAACCAACTACTTCCTAGCCATTCTCACCATGGTCATTGTATCTCGCCAGGTCTTTGGGGTCGATGTACAGGTCATGGTCTGTGTCTAGTTCCCAGAACTTGCAGTAGATGACATAGAAATGCTCATAGGAGAAATAATCTGTGATTTGGTTGATGTCATCCTCCTCCTCCAGCAGTGCCAGGGTCTGCAGAAAATTGCTCCTGCGCAGCTCCATCATGGTGATGCGGCCTGTCCATGAACGGTTCACTATGTAGTATATCCGCTGGATCACCTGCAAAAACAGGGCAGACACGTGGAAACAATGACAATCCAAAAACAGTACTGTTATAGTAGTAGTGGTTATTGCTTCTGTTTAATTCCCAATACTTTGTGATGTAATTTTATCTTATTGTGTTTAACTATTCTTACATGACCTTTTCAGTTTGTCTTTGCTTTGTCGACTAAAATATGAACTATGAACATTTAGTTTCAATGTATAAAGTTTTGTATTTCAATCTATGTCTGAATTTGGGTTCAAACCCTCTGACTCCAATTCTGGTCCCACTGAAGCCTTTTCTGAAATTGATGACCAGCTTTTATACTGACTGGACTCCACAGCATGTGACCTACCCTCACACAGTGTGCCGCTTCTGAATGGTTGTTTTGGCAGGATGGTACGGAGGCAGCTTATTTGTGTAAAATAGTTGATGAAACAAAACCTAGGTTTGTTTGGAGCACTGCAAAAAAATACGACTTTGATGAAATTGCAATTTTTACTCCTAACAATACATAGATTGTTCAGCCCTAAAATGAAGCTAACTTTACCTGCAAGTCTTTGTTTTACTTTCCATTAGTTTTGGATACTGCCACTGAGACTACCCAGACAAGGGTGTCTATTAATACAGGGGGTGTGTTCTGACCCATGTGACTGTTGGTAACTACATAATACTGATTTTACACACTGTACTTTTCAGTTTTTTCCTTATGTATTTTATTCTGTGTTGAATGTGTATGTACCCTGTGATGTGTGATGTTACCCTCTGTCCAACACAAATTTCTCCCATGGGAGCAAATAAAGACACTGAAAATGTGGCTTTTATTACTTTTCTCTTTTAGTGTTAATATTCAGTAACTCTAATACCTTTGGTTGTACAGAATCACAACGACTTTCATCGAACATTTCAATGTAATTGTGAAATCTGTCATAGAGTCCAGGTGTAAAAAATACTCATTGTTCCAGGAGGTAAAACACAAATCTGTAAATGTGTCGACAGCAGATTTAAAAAAAAAAATCTTTTTCAGAATCTCACTGAGACAGGTCTTTAGTTAATGGAAACAAGGGGTTGTGGATTCCTTGTCTGAAACACAGCACTTGAGCTTAGTAAAGAGCGGATTAGTGCCCATTTCCTGGTCTGCGGACCTCCCAGAGCTACTAATGTCTGCTACAGTAGCAGGTCATTTGGCTTAAACTGAATGAAGTGTCATAATATGGGCATGTGAAGAGCCAGGGGGCCTCTGAAGCAGTGGACTGTAGGGGGCATCAGTGTTTCCGTGACGTCACCGTATGCTGACACATGAGAGAGCTGCTGCCTCTCCATCTCTGCACTTTCAACTAAAAAAACCTTGAGCTTATGTCACGTAAACACTGCAGCTGAAGGCAAAGTGAGTGGTTCTGAAGAAGCGAACAAACACTATGACACAATCTGGATGACATGGTGGATTTTAACGTATATTATTGTACAAACTGAGAGAAATGTCACATGATTTTACTTATGTGCACTCAAAAAAGGAAATGTCACTGTTGTTGGCTATAATTCATACTATTATATTATAGTTACTCAAAAATCCTGAGTTTTTTTATGTCAACTTGAGTTAGTTGTGTTGTTTGAAAGCTATGGTATGTTATGTTAGGTTTAATTGGTGGTGTTAGTTACGCCAACTGCTGTCATGTAAAAATGATGTAAAACACAAAGCACTTCATTAATAGAGTAGTTTGTCCCTTTAAGGCAACTGTACAGCCCACTATTATCCTTTCCGTTACACTTACTCAATAACCCCATACTGCTTTAATGTGATGGGTGTGGCTCAGTTGGTAGAGTGGGTTGTCTGATAAGGGAAAGGTTGGCAGTTTGAATCCTGCTCTGTCTGATCAGAGGAGTCATTTGGTATGAACTGTCAGTCTACCCAAAGGCAGCAGCGACTATAAATATAGTTTACCACCACCAGAGGGAGAATGTGAGAGTGAATGAATAATGTGAAGTACTTTGGGTGCCTTGAAATGTGTTATAGAAATCTAATTTATTAACCATGTCAAAAAAGTTTAATGTAGGCTTCATATATATAAAAATTAAAGTAACCCAATTAAGTTTGAGTCACTTAAGTCACTGCTGCACAATATATACTTAAATCTACTGAGTAAATTGTATGAAAACGGCTTTATTAACACCTACTGAACAAAGTTATGTGGAATCACTTGAAACAGCTTTTTTTAAGTAAATCCAACATATGGTTTTTTTTTTTTTTTTTTGAATGTGCATTTCATGCGTTCTGTAATGCAATCACTGCATAAAAGGAATCTACAAGAAAATAAAAACACTGTTTCTGGGAAACAAGTCCATCAATGGGGTATTAGAAAAGAAACAGACTTGAAATCATTTTAAGAGATGAGTTCTTGTTCTCTTCTCACATTGTCCCTCCTTCACAGTTTTAGCCTGTTTTATATTTTCTTTAAAATATCTCTTCTATCTTAAAATATCCCTATATCTCCTTTGAATATTCTCTGCAGATTTTTTTGTGATTATATATTACTTTGATTCTGATGTTGTCTTGAATACATTGATTGATAAAACCTGTGACCAACACAGCGCAGCTGTGGTTCAGCTGGCAGAGTGGGTTGTCCAATGACTGAAGGGTTGGCGGTTTGAATCCTGACACTGTCCACATGTTAAAGTGATACTGAACCCTAAATTGCTCCCAGTAGGTCTGGCAGCTGCCTACTGGTGTGTGAATGTGAGGATAATGTAAAGCGCTTTGAGCACCATAAAGGTGGGTAAGTGCATTCCATTTGTTTTACAATAAATTAATACTTCACTCGAGATTTATTGGTTTGTCTTAGTAATTGTGAGGGTTTATAATCACCAGAAATGACAATATTCATCCAGTGCTGTTTAGTCGAGTTTGCTCTGAGCATTAGTCCTATATGTATGATCCATTATTAATCTTATCTGCATGACTGAACCGTTCTTTTAATTTTAACAGACTTATTACTTACCGTTGTTATGTAGCGGGAATGGAATTCAGGTGCATCCTTGAGAAATGTGAGTCCAGGATGTGTATCCACAATGTCCTAAACAGACAAACACAGAAGATGCACTTCAGATAAACCACTCTCAGACACATACAGGCAGCAGCACTGTGGTGGGAATGTTTACATAATCTACTTTTCCAATGTTTGTGCTCTTTGAATCACAAAGAAATTAAACTGTACACATTAAATCCATTTCAGATGAAAGATTTGAAAATGAGACCGACAGGTTTAGGAACATACGGTCATATTTCATCTGCTGATACGATGATAAGGTGACAGTTGATTTCTCTAAACAATGGAAGTGCTGTGGGGATATCTCTGGGGACATATGGAACATATTTGCTTTACTAGACTGTGACTGCAGCGTACAGATATAATGGAAGTAAAGAGAGCTGTTGACTGGCCTTGCAACTATGAATCTTTTGTGTGAATTGGGTTTTATTAAAACCAACAAAAGTGCTTTTGCTTTGATTGGTCCATGTTATTTACCTGTAGTAGAGGAATAAAGTCCTCCTGCTCCAGGTAGTTACAGCCAGGCTTTGCTAGCAAGTAAATGAACCTTGACGCATCATCATGGCAACTGTGCAACAACCTGGGAAAGGAAACGAAAGGACAATTTAACTGCCTGCAAAAATTCAGGCAAATATTACTTGAAATGAGGAAAATTAACTACCCAAAGAACAAGCAGTGTTTTCATCAGTGCAGGTGCAGCAACAAATCCATCTGTCTAACAGAGGTGAGTATTGCTATAAATAGGTTTAATGCTCATGTTGTGTATCTGTTTGTTACTTCAGTATTTCATTGCCTGTAAATACACATGGATACTTGAGTCTTCTGAAAAGAACTGAAACAATAAATTGATTAACCAACTCAAATTGATAAAAAAAAAAATCAATAATTAAAATTCTCCTACATCAAAGCTTTGTTTCCTTATTTTCAGTTTCTAAACATCAGTTCCACTGTTGTGTTTCATATGGACGCTTATTGTGACACACACGATGTCAGGATCAACGCAAACAACACGGAGTTCAGAAGAGACAAGAAAAAAGACAGAAAATATCATATGGTCACTTTACTACACTGGAACCATCACTTACTTATTTAAATGTTTATGCTTTCACACAGATATTAAAAATAAGATTAAATTGTTCATCAGTTAGATACAAATGTGTTGATGACTGAAGTGCACATACAGTGTTATTTATTGATGCCATTTCACTTGTTTGTTTTATTTATAGATATTTTTATGCCATTGTTATTTCTAGATAGATATGTTTTTTTAAGTGTATTTTGTATATAGGGTATGCATCATATGCATCAAACCAGAAAAATATAAAAAAAAACTTCTGGTTTTGTTTCAGCTGGTTTTGGAATAAAGGTCAACCTGACATTTTCAGACGTCTGTTTCACATTTCTACTTTTTTTTTCTCTATTTAAATAATAGCTTAATTGCACAAAATAATCAATAGACTAATTGATTACAAAAATAATTCATAGCTGCAGCTATACTTTCTACCCTTCTTATTAGCCATGTCATCTGTTGTTCTGTCAAAATGAGCACCCAGATGCATAAATCGACAGACTCTAAATCATCTATTATTTAATCACTGAAATGGTAGACTAATGTTTACGCCCTTTGAATTAACTTGAACAATAACACCCAGCTAACTCATGTACATAACATTCATACACAAAGTGAACATACTTACGCTATTATCATCTAACATCAATATTCAATCTATCGTACACATGTGATTGCTTACATGCTTACTGGTCAAAGGCATGATAAAATAAATATACTTTCAAAGCATTATTTACATCCACCATCCAAGTCAACTGCACATCTGGCTGGGGATACCTGAATTGACAGGCTTTTTTTCTGTGAAAACACTTGGTGGTCATGCACATGCTCAGAAGCGCTTGGGAGCCCAATGTGATGGGATGCCTGAATTGACAGAACACCGTCAGGCTGTAGGTGGGCTGGTCAGTGCTTGTTCATATGTTCATTCCATAACTATTACAAATAAAGCTGAGACTCATGAACGTGGCCTGAACATCATGAATTTTGGCGTAAAAAGTCAAAGTTCAAAGTCACAGGATAAAGTAAGTGAGGATGAACCCACACAAAGGCATAGTACGACACTGTAGTCATTCAGACTGAGATGCACAGAAATAATAGAAAGAACAGCTCTACTTTTTATTTTCATTCTATTTATTAAACCACCTCTGCTAAATACATCCTTACATTTACCCTTGTCATGAAATATGGCTTGATTATAATTCTAGTTTCAAGCATTAATTTACTCCAAATCACTAATAAAATGTCAGTAACCAGGCTTGACATTAATGCTCAAAACTAAAAAAAAAATTGCTGGTGAAAAGAAATATAATTTTTGTGTGTTGTTTGTCTTACTTCCTCCAGGTTGCAACGAAGGAGTGAACGGAGACAAAACCAGTCCTTTCGCCACCTGCTGCGTAGAACATGGGAGCCTTCCAGTAAAGCGGACATCCACACGCCTGAGCAGAATCATAAGAAAACAACAGTTACTTTGCTATGAAACACACTTTTGTACTGTCATTTACCACAGTGTTTATTTCCTGGAATGACCAATCGTGGTGGTTCCAAAGGTGGGGCAGCATAAACACATAAACTCTGCATCAAACAGGTGCCTGTGTGTAACGATGATGTCTACATTCCTGGAAATATTTACGGAATGAAGCAGTACATGTATAAAACATTAGCGCAGATGTCACATACTGTATTACTGCAGTTTTATTCACTTTATTTCGCTGGATCAAGTCTCTTCAACGACACCATTAAAAACTATTGGAAAAAAAACATTTAAAATTTACAAACTGTTTTTGCATTGTAAATTAGAGATTAAAAACAGATGCATTATCAAAAGCAACATATAATATTCACAGCTGTGGTTACTAGCATTATTCTGTTTTTGATCTTTAAAAAATAAATTATTTGACACAGTCTTTTCAGAGAATCTGCTTTTTCTGTCTGCACTATGATGATTTGCAATTTACTGTTATTTACAAGTACTTATCAAAAAATACGACTTTCTCCTTAGTGCTAAACAGCATGTTGTTTTGATGTTTGTGACACTACTGGCTTGGTGCCTTATTCTGTTCAACTGGAAGAACACAAATCCTCCAAATCATCAGGTTTTGTTGAAAGACATTATGCAACACTAACAGTTGGAGAACATTTTCACTAAAAGATCATGTAAATTTCTTTTATTCAATTTGGCAGCCCGACATAAATTACTTTCATATTAAGTAAATAGGCAGTGTGTGTGTACATATGAGTGCTGGTAGTGTTCTTGTTCTGACATCATGTATATTGGGGTACTGTACATGACGTTTTTATACTGTCATTTTTCTAATTTCAATAAAGACATAAAAAAATACGACTTTCTTTATTCGATTTATCATATTCAAAACAACTTTGTGTAGCAGGTATTTGAAAATAATTAAAATTTACTGCAAATGTAGTTTTTACATTGACTCTAAACAGCAGTTATCAGCTTGATTTATTTCTAATAACAGTGAAAAAAAACACAAATTTCGAGCTGATGCTCATATGGAGATTTCTCAAAACAAAGATATTTCTCAACACAGACATGTTAGTTAAGTCTAATCCTGACAAAAATGAATATTCACACCTCTGTTTGGAATTAACTGTAGACAGATTTATGTTCTGTTCTTGTAAAGTTGACATTCTAAAGTCAAACAGATATGGAATTAAAAAGAGTGTAAATAAAGCTGGAAACCATGACAACGGTGAAGACGTCTCAATCTCCTTCTGCTGGTTGGCTTCAGTATAAGTCATTAATACAATTTATCCATATTATTCAAGGAAGTGTAGATTAGATTAGATTAAACAGAACTTCAGTGATCCATTGGGAGAGCCCTCAGGAAATGAAGGGGAAATGAAGGATAAATGATAAAAAAAAATACATAAATATATAAAAACTAAGGACTGATGTATTTATACCATTGGTGTCACACAAGCAGCATGGCAGCTCGTACTATATGAGGGTTGTTTTGTGGCTTCAGTTCAGTATGGTGAGATGAAACAATATCACAGCATTCATCTTTAGAAACAGTCTGTAGTATTAACTGATGAAAACTTATGCATTAATATGCACAATTACGGATGTAATACATGGAAATAGGGTTGTCCCGATCCGATATTAGGATCGGATCGGCCGCCGATATCAGCAAAAAATGCGCATCGGCATCTGATCGGCAGGTGCGGAAAAATTCTGAGCCAGACCCCGATCCATTTTTTTTTTTCAATCCTGGGTATTTCAGCGTACCGATTTAGATAATCCATCTAAATCCCTAAAATCCGCATTTTCCAGCACACCTTCAGCACCAGCATTAGCGTCTTACAATTCACCTCAGTGGCATCTTCAGCAGTAAAGTTTAACAGTAAAAATGTCAGCTGTGTGGGATCATTTTACCTTAAAGGACG
>JAPTYR010000016.1:6748088-6758558 GCA_029814505.1 Siphamia roseigaster | reverse complement strand
GTTTTTAGTCGGACCAGAGTTCGCTTTTTTGGCCCGAATCAGAGTTCGGTTGCGCATTCACACCTGCCCAAACGAACTGGACTTTCTGGGCAAAAGAACTAGAGTTCGATTAAAGCGTACTAACCAGTGCTAGTGTGAATGCACCCTATGACTGTTTAAATGATAATAGGCTGTACTTCTAAATCTGCACAATGTAATGTACATTTTTAGATCGCACATGACAACCACCAAGTCACAGACTGTCAACTATGGTTTCACAAAGTGTAGGCTAAGTATTTCACTTTGTCATTAAGACTATCATTAATTAAAGCATCACACTGTGTAAAATCTCAAGTATGTTGTCTCTCTGAGCTTTAACTGAGATGACCTCAAACGAAATTATCAATAGACCATAGACTGCCTTCTATAAATACCGGGTAAGTCATTTTTTCCAGAAGTGATTCCTGTCTCAGTGATTTCATTTGGACCATCTAATACGTTTTATGGTGGTCCATCTTTGCATTATTGCTCCATTAATAATATTTAAGACAATAATACAATTCTAGATGTCAACTGTCATATGTTTATTATAACCCTTTTTCATTGATAGGGACCTCAGCTGTATTTGTAATTAATAACACACCACCAAGAAAAATTATTTTTTGCAAATATTTTATGTTAGTAAATCAGACCCTTGCATTTCCATTCATTTTGTCCAAATAGGGTCACTTCTGCTTCCAAAGAACCAATGTGGCATCAGCCAAAACACAAATTCCTGTCTTTCAAATGGCAGACCAAAATCCTGTGAGTGATGGCTCATGGCTCTGAACACATACTGTGTAGTTTTTAGGCTCCATGTCAAGAAACCTGCTCTTCACATGTATTTCCTCATTTATTTCTATGGGCTTTGAAGCTCAGACAGATCTAAAGCATTTTCTCAAAACAGTATCTGAGTGAATTTTTGCGGAATTGCAAAAAAAGACATTATATACTTTTACGGGGATTTAATACATCTGTCATGACTGAGAGCCAGCTATTTAGTCCAAGAGTTACACAACTCCTTCACATACCACTCTGATATGTGGGACATTAGCATCATATATAAATCTATATGTCATAATTATTTTTCCAAACTCCTGGCAGATTTTAAGATGACATATTACATAACTTCATAATTTTCTAGGCTGTGTACTAAAATAGCCTTTCTTTGTGCTGCTTTTGCTTTGGTAACAAGATGTTTTTCTCATTTACTCCTAAAAATACATATGAATAGAACTGACATGAACAAAAATTAAACAGGACATTGTGAGTCTACAGTTTGTGACTCAATCCTCTGATCCATCCTACATCTGTCTGCACCAAACCACCACAACCACAGTCATTACTCCATTACATTACATTACTCCATTGGACACTCCCAATATATTCCAATGGGATACTGTTGCCAAGCACTTGCTGTTCTTCCTCACCTATGTGAGAAATGAATAAAATCCACATTAATATCACACATGCGTGCACACCCATAGACACAATGTTCCTCAGAAAGCACACAAAGCTTGGGAAAAACACACACCTGTGAAAAGACACAAATCTGTGATGGATTGTAAGAATCTGAGGCTCAAATAAAATCAGCTCCGAAACGGACACTAAGACTCTGTTGCCTCATCCGCCCACCCATCCACCCACATTCTATCTATTCTAGCTGAGGAAAAAAACAGACAATTGAAATGATCGTTCAACTTAAGTGGATGAAAAATATGAACCTCTTCCTTTGTGAAACGTAGATTAAAGTGAGACAGTGACAGGAGGTTTAATGTAAAAGCATAAGTGTGGTGTTCAGTTATTAAAACTTTCTGTCAGATAAAATGGATTAAAGTAAAGTCCTGCTCCACTGAACATGAATAATGGCAGAGAAAAGACGAAGCCTTTTGTTTAATCATCATTTCAGTAACCAGAAAGAAAACTCCAGTCAACTAGATGAGCTATAAGAGGGGGCTTCAAAAAGTTAGTGGAAAAGAACAGCTTTGACACAGTTTAAATCACATGGCTCGAACTTTTACACAGATGGACTTAAAGGAGTGATATTTTGCTTTTCTAAATGGAACTATGCCTTTTCAAACATTTCCCTATGGTCAACATGAACTGTAAACCCTATGCTTGGGTTTGAATTCTTCATTAATTCAACTCCACAGGTCCATCTTCAATCCTATTTCTGAGTAATAACACCAGAAAAGTCATTTTTAGCGCTGGCCCTTTAAATGCAAAGGAGCTACTTCATGCCCCGCCCCCTCAAGGGTGTCAGCTGTGCTGCTAGGTCCCATTCAAACACCAACTGAATATTTTAGGTAATCAGCTAAAGTTTGGACATATTTTCAGTTGTTACTACAACCACTGCTGCTGACAAATTATTATGTAGTACTCAGTGAAATGTTCATTGGAAATCTTGACCTTATATGAGCAAATGCTGTGATTGAACTAGTTAAAGACATAACAAATTAAGAAGGAATTAAAACAGGTTGTAGAAATCCACTCGATTTTTCCCAAAATGAAGATAAAGATAGCTTTGCAGTCGAGCTGCACGATACTGGGGGGAAAAAAACCTGCAATAGGCTATATATTGTGCTATAAAAAAAAATACTCATGAGGATATAATAGCTGTGTGGTACATGGTCAAACAAATTAGTTGTGTTTCCTCTTGTTGTGTCGACACAGAACACGTGTTTAGTTTCATCCTTCTTGAAGCTGAAATAATTCCAGATAACTGACACTGCTTTTCTTTTTGGAAAGAAGACTTCATTTTCAAGGATTTTCTCTTGTTCGTTGCTCATTTTTCAGTGTTGTTATCAGTGACTCACTCATTGTGCAGGGGTGTGGTGTGATTCTGCTAAGTGATTAAGAATGACTGTGATTGGTGGATCACTGTGCCCAGTGTGTGTCAGGTACCCAGGTTTAAATTGGATGAGAACACGCTGAGTTCATTTGCCTCCTACATTGCAGCAACTGCGATGTGACTACCGTGCACATGTAGGCTACATTACGATGCGCCGCTCTACTTTGCAGCACCTGGAGGGTTCAAATTCAAACTTTTTGAACTTTTTGGGTCCAAATCCATAAATAAACAAGTGGTGTCAGGCACAACAAACCTGCCCCCCTCGCACACGTTTTACCTGACTTGCTCAATCTCTTATCATTGCGAAAGCACATTTTTGGTGACTGTGACCTTTGACCTACATTCACCAAAATTTAATGGAATCCACTCTGGACAACATTGCACCTTTCCTGAAAATTTCAGAAAAATTAGTCCAGTAGTTTTAGCGTAAAGTTGCAGACAATCAGACAGACAGACAAACAGACCAAAAAAAAAAAAAACTGAGCCAAAAACAATTCCCCTCTCCCCTTTTGGGGAACGGGGTAATGAACCACAAACTGATAAAAGTGGGTTTAGCAAAATATGAGCCCTTTAAAGGCTGGTATCAATGCTTGCACTTGTCTACTGACTAAGATGAAGCATATGTTAAAAAATAAACGTAACTTAAACTGTTTTTTCCAGCTGTGCTTTTTCCACAAACATTTTGAAGTCCCCCTCAGACAAGAAGAAACCACAACAACCATCAGTTAGAAAGGATGCAAATTCTTCAACTGTGAATTTATTCATTTGCCCCCTGCATTGAAAGTCAATGATAGTTTTACATAGACTAAATGTCTGACTCCCAGTCTACATTTTACATCATGTTACACACCATTAGCATATTCTTCTGATTCAGGCTATCCGCATAGATGGCAAGACATACACACTTGTGTTTGTTTTCTCTCACATATACACACTTTAAAATGACTGTTCACTCTTGCTCCCATGTTGACACCAGCTCAAATAAAGAAAACTATAAACCAAAATCTAATTTATGCCACAAAAATGGACTGTGTGGCTTATTATCCATATTTGCAGTGGTTATGAGTCTGCTGCTGACTACTGTCACAAGACAAAGACTCCACTTTAATCAGCTATTGATGCAGTGTAGTGTGGGCATTTTAATTGGAGGGAGAAAAGACCACAGGATCAGTGTTAGCATCAGCAGAAAACCACCGTACCCAATAAATCATACTTCCATTACCATTGTGATATAAATATGTGGGACTAGTGCATCACAAAAGACCGTCTGAAACGAGCGTGGCCTCAGCCGCCCTCGGATTAGCTGGTGTTGATGTGGTGTGAGGTTAGTTTGTTGATTTATTGTGAGTCCTATCATTGCTGCTATATTGAGTAATGTTGTCACACACTGCCCACGTTCTTTATATCACACAGGCCTATGTTAAACTGATGTTCAGGTAATGGAATCAGTATCAGACAAAAAAACTGATGGTGGATTCATATAAATGACATTAGCCAGATTTCCATTGGAAATTTTAACTGTATTAGAAATTTTAACTGTATTTTCAGGAAACTGGCAAAAGAAATTGCAAATTCATGCATGTTTGCATCCAATACCCTGACTGTGGTTTAAAGTTTTGTCAATCTCTGGTAGTTGATGAAGGAGCTGATAGACATAAGAGGTATTTTCACTAAACCAGACTTTAGCTTTTGCCGTCGAAACAAAACCACTGGTCTGGATCATATAATGTAGAGTTAAAGTCTTCCACAGTTTAGCAAAGGGCTGTGTTGTGTTTTCTATCTAAGGCTGAATATGCAAATTAGCTCTGAGAAATGACAAAACAGACCAATACCTTTGGTCATGGATTAAAGATAATGGTCTGACATTGCACAGTGAGAGAGGTTCACAGATGGCCATTGACCTGATCTTGCAACCAAAGGCATTCTGGGACAAATTCTATCAGTGTCAGGAATTTAGTTTGATCATTTCTCACCATGCAGCTCATATAACTTATCAGCAACGAGTAAATGAGCATAAATAATGCTTGGTCATCACTAAACATAAGTTTTTGTCTCTAAAAACATTATCCTCAGCATATAATACCTGAATTTACTACATGCATGCTGCACTGTACTGCTACTGATAAATTTATAAGACTCATAACAGCTTTAACATGGTATTTCTATTGATTCCTTGTATTTATTCATTGGATGGTGAGGTCCACACATACAGACATTCACAATTATTCACCAAATTGTCTAAATCGCACTGATTCACATCTACCTTTTATCAATACGCCTACTTTTCTACTTCTCCCAAGTGTGAAATAAATGTATGTGATATTTCTATTCTGAATTTTGAATACAAAAAAGACAAATTACAGGATACTACACCCTGAGATATAGGCTAAATATAGTAGGGTTATTCCTATGAAATCAACAGATTTTAAGAAAATTTCCCACCTGACCCTCTCAGATTTTCTAAAATTTTAAATACTTATAGAACCTTATATATTGTGGGAAAATCCCAAATTTCAAGGCTTAATTACAAATAGTTCCAAAGTTATAACCATTTGAAGTAGGTAGGGGATATCCTAAAATTGTGACCAAAAATAAGACTTGAAATGTTCAGCTATTTTCAGGCTTCTATAACTTCTGGACAACACCTGGGGAATGGATCTGTGTAAAATGAAGGTCCTATGTTTTGTTATGTTACGTTATGTATAACAGCTATAACAGAGTATCAAAAATATGTCCAAGCTTCAGATTCAAAGTTCATATGAGCATGTGAAATAGGTAGTATCACTAAATAAAAGACACCATGTGAAAGTACAGTAAATTAAAGTAAAATAAAGTAAATTTTGACACCAAGCACAACTTGCTTCTGTAAATTACATGTTATATGTTAGAAGCTGATGTTTACCTTTGAATCTTAAGCTCAGGTGGATATTTTGGATTTTCAGCTGTTCATATAGCATACATAACAGAATATAGGACTTTCATTTTACACAGATCCATTCTCCAGGTAGACCAGATACAACGCATTAAAATTTCTAATGAATATGATGATTCGTTTTTGTGTGATGGGTGGCCAAAAGTAACATTTTAGAAGTTTGCGATGGATTAAATCTCAACTTTGTCATTCTTTGTAACATACAATTATGCATTTTAAGTAAATATTTTTCACATTTCTTAGGACTATCCATTCCTGTTAAATTATTCTGAAAAGCTCTTTTTGTTCAGAAGCTACAAAAGTGTGGAAAAATAGCAAAAACAAAAAATTCAAGTCTTAATTTTGGTCGCAATTTTATGGTACCCCCTACCTACTTCAAATGATCATAACTTTGGAACTATTTACAATTAAGCCTTGAAATTTTGGATTGTTTCATCATATATAATGTTCTATAAGTATGTAAAATGTTAAAAAATGTGAGAGGGTCAGGTGAGGACCACTTAATGAAATTATATGGAATGACCCAATAATAACTGTATACTTCAAACCCTATACAGCAGAATATCTTTAATGTTTAAATGTAATAAGCCAGCGTTGAATCATATATATTTGATCATAATTGATGTGAAATAGTTTTCCTTCAGCAAAGCACGTTTCATTGATAGATTTTTTTTAAAGGCAGTGGTAAAAGAGTATGTGGTTGCTTGGTTGGTGTGATTGATGCCATGCACACACAAACGCACACACACACTTCCACATTCCCCACAGTTCATGCAGAGCGGTCTTTGTGGCCTTCCAAGAGTCAGTGTGTCCAGCCAGGCTCGAGTTACCGCAGACAAGATCCTCTCACTCTTCCTCTGACACACACATACACACATCCAAATATCCATCATCTTATACTCACACATCCATGACACAGGCCAGGCAGCAGCAGAAGCCTTTGGAGTGTTACTGTTCTAACTCATCCTTTCTGACTAATCCCTATCACACCTTACTGTCTGTGAGAGTAGAAAAATAAGAGCCAGACAAAAAACTTGGGTGTCTACTTTCTCAAACTGTATTTAAGCAAGACATACTACAACTAGGAACATGTGCAGTCATGCTGTAATGTAGTGAGTTTGATCCCGCAGTAGGTAGGAGAAGAAAATGGTATTTTTGTCCATAAGAGAAAAACAATAATGGGGAAGTGACTAATGACCTCTGAACAGTGAGCTGGTCGGTATACCTGACACTGTCTATTACAGTGAATTACAAATATGTAAGACAAACACCTCTCCAAATTCAGGCCCAAAAAAGTAAACAACACAGACAGAACTTGAAATGAAATAAGAGGCACATAAATAAGATTTATACTGCTGTGTGCATCAACAGAGAGGCACATTCTAACTTGAGAGCACAGTTGCTATAAAGCGTTCCCTCTATTTGTGGAGCTCTATATTGAAACAGATTTCAGGGTAATATGCACGGCCTGGTGCTTCTGAGGTAATATGGGTCATCGTTAAAGAAAAGACATTAAGCTGACTGATGATGTTGCCATGCGCGTGTGTGTGTCTGTGTGTGTGTGTGTCACATCTATTCTAGGAGAATTCCAAAAGGGAGACCCTGTGACTGACCCCCACCTCAGAGGATCTGACAGGATATCACCACTCGCGCATGTACACACACACACACACACACACGCACACATACACACACACACAATGGGGGGTTTAAAAGACACTTATATAGATAAAATAAAAGTTGAATACAGTAACATGACATTCTTGGTAATTAGCAGGATATTGGCTGGCAGCTTCACTAAAAGTTCATTATTAGTTCATTACCATGGTTACATTTTCTTATGGTATTTACTTGAATACCATAAGAAATCCAAGAGTCTTGTATATTGTACATTGTAAAATCCATTCTAAATAAATAGATTCCAAACACATTTCATTCACCTTTATCTATCAGAACAGGGCAAACAACTATAGAGGAATGTTTAAAATAAATAAATAAAAAAGACGGTTAATTGAAGAAATAACTTATTTGTAGACAACCTGAGCCAGTATGAAGGTAAACACCATTTAACTTACATTAGAGGTATATGCGTCCAGGTTTTAGCTCGTGTCTCTAATGGTCCAGTGTGCGCGTGTCCGGTCTGCTAAACTTCCTTGGACACAACAGGAGCATCCCCCTCCGATGGGCAAGGGGGGACACGCGCACGGAGGGGTGCATGTGCGCGCGCGTAGAGGACTAGTTGAATAAACACGCCCTGGTTGTGATCACTAACACTGCGGCACATATACACACACAAAACACAACAAGCCGAGGACAACGGCGGACACACGGCAAAGTTTGGAGGCGAAACGGTCATTGTGACACACGGTCTCCTTACCTTCCTCCTTCCCTCCTCTTCAGTCCTTCAGCCGCTTCCAAACTCTGTCACGACGAGGCTAGCCGCAGACTGCGAAATCAAATAGCCGCTTTTTCCTGTAACCGGGGAACAGGCGCGAGACACAGAGAAGCCTCGGGGACGTGTGCTCCAACATGCAGCAACTCCGTGTATGTGCGTGGACTGTGTGTGTGTGGGAATATCCGTGTGTGTGTATATGTGTGTGTGTTTGTGACAGCTCATGGAGAGAATGAGCAGAGAGCCGAGGAGGACCGGGGAACTTAGGGGGGGAGTTCCCGTTAACAGAGCGGAGGGGCGGGGCGGGGGCTCGGAGGAGTGACAGCCTCGCGCTCTTTACGTTCACAACCCATTTTGCAGATCACACACACATCACACAACCACAGGTGAGAGGTGTTATGACGAAAACTGCTCCCCTGTCACAAATCAGCCATGAAGGAGACAATGTGCATCAAATTCACCTTGTCACATTTTACTCAGAAATGCTCCCTGCGCACCTTGGCTCATTAGTTTTTTCTCCTTTCTGTAGGGGATGAAATCAATTGTAAATTATTCAACCTCCTAACACAATCATAGCTGTGTAGTAACGAACCCTTCAACTCTGCTACTACACTGGGCAAAAAATATCAAAATCTTACCAAGTGTATTTTTCCCCATTTCTAGTCCAAGTATCTCGTAAAATAAAAATGGGACAGATTCACATAAAGAGTAAATTTAATTAAGCTATAATAATGATAATAATAACAAGAAAAAGAAGCACTTGGAGAGTGCAGACCTCCGCCAAGCAGCTTAGTTCCCCCCATACTGGGATTTATACCTAAAACAATAGTCCTACAGTTATTTTGTCTCCATCTTTAGATTCATTGATCATGAAAATGTTCCTCTAGAAAGTGGATTCATGTTGACATCATGATTAGTTCAGTAGTTATTCACATAATTGTCTTTTTTGATAATGGTGGTTTTCGGATCATCTCCTAAATCATTTGCTCCTGTAATCATCCTCAACATTCCCTGAAAATTTGAGCAAAATCCATTAATTAGTTTTCGAGTTATCTTGTACACAATCAAACAAACAAACTAGAAAGGGCACTTGGTAGAGCGCATACCTTTGCCAACGCCACATTGTTAGTGACGAGGTATGTGCTCTACCGAGTGAAACTTTCTGGTGGCCATGATATTGTGCAGGGAACTATTCTGAGCATTTTGGTGGTAATTTCATGTAAATCGGTCTACGATTGACAGAGTTATGCCTAAAAACGCATATACTTTTGAAAGGTCGTGACCCCCTGACCTTTGACCCCCTAAACAGGCTATTTACGCGAATATTAAGTTGGGAATATCACATGATCTGTAATATAATTCCGCACATTTTGGCATTGGTTTCATGTCAAACGGGCAAAAATTGACCGAGATATGGCCAAAAGTCGTTCTTGACCTTTTCGTGACCTTGACTTTGATCTTTGACCCGATCATTCCCAAAATCTAATCAATTGGTCCTCGGGTCATGGCCTATTATCCCACCAAATTTCATAAAATTCGGTCCATTACGTTTTGAGTTATTTGATACACACACGTACATACAAACAAATAAATAAATAAATACACAGGGATCAAAACATTAAAGAATTTCCTCTGTACCCCTCCCTTCTTGCTTGATATCAAAATACTAAATATGAACATAGATGTCCTGATGTGTTTCATGATCTTTCTTCTCTGAAAACATCTATGACCAGTGAAAAAAACTGTCAGATGCAGAAGTTCCACGTCCATGCCATGGTTGTTTATTGCCCAGTGAGGCTTTAAAACTATGAAGGCCTGCACCTGTAAAACAGGCCTGTGTAATTAAAAAAAAAAAAATAATCCTTATTTTTGTCCTTTAAGTTTATTTTGTGAGTGCTGTAAGGTAAAATACTCGCAAAAAGTTTACATGCTCTGTTATTTTGTTCAGTTTTACGTGTACAGAGTTTGACACTGAAAAATAATGAGTCGTCATTATTATGTTGAATATTCTATGTCTATATCTGTGAACTGCTCCACTTTCTAGGAATAAATGAAATAAATGTAGTTTAAATCCACATTTAATCATCTGGTTTGCTCCATTTTTACTCACAACAAAAAAATATAACTGAAACTTAAAAATAATGGTATGACAAGTATCATTGGAACTGTTTTTATGTACAATGTCTGATAACTTTTTTACTATATCTGTCCTGAAACTATGCAGCCTGTCTCTAAATCCAACGCATGTCACTTTATCATTTTACAAGAAGACGAAAA
>JAPTYR010000016.1:6603723-6619340 GCA_029814505.1 Siphamia roseigaster | reverse complement strand
CTACACTAAAAGGGGAACTAAAATGCAGCTGTTGCTTTTGGTTTGTTATTATAAAGTCTGATAGCTGTGGGTACAAACGACTTGTGGTACCTTGATGTCCTGATTTGCCTTTGTCGGAATCTGTCATTTGACCTAGTGCTTCTTAAGAACTTTGTAAACAGAGGGTGTGTTGAGTCAATTAAAATCTGGTTCATCTTTCTTAAAATCAGCTCATTGTATAACTCGACTGCAGATGTTTGGTCTACTCCAATGACACGGCTGGCTGTCTTAATGCACCACCCCCTTCCATTTTTTAAGAGAGTGGATGAGACGGTGGCCAGTCGATAGTAGTAGTAGTAGTAGTAGTAGTAGTAGTAGTAGTAGTAGTAGTAGTAGATGAAGCAGCAAATGGATTATAATCAGGCCTGCACATAACTGGTACACAAGTGCATGCAGTGAACCTCTGCTGGCAGACAGGACACTCATGCTACCAGGCAGGACCTGAGGACCAAACCATTTTTTGCACTTTCATGGGGGTGGGTTGGTCAACATCTTCATGCTTTGTTTTGTCCTTTACTGCTGAAAAAACATTAAGAACAAAAAAGTAATTTATTTTGCGGTCATATTTTCTTGCTATATTTCAATTATATGGATATATTATTATTATTTGCAATGAAAGTTTCATAATTTCCATATCTTTTGGGGCCCCCCCACATCAGTCATGGGCCCTTGGAGAGCTAGAGATAAGTCATATTGTTTGGTTTTTCACTAAGAGGCGTATCTGTGATGTAAATGTTCTCATATCAAAAGGTACTGAATTATATAAGGAAGCAACACATTACTTCAAATTAAAAGAAAACAAACCATCAGCCAAGAAATGTTGTTTCTTATAATGCAGCAAGTGTATCTGAGTGTGAACATGGTTTTGTGCAAAACGGAATGTGAACAATTTAGACAACTGAATTCAACCACTTAGCCCAGCTGTCTTTTGACATGTGCCGGAAATAGACAAAAGGAATGCGCAAGTGGCTCATTTCAATCTTTCTCTCCTTTATTTTTCCACATTCTCTTTCTAAATAAGACAGCTTTTTCCCTTTGCCTCAGGTCTTTGTATTAAATTAAGCTAAATTCTGCCATTTCAACTGAGGTGAAACTGTTTCTTTTTCTTTGTTAGAGAGACAGTAACTGAATGACTTACCCAAAAATAACTTAAAACCTTTATCCCATGGGATGTTTTTTTTTCTTGTAATATTCAGTTGTAGTGTATAATTGCTTTGGTTTATATGAAAGTCTCTGACCTTACATGTGATTTTTTGTTTTTTTTTTCTTTTTCATTTGCAGAGTGACTGCGGTCAGAGTATTAAGATCCGCCGTGTACTCATGAACTGTCCAGAGATCGTCACTATTGGATTTGTTTGGGATGCAGAGCAGTCGGATCTTACAGATGATGTCATTAAGTCTCTTGGTCCACGTTTGAACCTATGTGGGGTAAGACACGAAGGCACTTTTACAGACTCATTCATCAAAGCCAATACTGGCCAACCAGAGGGTTTAATAATCTGACCCATAGGATGAATTTGCGAGATGCACAAATTAGACTGAAGATATTAACAATCAAGGATGTCAAAATCATTTTATTTCAGGTTCCATATACAGATAAATTCAATCTCAGAGGCGGGGGCCCAGTGGATACAGGTTAGAAGTTGTGAAAATTCCGTGTAAGTTCTGCTGCGTAATAAAGGGATAGAAGATGGATGTTGAATGTATGTTGAATTTTTTTTTTTATATATATCCCTGGGCAATAAGGCTTTTAAATAAGTAAACTTGGGTTACTTTTCTTAATTTTTTTTTTTTTAAAGCTTTTAAGTTTTTAACCATATGCCTATTTATTTATGCTAAATACTTATTTATTTTAATACTTTTATTATCACTTTTTTTTTTTTAGGTCTTATGTACTATTGCATCTGTATCTGTTTTGCTGGATTGCACTGGGGGGCAGGCCTGCATGAAAAATACAATGACATAATAAAATGCAATGACAATAAAGTTAACTCATTCATATGCTGTGTGTTAAAAGATATGATATCATAAATCAGTGAATTACTGTGCAGCCATATTAATGTGCCTTCCAGATGATCCTCAGCTTTAAAGTGTCAGGTGGCAGTAATCTGTGCTGTATTCCATTTCTCTGTGGGAGTACAGTGACAAACACGTCACATCCCTCCAGTTCATGAGATGTCTAAACACTGTATGTGGCCCCGGTGTTGTGATACGAAGGAGCTGGGGCTCGTTCTTTTCCGAGGATATGAAACCATCCTGTTATTATGGGCTGGCTCCCATAGCAACCACGGCCATCATCCCTCTCTCTCCTGTAATTATGTGTCTGGTCAAATATGTTTCCCCTCATCCCCCTGGGTCTGCACTAAATGAGTACACACACGCACGCACGCACACACACGCACGCACACACACACACACACACACACACACACGAAATGGAGAAATCTGTGCACATACAGTCAACTCTGTAAAAGGCTAATTGTCTTTTTTATTGATTGTGCCTTAAGTAGTAATTTCTCATGTTTCTTTATAATTGATGTTGAATAGAGGGAGTTGAATTTGGTGTCAGCTCTGATAAACAGTGTTGACTGAACTTTGCATAATAACCTCAAAGCTACTGTAACAGATGTACATGTGAGAACTAGCTGTGAAAATACATTCAGGAAATACCTTATTAGTAGAAGAAATCCATTCACAATAAAACAAAGAAGTTACCATGTGCTAACTTATGAAGAACAAATGTTGGTAAGTGTTTAATGGTTATCAACTGTGAGAAGATGAGGTCTATAAAAGAGGGAAATAAGTAGAAACGGGTGCTGAGCAGATTTGCATCACGATGTGAATCACAATTAGTGCAGGTTTACTGTATAATTGCAGTTTGTGATTTAAATGCACAGTGTCTTAGGTGAGATTTTAGATTCAGTCAGTACACATTTATATGCACTTAGAGAAATTTAAAGTATTGCTTTAGTCCGGTGCCATGCAAAATAAGTATGGGTGTGAAATAAGTAGAGGTTGACGTCGCCGTGCATCCGCTAACCGAGAATCCTGCTTGTTTTGCACGTATACGCGAAAAATTTATCACTGAATACTGTCCATTGAAAGTCACATCAAATCTCACATGTGGGACGATTGCCATAGCAAACACCAGCAACCGATTAAAAGCATATTATTGTCGTTCAAACCCTACATATTTTTCGGCCAGCTCAGGGAGGGTTTTCCAGTCAGTGCGCGCAGGCACAGTGACCGATTTTAGGCCAAAGTACTTATTTTACACCCTACTTATTTAACACCACACTGGCTAATATTGAAGTTTTAAAACCCATGTGCACACCTTAATCAGACAATTCATACCAGATAATGCAGTTCTAAATCAAGTAATTATTCCACAGCTGTGGTTAGCTCGACTATTGATTGGCCTGGACACGCCCCCTTCCGGAAGTGACCAGACACACAGCATGAAAACATGACCGTTGTGTGTAATAAATCAGAGTCTACAGTACATGTGAAATATACTGAGCTGCTGCATCGTTGTCATTCATATCCTTTCTCAGTGTTGTCCTCCTCCCACAATATCTGCCTCAAATCTGCTACGTTTGTTTACTAATTGTTCTTCTGTGGTGCCAACTGGAAGTATGCCAATGCAAAAGGGCAGGTAGCGCCACCTAGTGTCTGGGATTTTCTTGCTGCACATGTAAACTGATTTCTGGGAAACTCCAGTTAAATCCATAGCTCAGTTGTTGTCAATAGTACAACTTGAGTATGGATGTTAATATATTCAAGGCAGAGTGAGAGCAAAAATGCAAACTGAAAACTGAATTTGGATTTTTTTATACTAGTTTGAGTGACCTTTTAGTTGCACAAAAAGGGAGAAAAGGGGTGTGTATGCATGTTGTTATTCACATGGGTAAAACCACTTTCACAATACTCTTAAAGAGTCAGTTTTGATGGTGAACTGTTACAGTAGGTCAGGGGTGTCAAACTCATTTTACTTCACGGGCCACCTACAGTGGGGGGGTCAGCAAAAATAATAAAATTTAAACTTGAAAAAGCATTGGGAAAGTGCATACTCCACCAAGGCAGCTTCAGTACGCTCTAGTTGCCATTCTATTAAAACAATAACTAAAGGTTTAAAGACACTGCTCTGGCTCTTCAATTACTGAACAGACCAAAGTATAGAAGACAGATCAGTGCTGTTTCTAATGTTACAACCACTAAAAGGGTTTAATTATCCAAATTCTCATTCGCGCCTGGATCTAGTCTAGAGTTTTAACAGTACATTTAGCGATGGTGTAGCCTGACATGACCCGCCCCTCTCTACTTCTTCCAGTCATAGCTGAGGGTCTGGTTATACTGGGCCCTGAAGCCATTACTGGGTGGGAGGAGTGAACTCAGCTCTGGTTCCACACCATTGGACCTGCTCTCACCCAATCGCTGACATTTGCTCATGATATACGTTATGCGCCCGAGTGCGTGAAGTTCGCAATCATATGACGCTTACAGGAAGTTGTGTATGAGGTAAACAAACCATCCCCCACTAGTGAGCTCGCCCACATCGGTTATTAAAACAAGTTAACTTAACAT
The DNA here is from genome assembly GCA_029814505.1 of Siphamia roseigaster. NCBI lineage: Eukaryota > Metazoa > Chordata > Actinopteri > Kurtiformes > Apogonidae > Siphamia > Siphamia roseigaster. The sequence goes on along the minus strand of JAPTYR010000016.1, from coordinate 6,614,717 downwards.
TTATACGGAAAATGGACTTCATTCACGACACAGAGGATGTTATCTTTATAAACGGTCGATGATAGCATTCGTCGCCATTTAGGGTTCAGTAGCCAAGACTCCAGACTCCTAAACACAAAACTGAAACGTCCCATCATGAGCGCCCTCCCCCCAACCTGCCCCGTTCGCTTATTGGCCGGTAGTCTGGTAACACGAACTTAACCCCTCCAAACACAGCGTACCCAGGCCCTCAGCTACAAATGGAATAAGTAGAAAGGGGCGGGGCATGTCAGGCTAACGCTGGTGCTCATAAATGTTCCTTTTTATCTTAACATTTCCTTTCCATCCTTGACACATGTGAAAATGTCATGGAGTACTCCCTGTTCTGTTTTGTGTTTCAAGCCAGGCAGTTGTGTGTTGGATAAAAAAATGGAAGCGTGTGTGTGTGTGTGTGTGTGTGTGTGTGTGTTCCAAGTATAAGCCCAACCAATCTCTGTGGATGACAGAAAAATCCCACCCCTCCTCTAGAAACCTCTGTCCCAATAACCCTGCTGACCTTATCCAGCTGTAATCCTCTGTATGTACTAGTGTCTGGGCTGGTGATGGAGTGTATGTTGTGTATCTGTTCAACACGTACACACTCATATATCTGTTGCTATGGAGCTATACGAGTCTCGGTGGACCGACTGACGGCCTGTTGTATTTTGTCATCCTCCTCTTAACTTTCAGACCCAAACACGCAGCGTACACCCACACTTCCATATTTGTATTCCACTGGAAACCTGTCACAGAGTCAACGAACCTTGACCTCCTGTGCTAATGCATCACATTCCCCACTTCACAGCACCACACATATTGATACAGACACACACACACACACACACACTGGGGGAAAATGTGTGTGTTTAGAGTCTGGGCCAGTGAACACAGGTTCTTTTGTTTTCCAGCAGGAACCGGTGCCCTGTTCCTCCTGTTCTTTTCCCGTGACGTTCCTCTTTGGCTGGTTTTTCCCTCCAGTTTTCAACCGACCTCCTCCTTAAACAAATAATTAAGCAAGAGGGCAGATTCTACGTACAACCCTCCTAATTTTCATCCTTCCTCTCCCTCCTCTCCCACAATCTGTTCATCTTTTAGAGAATTTAAGCAATTTGGGCAGTTAACGTCATTACTGCAGTTACACTGAGGGAAAAAGACAAGCCACACTAACTTCTGGCATGGAGGTACTGGGGTGTAGTGTGCACCAGCGCAGCACAAGGCCTGCAAATTAAATAATGCACTGAAATAAATCTTTTCAACAATGTCTTTTTTTTTTCTAGATCCTTAAGGATTCCCCAAGCTCCAGTGATGTCTTCAGCTGACATACTTCCTCCCATATATCACTACATGATCCAACAGGGTTCAGTCGGGCATTTGTCCCACTTGTAAAGGACTCAGATTATTCATTTAACCCTTTACCATTCTGGGGTGATTTTGCTTAAAACGCTTGAAAAAAAATCTCTCTCCAAATTAAAACTCCAGCTGTTCTTCAACAGTTTGGAGTACAGATAAAAGAATGGGCTCTTTGTAAAGGTAACACACTGTAGTTTGGACTAAAACACTCACTTTTACTATTTATTTAACAGGTAAAAAGCTGTAGACTTAAAAACACATACATTTTAATTTTTTTCCCCCTGGCCTTAATTTTTTTTGTGAAAAAAAGGGTGTATTTGTCTGTATTTGGTAAGTATGGACTGAAACACACCATTTACTAACCAATGTCTGTGCACTTTACAGTTCAACGTTGAGATCTTTATTTGTAAAAATGTCAGTTTTAGAGCATTGTTTCCTGAGGGGAAATTGGGGAAATTATCAATTTCTTCAAAGTGGCTATATTTGGAAATTTTTGAGGAAAAAAATGAACTGTTGAATGCTTCAAATACACATATTTTAGCAAAAAATAGTGAAAATCAGTATTTCATGAAAAATAGAACAAATCAACTTAGATCTGAGCTTGGACAAATCTTCCTGCAGCCTCTGTGCCTTTGTGGATCTGATGTGTGTTTTGGATCCAAATACTTTACTTTACTGGATTATGTTCGCTGGAGTGTTACAAGGAAAACAACACCACATTTGTCTGGATTGATAAATAATTGATCAGATGATGGCCTTCAAGATAAAATAAGCCAAATTTCTCTTTTTTATCTTTTGTGGAAAACAACCTTTGTGTATGTGGTGCTGCCGTTTTGATTTTATTTTATTTATTGACACTGCTCAAGGTTGATAAAAAATAAAATATATGATGCTTATGCGTCTTGCGCATATGTCAAAAGGATAACACAAAAAAGCTCAGATGAACTTATTTCCATTGTGGACCTTATACATAAAAAAGAAGAACATATCAAAATTGCACTTCAGAATGGTTTGTATTTTCAGAAAGATGAATGTGTTCACTATCATTTGATGTACAACAAATGCACGTGCATTAATATGGGAGCTGTATATTTAGATGTTGTTAAAATAATGTCATCCATGTGCCGGGCCCGGGATATACGGGTGGTAAAAGGTTAAAACACTAAGTCAAAGACACAAAGAAAAGAAAAAGGAGAATGCAGGGTGATGGGTTTCCTCACTCTGCTCAAGCCATCAGTTGGGCTGCGCAGAGGTGTCGAGGCTTCTCCCTTCAGAGTTTTGTCTTTCAGTTTCTCTCCTCCTGCCTGACATAAAGGCTTGGCAGTGCAGCCGATGCATGAAAACCACCCACATGTTCTCATCCCATTCACATACATTACAGTTAATACTCTATGTATCTGCTTTCACGCTGCACCGTTACTCATTTCTCTACCTTGTCCTTGGCTTCACTCAGCTGGTCCTCCAGTTCAGAGAAGCTGAAACCAGCAACAGTGATGAAGTCACCGATCACTGCCACAAACTTATCCCCACGTTCCCTTGTCCTGCTCTGCTGGTAATGTAACTCCTGTAGGTACAAAACAGAAGAAGAAGATGAGGAAGATGAAGGAGGAGAAGAAAAAGGAGACGTTTAACAAGAAGAAGAAAAGGAATTAAAAACAACATCCATAAATGTCACCATAAACTATTCTTCAGAATTGCACAACAATAAATATTCAACTCATATGACTTCCCAAATATTCCATCATCATCATCACCAAATATTCCAAAATCAAAGCTGTTAGTAACAACAATTCAAACAGACTGAGGAAGAAACCAAAATACTCAATGGTCTCATCCATGGAAAACACATCACAGTCATTTACCACAATGGTGTTGTTGTAAAATGAGGGTGCACCATGGTCTGTTTTATGAGAACAAAGTCTGTTAAGTTTAGTCAGTGGCTATATTTTCATGATGTTTTTAATACATAATTATTTATTCTGAATAAAATGATTAGGAATTAAAGCTATTTCCATGGGAAACATGTTTATGCGGCTTTAAGTTAATTCTGCTTTAAGAAAGCTGGGGGTAGAGAGGGTTCTGATTGGGTAAATGCCGGTGTGATGTCAAACAGATGAAAACAATCGTGTCCAGTTCCTGTTTCTTTTTGTTTAAACTAGCAACATGGAAAACTAGATACTACGTATGACTTTTGCATTTATTTTTGTAATAATTATGAAACAGGAGCTAACCCGAATCAAAATAATTCATTTTAATCATCTGAAGAAGAGAAAGATGTTATAGAACCAACAACGGCAGGCAGAAGAGGTCACAATATGTGCGTCATCGTGACAGGACAACACAAAGAGCATTTGCAGAATGACGGGAATAACATTAAAGAGGAATAAAGTGTTTCCTTATTGAATTTGGAATAAAAATTGGAATAAACTAGTGACTTTATTCTGAATGGAGTTTAATTCAGAATAGTTATTTTCAATTGGAATTAGATGTTTACATGGTCATCTTAAAGTGGAATTAACCTTTATTCTGAATTAAACTGGAATAAAAACTCATGAAAACAAGCCCAATTTGGAATAACCTGCTGCTCTACCTTAGTTTATTAGAGGTAACATAGTCCTCGTTACTGACTTGTGACAACATTACTCAGACCATATAGTAATTTAAATTTTATACCGTTTGCTTCATAGTTGCGTGACATTTAAGGAAACCCAGCTTAAGGGGGCACTGACAAGAGCATGTGTACGTGGTGACACATGTGACATTTCACCTCCCAGTGGAAGGATCATTTCCAGATCTTAAACACATCACCTCACCGTCCATCTTAGCTTTGCTCGAAAACATAATTACAGACATGAGAATAACCAGTGGGAGGGGTCGTGACACAATACGGAAGAAACTCACCGCCTCAAGAGCCTTCAGCCCACTTTTGATGCTGTGAACTTCTTTTTCCAACTCTGACAAACTAAGGAGAAAAATGAGTGAGACACTGAGAAACTTTTTACAAAATCCAACTGTAGTTTTGAATCAATGCTCAATCACTTTAACAAGACTTCTGCCTTTTGTCATTTAAGCGTTTCCACTCACTTGACTTTGGCTGCTTCAGGTACACTACTGAGGTCTCCCTGGATATGCAGAGTGTCAGGGTAGTTCTTCTCAAAGATCATGATCAGGTAGTGCAACATGGTAATATTTCTGTTGTATTAAACACAAACAAAGAGCCAAACAAACTTAGTAAAGGAGTAAATGAATGGAATCAGTGAAACATACATCTGCTTCCTTGAAAAATGGGCTGGTTCTTCTTTTTAAACTTCTACTCTTATTTGCACCAATAAACACAGGTGGCAAAAGTACTCACATTCTGTACTTAAGTAGAAGTACAGATACTTGTGTGAAAAAGGACTCTCATAAAAGTGGAAGTACTGACTCAACTCCTTTATTTAAGTAAAAGTAAAAAAAGTACAACTTCTGAATTTTAATAAAAGTAAAAAGTAAAACTGCATTTTTTTTTGCCATGAATAAAAGAATATTTATTTAACCAGGAAAAATCAGAATAGTCTCAAAAGTATCCAAAAATAAAGCCCTTAAAAGTGAATTACTGTGTAGACAATGTGTTTGATTAGGTCACAGTACTCAGGTTTGTGGATATGTGCAGGAAATTTAGGAAAAAGTGGACCCATGTAGGACTCTGGTTCTGACCCTGGTCACAGTCTGTGCTCCTTCTCTCCTCTGGTGATTTTCCCTTTACATCTGATTAGTTTGAAAAAGTAACAAGCCTATTCTGAGAATGTAAGGAGTATAAAGCGCAGATATTTATGCAGAAATGTAGGGAGTAAAAGTAAAAAGTTGCCAGAAAAATAAATACTTAAGTAAAACATGGATACCTAAAATATCTACTTAAGTACAGTAATGAAGTACATATTCTTAGTTACATCCCACCTCGGCCAATAAATGTAATTATTTAGTAAAACAGAATAAAATTTTCACTTAACTGAAAGTGTACTTAAACACCTTAATGCTATAGTTTGATCAGTTTGATAAAAAAATTACAAAATTTATTTAAATAATGTTGTGAGTCTGTGTGAGTTTAGTCACCTTTTGATCAATAGTGTTTGTACCAGTAGGTGGCATAATGGGACACATTATGATTTCCACAACTATTACAAGTTTATTTAGGATCAGTGTCTTCACTGGTGCTCAGTATTTAGTACATGTGTTATTTTCTCACACTTTTCAGAACAATTTCACTGCAGTCACAAAAAACTGACAGTAAGATTCTTAAAGTAAAGCAAATTGCATTTTCTATCATATTCATCTTCAAAGACTGAAAAAGTCTGTCAACAAAAATCATCTACTGATCTAAACTGTTCAGTAACTTTTGGACCATAAATCCTACTAATATATTTATATAATTCAGGTAAAATGTAGTTCCTCAGGTTGTCATTGCTATGAGATTTGACCCATTTGGTCATTCAGAGGCGCCCTAGTTACCGTGGAAACACAGTCATCTTCTGCAACACTAACTCACTAGTAAACCTCATCTATTTGGATACATGACAGTAGCTGTAGACACTTATTCGTATGTTCAGTTAATGATATATGATGCTAGGATGGATGGACATAACAACAGACATTTATAAAATGGAGAAAATAACTGCCTTGGTTCATCAGACTACAAGTTTTTGCTTCATATTGGCAAAAATTGATTAAATTCTTCAAAATCCGAAGGCCCGATTTTATTTTATTTTATGCAAATGAACATTCATCACCATATGGTCACTTCCAAAGGTTCATTGTTCCAGATGTGAGCATTTTGTTTTTTGTTTTATTTCTTCATCATCCTTTATAATTTTATTAAAATTTTTTGTCCATTGACGGTTGAGAAAAGGATACGTTAGAGATACGGACTTATATAAATAAGTAAATAAAATTTCAGTACATGTGTAAACTCAAATGAATGCACATTATATATAAAAACGTAACAACTTCAGAAATTCATGTCGATGGAAAATTATAAAAAAGCAATAAATAAATGCTAAAAAATAATATATGATACTGAAAAAGTCACTACTCCTTCAGTTTTCTGTTTAATTAATATATTAAAGAAATATACTATTAAAAAATGATTATACTATAATAAAGGGCAATACATTCCTTAGAAAAAGTTAAATATGCAGTAAAAAAAAATAAAAAAATCACTTGAAGGCCCCCACAAAAATACCTCTACGGTTAAGGGTTAACTAGTACCTATTACATTTTCAAAAAAAAATATTAGTTTAAGTGCATATGTGCCATTTCTCTGTACAAATAAATAAAGTCACAGCCTACAAGTCAATTAAAAATAAGCTCTGCTGTTATTACTATATGAGGGTCAGTGAATAATGGAATCATATGAATTAGAAGGAAAGTATTCCAACTGTCACTTTGAGGAGGTTTTCTAATAAATCTCTGCAAAAATCAAATGACAGCCTTTTTACAGTTCAGGGTAAATGCTTTAGGAGTTGGTACCATAGTTCCCATCATGCCGTGGACAAGACAAACAGGAAGTGCAACACTGGCGTTAAGATAGAAATGCCTGAGCTCATTTTTTTTGTTTACGTCGTGACCAATTTTAGCTGTGGAAAACTACACCGCATTAGTGAGCGGCCGTTTCTGTTTGCACTGTAACCATGGAGATATGGAAAAACAACAGCTCAAGCTAAATTTGATTTAGTTTGATGCTAAATATGAACTTGAAAATGCGAGAGGCTCTGAAGATGCAGAGAGGGTTTTTAGGCAATTTCTAAACAAATGTACAGGTATTTATGTTCAGCAGACGGAAAGAGTCAGTTGTGTTGATTCCAGTTGGATGCGTTTGATGTGTCACTTATCATTCAACTGTTATGACTAGAAAGAGTCTGACTCAACGGAATGTCGGTTTTAACTCCAGATTAACCCATAAAAACCCAAATAACTGCTGGCAGCCAAATTAATCTACTGACGTAAAATGTTTAATAACTTCTGATCCACTAAACCTATTAGTACATGGAAACAATTGGTGTAAAATGTGGTTTATCATCTTTTCAAGGTCACCAGATATGAGCCACTTGGACGTTCAGAGGTGCCGTAGTTACCGTGGAAACACAGCCATTTTCTATAACATTGATTCGCCAACAAACCCAAGGAGTTGGATCAATAACAGTGGATGGAAACACTTGGTTTATGTTCATCATAGTCCAAACCACCATATTGTTGTGCTTAAGTGACAAGAGTGATGAAGCATATAAAAATGTTTGTTTTGTTTTTTAATAGAGGAATACAGGGTGTAATGTTGCGTCGTATTTCTACTTCTTGGTACCAACTCGACTTAACTTGACTTTGCCTTTTTGGACAAACTTGTTTACACATCTAATTATTGATATATTTGCTTTAAAAAGTTTTTTTTTCTTCAGTAGTTTTCTCAGTTTTTATTATTATTATAACCTTCCACTTTAAACTGCACTTTTATGAACATCTACATAATAAGTAAATTAAATATAGCTGACTACATTGTTTACAATAGATAAATACAAAACACAGGGTACAATCTTATAATAAATGCTGATAAATAATTTAAGAAAGCTTAAATAGAGCGAAAAATTTAATTGGGGACTTCCACAAAAGTCACACTGAGTCTTTTCATCATAGCCCAGACCAACATATTGTTGTGTTTTAGTGACAAGAGCAATGAAAAACAGATCCAGGTTTTTGAAAACATTTTATGGAGGAATACAGGTTGCAATCTTAGGTCATATTTCTAATTCTTGGTACCAACTCAATTTAACTTGACTTCGCCTTTTTGACACACTTGTTTGCATATCCAGTTATTGATATATTTGCTAATAAAGTAATTTTTCATTAGTTTTCTCTGTTTTTTTATAATAACCTTCCACTTTAAACTGCTTTTATAAACATCTACATGATCAGTAAATTAAATATAGGGCAAAAAATGGTTTACACTGAAAAAAATGCAAAACACAGTGGATAATATTATAACAAATGGTGAAAAATCAGTTAAGAAAGGTTACAGATGCTGAAAAATGAATTAGGGAAGTGCCATAAAAGTAGTCCTGGGTCTTTAGAGGTTAATACATCTCCCTTTTAGAATCCCAGCTGGCCTCACCTGTCTATGCTGGACTTGGTGTCAGCGATTTTGTTGAGGCTGGAGACCTTGAAACCGTAGGCGTTTCCTCTCTGGCCTTTGTTCATGAAGTTGCCGAAGGCCAGCACCACCTCCAGGATCTGAGTCAGCCGCTTGCTCCGAACCACCTCCTTGGAAGCATTCAGGATGGCTGTTGGGATGAGGGAAAATGTGGAGAAAGAAGCAGCTGGAGAGATCATATACGGTGATGGATACGTGTGTGCGTTGTGGAGTGGATCACTTCACCTTTAATATGACATAATAAACTGGCTGATTGCCTGTGCATTCTGTTCTTCTCCTCAGCCTCCACTGACAGAGGTAGAGGAGGTTCAACCCAACAGCGCCTGAAGGTTCTCATCCTTTCCTTTCCTTTTAACATCCCTCATAATGATTGATCAGTATTCCCCCAAACAACTGGGCAGCTCAGTGGGGAAACCCATCAAGTCCTTCCATCTATCTGTAAAACAGCAGGGGGAAGGGAATATTCTAAACCCAGTTCCACGCTGTCCGTTTCTTCCCCCTGAGAACAGACTTCTCTGGCAAAAGTGCAGGTGCTTCCCCTCTCGGAGCAGAGAAAACCTCAGTGTGAATGTGAAAATCATTAACTAAATTCATATTGTTATTGTTAGAGCTCTTTTTGCTGTGATACCACATGGGAACCGTTCTTTTGGCGGCGCTGACAAGGTTCTGCTGGAGGCAGAAAAGCCTGGCGGCACACAGCACCATCTTCTATGTTCTATTGAACGGACTGGGTGGTCCAGGGATATACGGCCTCATCAAGAATATATGACAAAGTAACATGAATAATAAGACGGAATGAGAACTTTATTACAGGCATCGATGAACTTTGTGGTTTCTGAACTTTTGGAAGATTGTGAAACTCACAGGATTACGAAACACACTTTTCTTTCCATTCCCGGAAACCTGTGATGTTTTTCAGAGGATTATTAAAATGGGTCGACTATCTGACAAAATGTTACAGGACACACGGTAGCAAATTAGACACACGAATAACACGATTAGCTCATCAGAGCTACAAAAGGCATCCAGGCCTTTCCAGTAGCTCTGGCGCTAAAGGACGTAGTGACGGTTCAGTGGTGGCGACACACCCATTGCACACGCGTGTTCCCACACATGTTGATCACCCGCATTCGAAGCCGCTGGCTCTTTGAAGTGAGCAGTAATGTTTACGAGAAAGGCTCTTCCCTCTCAACATAGGCCAGCTTTCCAAAACAGCTTCCCTGGCAACCTGAAGGCTGGGTTACAGGAAAAAACCGAAGTGGGCGTCCTGCCCCCCCCCCCACAAGTAAGGGAAGAAATTAAGCACTGGCCAGAGTATTTGCAGACATGTTTAATATCTGAAACATGTTTTTGCTGTAGGTGGGCTGAAAAAGTCTAAATCTTACCAAGCGTATTTTTCTCATTTCTAGTCAAAATATCTCATCACACTTAAGATAAGACCTAATCACCTACAGAGTAACTTTTCAGTGAGATTTAAAGAACTGATTTTTAGACAAAAGGTGAAAAAGATAACTTTCACTTTTTCCATTGGTAGATTTTTTTTTTTTCTTATTTCAATAGTTTTGCCTCTTAATTCAAGCAAAAAAAAAAAAAAATCTGACAATGGAACAAATGAAAATTATGTTGATTTTTTTGAAACAAGATTTTCAGTACCTATAGTCTAAAAATCTGTTTTTATATCTCACTTAAAAGTTACTCTTTAGGTGATTATGTCATATTTTGAGTGTGTTAAGATATTTTGACTAGAAATGAGATAAATACACTTGGTAAGATTTGGACTTGTTAGATTTTTTTCCCCAGTGTGTAAACCAGTGATACTCAATTGCTGGGTCACAAACTCATATTTGGATTGTTGTGGGCCTTTCTCTGGGCAGAAAATACTGTTAAAAAACTATGGTTGTCAAAATTAATGTGTTAACATGGATTCAATCCATCATCATTATTGATCTGATTAAATATTTGAATGCAATTAACCCATCTGCAGCAGAATGTCAGCCAACGCATTTCAGCCAGTTTATCCAAGTATAGAGTTTGCATATGCTAATGGTCAGGGGCTGATCTAGGGCCCCCCCTGTAATCAGACTGGCCCCTGAAGTGCCCCCCCCCGTTCTGTCAACCAACGGGAAAGAATAATAATAATTCAGTGATCGCTGCTGCAGTTCCGCTCCCAAACTGTTGGTGGCAGTGCGCCTGTTATTGCACAATTCATTGCCCTGTTGTGGGTGTCTGCAGGCCATTTATTTGATAACCTCTTAACTGTGACACTTTGAAGAAGATTGAATAAAAAAGTAAATGCAACAATTTTCTGATTCATTATGTTTCATTTAAGTTTGAAAATGGGTACTGAATTATTCATGCGTTTGGATAGCAGTGTAGAAGTAAATGTTTGTCAATATACAATTTTGGTGAGATGCAGTTTACAAGAGACCACTGATGCCAAGAAGCAGTA
>JAPTYR010000016.1:6590091-6600404 GCA_029814505.1 Siphamia roseigaster | reverse complement strand
AAGGCGTAAAGTCATGAAATTTGGTACAATGATAGAGGGTAATAGTCTGATTGGGTTCACCGACTTTCTTGCTGTAAACACTCAAAGTCTAGCGCCACCAACTGGTCAAAGTTGGAAATGCTGTAGCCCAAACTCTGCACACGACTTAGATCTGTTGACCTTGTTAAATATTTAACACCTACATTCAGACCTTTCCATCCCCAGTGTAAGAAGGAACCATACCACAGGTCATTCCCCACAGCCACCAGACGATAGAACAGTTCAGTCAGCAAAATATGTATGTGCAACCACAGTATTAAGATGTAAATAACATCTCATTTTAATTCTATATTCATATAAATATTTCTATTAATAACAAATATCTTATTTTTCCTCTTACATTTCATTTTTCTTTTTCTCTGCACTTGCTTGTCGCATGTTCAGTTCAATTCAACTTATTACAAATTATTACACACAGAAGAATTGACAATTCATTTGTAAGATACGTTTGTACTAGGACACCCCAGAAGCAGTCCTCAGCTTATATACGAGGGCTCAGTGGCTCACTGTTGGTCAGTTGGTAGAATGGGTCGTCCAATGACTGAAGGGTCGGCAGTTTGAATGCCTGCTCCGACTGTCCGTATGTCAAAGTGTCCGTGGGCAAGGCATTAGACCCCAAATTGCTCCCAGTAGGTATGGCAGCACCTGACATGGCAGCAGCACCTACTGGTGTATGACTGTGTGTGTGTGTGTGTGTGTGTAATGGAATCATATGGGCGAGGTCAAGCGCCTCACGGACATCTGACTCCTTATGGCTGCATAACTTTCCCACCCAGTTAGATAAATACATATGTGATAACTCATTTTAAAGCTCTGAATACCATCTTAAACATAGTACATTTTCAAAGTTGAAATCAAATCCTTTCATTATGAAATATAAGAAAATCTAGTGCATCACAGATAAACAGAAAATTGACATCTATCGCCACCCCATTTTTCAAAATCATCAAAAGTGCTGTTCCATTCAACATTTAAATTAATCAGTGGCTACTTTAAAGACTCTAGTTCACCACCCAATAAAAATATTAGTACAAATTAATTTTATCATACATAAATAGCAAGTGTTTTAAAAAAATGGCACTGTCACAAATGGACATGGCAAAAATTGTCATGGAGTGACAAACTTTAATCATTAATTAATGTATATTAATCCTTAAAACAGCCAAAAATGTTGATAGCATCTAATAATATGCTGTATAAAGATTTCTTTCTGTAAATTTGAAGGTTTTAAGTCTGAGATGAATATTTCTAAAATCTCAAACATTGTATGTGATGTATATGACTTAAACTTGAAAATAATAATATCCAAATAAGTGGGATGTATTTAATAAGAATCGGAACAATGAATGATAAACAATGATAAAATAACAGTAGCATCCTCTAATACATTTACCACAATGCATGTAATTATATCTTCAAAATAAGAAAATCGCCCCAAAATTTGTTTACAAGAGTATGCATTCCAGAAACTTGAAGTAATTACCTATCTGAAAATATAAGTTTGGACAACATTGGTGCAATTTTATTTTTTTTTTGCCTAGATGTTAACATCCACTTGACTAGGCCCATATAACATTTCTGTCAATAATTCTTCAGTACTTTTACATGTAGCTGAGTATTTCTCCAGTGTGGTATTCCTACTTTAAGTAAAGGATCTGTGTACTTTTTCCATTTCCACTGAACAGATATTTGAGGTATTTTATCGCCTAATGGAGTGATATCTTAATTTAACAATGAACTTTCAGAAATCATTCTGCAGCATTAGCAACAAAAAACATCAAGTGAAACCAGTGTCTTTTGATATATAGAGGTGATGGTTAGAAATGCCATGAACCATAAGTCAGACTACCAGGACAGTGGTTGTGTTTTTGGTGTTCTAGTGAAGTAAAGCTGTGCAGCAGTTTGCATGTACCTGCTCATTTCAAAGAGGAAGCGATCTGCCCGGGCCATTCGCTCCAGTTCATGTTTGTGCTCCTCCAACAGGTCGATGTCGCTTTTCTCAGGAACAAACTTCAACAGCTGTAAAACACACAGGAATCATTAAACACATCAGAAAAACACTTAATCCCAAAACCTTATTCCATACAAGTTTTGTTTTTTTAATCTGAGTCTAAAGTTTTTCTTCTGCTCAAAAACTTAACATAGATGCTCGACCTTCACTGTACAGAAAAACGTGGGTGTGTGAGTTTGACACCCATAGGTCGTTGGACTTAATATTCATCTGCTTAAAATGCAGCGTTCCTCTGTGCTCAAGTAAAATATCTAAAAAAAATCTGCTGTTTCAGAGCTGACTGAACAAATGCAAATGTAAATCGATTATGTGCGAGATGAGGACAGAGACATTTCAATTTACAGAAAAGACTCTAATCTGCGACGCCACTTGGTCTCAGGGAAAACCACTGATAGATTTTTTTGAATATACACCATTTAAGTTTTACCAAGTGTATTTTTTCTCATTTCTAGTCAAAACATCTCATTACTCAAAATAAGATATAATCCGTTAAAGAGGAACTTTTCAGTGTGATATAAGCACTTATTTTTAGACAATAGTTGTTGAAAATTGTATTTCAAGAACTTTTACCAAATTTTCACATTGGCAAATATATATATTTTTTGCTCAGATTGCCAAGATTGTTTTTTGCTTAAATCAAACAAAAAAAATTTAAAAATCTGCCAACAACAGAAAATTATCCTAGTATGATTTCTTGAAATAAGTTTTCAAGATCTATTATTGCAAAATAAGTCATTTCATCTCACTGAATAGTTACTCCTTAGGTGATTATGTTTTATTTTAAGTGTAATGAGATATTCTGACTAGAAACAAGAAAAATACACTTGGTAAGATTAAACATTTTTTCCCCCAGTTTCCCCACTTAAACAGCAAATCAAAATCTTACCAAGTGTATTTTTCTGATTTCTAATCCAATTGTCTCATCACACTTAAAATAAGAAATAATCACCTCAAGAGTAACTTTTTAGTGAGATATTAGAACAGATTTTTACACAAGAGATCTGTAAAATCTAATTCCAACAAATCTTACCCATCTCATTTTCATTTGTTCCATTGGCAGATTTTTTAATTTTTATTTTTACTTAATTCCAGCAAAACATAAATCTGCAAATGGAACAAGTGAAAATGATCTCGGTAAGATTTGTCGAAATTAGTTTTTTCAGATCTATTGGCTTAAAATCAGTTCTTATATCTCACTAAAAAGTTACTCTATAGGTGAGACATTTGGATTAGAAATGAGAAAAATACACTTGGTAAGATTAATTTTTTCCCCCCAGTGGATCACTTTCACTTTTTCAAATATTATATATGCACTGTTTTTGCCACTGGATGACCATTTCTGTCCTACTGCCATCATCCATGCATACATGTCCATTCACTCCAAACTGAGCCCGACCTGTTCGAGCATATCTTTGGCCAGTTCTTCTCTCTCGTCCATCTCCAGGATAGCTCTTCTAATTTCTTCATTGCTCATTTTTAACCTGCAAAGAGAGAAACAAAAGCCTGAAAGCTCTGTGGATTTGTTGTAATTAATTACATTCATTGATTAAATGTACTTCTTTGCTCCATTACAAAAAAAATAAATAAATAAATAAATAAGAGGATTGTGAGAGACACAGATACTGGTCTGGCTCAGAGTGAAACCCGGGACCAGTGCCAGCTGTTTTTGGTGCATCTGATCAGCATTAAGTGTACTGGGCTGGGATCAATAACAGCATTGTTAGCCTGTGCATCAAAGCTTTATTGAACAAACGCTGACCCCATTTGGGTCTAGTTTGTACCCTGGGGTCATTTGCCATTGACACGAAGCAGAGTTCATTGACTGTGTTGCCGTTTGTGCAGACTGAGGTCTCAGAAACCCTGCCTATTGATTTGTAACGATAGTGGGGGTAGGCCTCAAATTCTCCAAAGAGCTCTGGATTATTGCCGTTAGGAGACACCCAAATGGGGAACATATTGCAGGGGAGGGTGTGTGTGTGTGTGTGGGGGGGGGTCTTAAATGATGACAATTGATTCTAGTTCACATATAGTGTGGCTCAAAGGAACAGAGGAAATTAATCCGTCTGCGTTGATTTTAGATACATTCATGTAGGAACTGTCAGGGGGAATAGTAAACAAACAGGAGGTGGTCCTTATTATTCATTTTTTCTTTACTTCATTTATTTGTATTTATTTATTTAGTTAGTTACAAGACAGTGTGCATTGGCTTTAGTTATGAAGAACAAGATGCTTGAACTAGATTTAGCAGAAAAGCTCATTTCCATCTGTTGTATTCATTTGTTTACAGTGTTATTTCCATAGGTTTCTACAAAATAAGAATTACAATAATTATAACAAAGATACTTATAGGACCTATATTTTGCTTGAATATTGATTGATATACATAACTTCTCTTGTTCAAAAAGGTTTAGCTTTATATACATTTGTATAAAAAACTACCGGTAAAAGAATAAAATATATTTACAGTATCAGATTAAAAACCCAAGACATTCACTGTTTTTATGAGGATGAGTTCAATGTTCATTAACATTGGTAATAATGTACAGATGTGGGGGAAAATATATATTACCCCACCCCTTGTTTCCTTCAATTTATTGTTCATTTTAATGCCTGGTGCAACTAAAGGTACATTTATTTGGACAAATATAATGATAACAACAAAACTAGCTCATAGCAGTTTAATTTCAGAGCTGATACCTACAAAATTTCCATGTTTTCTTGATAATAACCAAAATCACTTCCGTTTTTACATCAATATCTACGGCACTGTACTGACAAAAGCAGTGCTTTTATTCATTCCATGTTTTCTTTTCTGTCCATTTTAGTCAAATGATACACACAGGAGTGAGTACTTGCTTGCATAACCATTGGTTTTGATGACTTTTAATGGTCTAACAACTTTTTCCATAACAGTATGTGCAAGCATTGTGGGTAGTTTACTCTACATCATGTCAGATGTCTGTTGGTAGTTACCGTGAGAATGGTGAATGAATCTTCCCTCTGTTTGGTGCCTTTTAATCCTTAAAACAGCATACTGAACCACTAGGACATAAATGTCTTTTTATTTTTCTTTATTCGCTACTGAAATATGTCCTTTGAAAATGTTTTTGTCATAGAAATAACTTTTCCCTTATTTAATTACACCGGCAGATGCCCTCCTGTGTCCACTGAAATCACATTTCCTGTACCAGACATAAAAAGAACCAGGCAACATGAGTTAGATCTCTAAAACCCAAAGGCTGCAGTATCACTGTGGACAATGTTCACAGAGTAATGATCACATCTAGAGATGAAAACCATGATGTTCATTCATTTTGGAAAACGCAATTATTGTCAAGACGTACTTTGAAAGCAGGATAACGCAGTTCTGTGCACGTCTGCCGTCGATGACTGACAGCTCTTTGACCTTCCTTGTGCTGACGTATATATCGTCCATAGAACCCGTCTCTTTCTGTAACACACGGAAACACAAAAACATATTAACATCATCCCCCTGCAAAAACACAAAGCTCACATCTGGTTGACATTGTTAGATTGTTTAGAGATGGCATGACCCTGTCAAAACATTTAATAAAGTGTTGATTTGGAATAGATACTGAAGAAAAAAGAGGAGAAAAAAAGTTTAAATGCTGTTGTAAACGGAACAAAAAGGCTGCATTCAAGTCACATTCTTGCGTTGGCCCTTGGTCAGGTTCCTTGACCTGCTTTTACTGTCATTCACTATGAATGTCAGGTGTCATGTATCATGTCAAAAAAGTCATAATGCAAATACTGGAACAAATTGTGGAAGGTGTATGAACCTCTATCAAAAAGAGCTGTAAAAAAATATTGTTGACGGCTGAAATTCTATAGTAGATCTCTGGAGGGAAGAGCTTTTTTTTTTGGTGAGTCACTGCTGAAACACAAAGCAGCCGGGCCTATAAAGCGCTCTGAGGAACAGGAAACTTGGTTCGGGCGACTCATATTTTTGTAATCTTCACACAAATGTAGTATTAAAAATCCACAAGGGGAAAGAAGAAATGTCTGAGAAACTGGTTGAGCCAACATGTTAAACACGTTCTATTTATGGTCCGAGTTGGTTTCCTGCTCGCCAGAAAATGGCCTTTTTTGAGGCTGCTGGGTATGACGTATGTAAAACAGATGCGGCTTGTAAAGAAAGTGTAATTTTTCCATGCCCGCGTTGACCTACAGTGTCTGGCAGCAGAGGAAGGTTGGCACTGGGTTAGGGGGACAACTCCCATGCCTTAGCCCTCCATGCCCACGCGTGAAGAACAGTTTACCCACTTGTTAACAGTATGTGCACTCAAACCCATGGAACCCAACACTACCCTTTCATCTTTTATGACAGCGGTCATTTTATTTCTTAATTTTTGTCTTATTTTTTGTTGGCCTTCATGTGCAAATGGCAGCACTTAAAAAGGCTCTTCTTGCTCAGCTTATGATGACTGATTATGACGATTAAGGCAATGAAATGTTAAGATGCTAACAGAGGTAATCAACACAATAATTATAAGATAAAAATGAGAGTACAAATTGATAATGAAGATTAATGCTGTTTTTATAGTACATCTGGGCTTATTGGATCTGCACTAAATTAAGGGAGTGCGTCCAAGTCTACAACTTCATTTGTCAAACACATTTAAGAATCGTGTTGTATCATTAGAACAATCAGATTTGGTATTTGACATGATATATCAGGGGTGCACGCTTGGCTTTTTTACTAGAATCACAGGTGCTCCCAAATGGGAAACATTTAGGAGCACTATGAATTTTCTTGAATAACACAATTTTATTTTTAACATTAAAACGATGCACGCACGCACGTAAATCCAATTCATATCCAATTGTCTGAAATGACCCGTAGTTGACGTTACCTTAGTGAATACAGTGAAGTGAAGCCTACACTGATGCACTGCCAATGTTCAAAATGCAGATTGAGGACAGGAAGTGTCGCTGCCAAAATCTGTAGACAGTATATTTGGGAACAGTTCGGTCAAATATAGCCCACTTTTAACCCGTAGTAATCGAATAACAAAGGTCAGACACCAACATATAAAGAAAAGGTGAACGGCTATCTTACTTAAATCAAGCTTGATATATTTTAGGAACAAAACGTGAATGAAATGGGTGAAATCTGTAAGCTCCTCACATAAATGATCCCTTTATATTTTTTCTACTCACACCAATCTATTTTTATAGTGAAACACTGGCAGTGTATGGCCCTGTATATGAGCACACAATTCTTTTTTTTTCATATTTACAATAAAAACATCCATGTATGGGTAACTCATGATGAATAAAGAAATGAGAAAAGACATTCATTGTTTTGAAGCTGCAAAACAATGAACTCAAATGCTAATAACCATTCTGCATAGATTTGTTCCTTTTTTCATACCATTTGTGCTGTTCTAACTGCAAATCTTAAAAAATACAGATAAATGCAACTTTTAGGCCAACATATCCCAGATCCATCTGATATCCTTCTGAGACCCAGTAAAGTATTTTTGTCCTCTGTAGGGGACAAGAGAGACACAGCTTTATTTAAACAAAACAAAACAACAACACTGTCCACGGAGAAAGAAATTCCATATAAATAAATACATGTATCTGGAAAAAATGTTGTATCATGTCATTTCCAATTAGGGTAAATATTAAACTTAAAAAAGCCAGAACTTTTACTGTCTTGAGTCTCAGGGGGATATAGTCCAAGTCCTTTAAACGAACCAGCAACAAACTTTCAATACTCTACATACTCTAACCAGATGCAAGTTACATTAATGGGCTTTCTTGATATAAGTACTGCCTTATTGGCTGGCTGCTGCGCTGCAGGACAGAGGCTGGTAGTGAAATGAAGGTAAACATTTGGTGGAGAAGCTGGAAGACCTGGAACTCACCTGTTTGAAGGATTGGTTAGTGAGCAGGTCCTACCCAGGCAGTCGGAGAGAGTGCAGAGACACAAAAAATTGAAAACACATGCAGAGATTAGCATTTCAAGCAGAAAAAAGTGGTGGCTAGAGCAAAGAACTACAACTATGCACACTACAAGCTGAAGCTGGAAAGTTTTCTGTGAGAAAAACAATGATCATCTACAGTCCAAGTCGTCAAGGCCTCATGAAACACTCCTTTACTCTGAAATACAGTACCTCCGTGCTGCATAGGTGAACAGAGAATAGTTTGAACTACATTCTATTGTGGTTTCTGAGTTCTTTCATAGTTCCCAATTGTTCTAATGTATTCTTTTGATTGCATCTACATGTGTCTTGACATGGAAAAACAAGAACATGAAAAATGAGTGTGGTAACTAATCCTACAGAGGGCAAATGTAAACAAAAGCCTTTTTTTTCCTAAGAAAGACCAATGACAAGCCTAAAAAAGCAATTATACCGTGGATAAACACAGAATTATTGTCCAGTTGAATTGAATCTGACTCTTGCCAAATGGAACCAAGTTGTCAAAGCCAGGAAGATCTTGTTTTTTTTTTTTTAATGTGGCTTTATCCATTGAGATCTGCATTTAACCATTGGCTTGTGCCAATAAAAACCTGCTTTGTATAAATAAATACCCACAGTATATCACTGTCAGCAAGAACCTCAAATGACCCATTACTTTTTAATAAAAGTCAGAAAAGAGAAGTTCGGCTTTTAGCAGGCACTGAAGTGCATTATAAAACCTAGCATATTCAACACTTATAAAGCCTCTATAGGGAGTACAGTGTGGAAATGACTGTCAATGAGGCTTACTGTGAATACTAGAAACCAATTAGGGTATATTAACATTCCACTTAAAACCATTTGAGGCTGTAAAATATATCAATTTATACAATTGCACCAATATTATCACATGACAAGTGGTGTGTAATTAGTTTGTAGCACATAGGGAAGTAATTGCTATGTACTGTATGGTGTCACCCAAAGACATACAATTATCCTATTAGTTAGTCCCTGGCTCAACATGTTTTAGTCAATTGCTCCTTTATTTGACTTCAACAGCTTCAGTAAAACCGTTTCCTGTATCGTGACTCCTTGTGACTTCAATGTAATGACTGTTTCCTCTGTATTTGGCCTGAACCATGAGCCCGTGATGACCCATTCAGTTCCACAGCTCTCATACAAATGCACTAAAGATACTACGGCGAAGCTTGAGCGCTGTGGCATTTCTACAAAAAGGCTTTTAGTAGTGAACAGCTGCTGGTGTTAGCCTGGAGCTGGACCCTAAGGACTCTGGAGAGTTCTCTTAAAAGATCCCGGCCCTCAGCCCATCACACACACTTTCACTAATACACACACACACACACACACATTAAGACATCAAGGCCAATTTCAGACTTTCAACAACACTGTGACAGAGAATATAACAACGACACAATGGGTTTCTGTTTTTCCAGCTGTGGTTCTTGCCAACACAAGCGCGCTTAAACACACTGAAGTGTTAGCCATAAAACTGCATTTCAGAAAACCGTAGAACAGATCCAAACCTGCTGCCTCTGATAGGCTGAAAACATCTTCTCTATGTCCTTCAGGTCCAGAATCTTGAAAGCTCGCAGGTCATCAATGTCATGCCAGATGGTGCCATTGATCATATTCTAAGGAGACAGAGGAGAATATTAGGATTGTTTTGGATATGATAGTCATGTTTGGGAAATTGAGTTAAATCCAATGCTGGACTATGTGACTTAATTCATCAGTTATATTTTGCAAGTGTTAAATACATACCGATTATATATTTTTAGCACTTTATGACTTTCTATAATGACAGCCTTTAATATAAATGACACAAAAAGTAAATAATGTGATATTACATGATACTGGATCTTGTGCTATGCATTTTTGGTAATGTCCCTCTGCACTAGTATGATAAATATTAACCCATAAAAACCCAAACAAACACCAGTGACCAAAAGCATCTACTGATCTAAAATGTTTAATGACTTCTGATCCATTCATTTTATCAATATATGTAAATAACTGGTGTAAAATTCAGTTTTTCATCTTTTCATGGTCATCAGATGTGATCCATTTGGACGTTCAGAGTCTCCATAGTTACCATGGAAACACTGTCATCTTCTTGAACATTAATTCACCAGTAAAACCCATGGATTTGGATCAATGACAGTGGATGCATGCACTTGTTTTGATGATCAGTTACTCATATCTTTGTTTAAAAAGTTACTTTTCCCTTCAGTTTTCTGTGTTTCTGATTTAATATCTTCTCAGTTGCATTTGAATAGAGTTCTTATTCATCAGTTTAGATCTGCACTCTCTTT
>JAPTYR010000016.1:6480284-6493370 GCA_029814505.1 Siphamia roseigaster | reverse complement strand
GACTGGTTCAGTGAGTGGTTGGAACAAATATATGGCAGGACTTTTACTCTATGGAGCTGGGATTACCCACCTCTGTCACAATAAATAAAAAAAATAAATAAAAATAAACCAAGAAAAAAAAAAGGAAAAAAAAGTTGATTCTTATTGTTTTACTGTACCATTTGTTCATATCGAGCTGGGTAAAAGGGCATTCATCTACTCTGCTCTTCAAACATGGAATACATTGCTAAAAGACTTAATTGTACTGAATTGATCTCCTTGAATGCTTTTAAACCCAAATTCGAAGCGCTACAGACGAAATGATTTGCACTTGTTTTTCATAGTTTGCCTTGTCTCATAAATTGTTGTATGTTGTATTTTCTGTTGCCTCTTGGCCCGGACTCCCTTGGAAAAAAGGTTCCCAATTTCAATGGAATATTTTCCCCTGGTTAAACAAAATAAACAATAACATTTTTAAACACAATACAACTTAACCTTGCAGTTAATGCTGTAATCATTAGAATGTCAGACTATTTTTGCTATACAAATGTTTGATGAACATTTATTGTTCTAAAACAGGAGTGTTTTGGTCTGGTCTTAGTCCCAGAGAGCCACTATCCTGCACATGTTAGATGGATTCCTCTTCCAGCACACCTGACACTCATTATCAGTCTTCTGCAGAGCATGATGATCAGCTGATCATTTGAATCAGGAGTGTTAGAAGAGGAATCCATCTAACATGTGCAGGATAGGGGCTCTCCAGGACCAGGGTTGGACACTTCTGTTTTAAAGGCCTTTACCTGAGCAGAGGTGGGGAATCCCAGCTCCAAAGAGTCAAAGTCCTACCTGTTCACTTCACATAGCTGATTCCACTAATTATCCATCTACATTTTGAGACGATGCAGTGGGTAATTGGGTTGGTTCTATTTTTCTGTTGCTGAAGTCATATTTTCTTAATTTATTATTAACTAAGTGTTGTCTTTGCATTTTGGTTTAGGTAATGTATTTCCGATTTTTTTCTGTCATTCCTGTCTTAAGCCTTTTTATGAAAATTGTATTTTTATTTCTTGTAAATTTTAAACTGCACTTTGGGTTACAATTTTTATATGAAAGGTACTGTACAAATAAAGTTTATTATTCTTATCCAAATGGGCTGGTTCAGTGAGTAGTTGAAACAAATACATGGCAGGACTTCTACTCTTTGCAGCTAAGATTACCCACCTTTGCACAAGAGCCTTCTTCCATGTCAACAATACTTTCGCTCACAAATAGTATATCATAAAAAAAGTGGCACAAGGTTAATTTTTCCAGACTTCCACGTCACAGATAAAGGCATTAACTAATAATTTGTGTGAAATTGTGATAAGAATGAGACTGTGACCTTTTTCCATCCAAGCTGATTAGTATGAAACACATTAAAGGTATTCATAATGTTTGTCCTATAGGTGTCTTTTACCTGGACAATGGATAGATTTAGAGGTCCGGTGGATGCTGGATTTATTCGTCACGCCCCTGGTGTGTCAGTATGCTAGCATTAGCTCACAATGGACCCCCAATTCTCTCTTTTTGTGACTCCACAACTCCTGTCTTGAAAACATTGGTCCAAAACCCAATGGATGACATTGCATCTCCATCCACTTCATCCATACCAGGACACAGACCTCAGAATGGTAGCAAAACATGCTACCAGTGCACAGATGGTTGAACTACTGCCAACTGAGAAGAAGTTTCTAGAGAATTTTTTTTTTTTAATTTACATTCATGTAGCTATGTTACACAAATAAGATATATAAAATTTTTCTAAATTACTGACTAGTTACTTTACAATCAGTAATCACGAATCAGTGCTAACCAGATTTTACATCATATTACACTGTACAACAAATTTTTTTTACATATCGTGTGACACACATCTGAACCAGAATTTGATGAGGAATTAAAATTTGCAGTTATTTTTTTGTCTTATGCAGATAGATTTTGAGACCATTTAGAATTTGTTTGTACATTTTATGTAAACTTGGCTGCAATATGTCCCTAAAAGTTAACTAATTTTTTTTCATGAAAGTCTGTCTGATATGTGGGATGAACATGGTTTTAGATTTCACCTGGATAGAAGGGAGATGGAGGCACTTTGTTCCAAACTGCCTAAACCAGTGCTACTGCTGAACTACTGCTGGAGCCTTGGGCCTGATTCACAGACTTCCAACCATAGAAGATCCAGCAAAATGAAACATTTATCAACTAATATTGGATTCACTTCTGTTTGTTTCCACTTATTACTTCCTATTGTATGCTAGACTGTATTTTAGTAGATATGCGCTGCATTATATAATTGTGAAAACTCAACAGATTTATATGAAAAAATTCAAATCAAAATTTAAAAAAAATCTAAATTCAGACAGACTGACACAAAATTCTGTGTATATTTACAGCCAGCCCTGACTGCAGACAACCTGAAAACAGAGCGTCACTGCTCCAGTCCCACTGGCAAACTGTGACAACTTTTCATGAGTCAAAATTCAGACACACCCACCCTGAGATTCATATGTAGGCACATCCACACATGTGGTATTAGCATACTCACACACCACAAGCCCTGAAGCAGGGAGAGCAGCCTGCTGGCTGCTCTGGGTTTGAAGGGTCTGGAAAGCAGCCGAGCAGAGACAGAGGGAGAGAGATTGAGATGAGAAGCCAGAGCGGGAGGGAGGTAGGGATAAAGGGAGATACTGCTGCCACTTCTCATTCAGCCCACTACCTCATCGCTTCATCCCTAGCGCCGGGAAGTAGGTCAGTGGAAGAGGAGGAGGAAGAGGAGGGGGCGGTAGTGAGGAGAGATGAACTGCTGCTGCTGTTAGTGCTGTGTGATTGTGTATGCAGGCAAAATACAGAAGAAGAAGAAGTGTATATCTATGCAGAGATCAGTCTCAAACATCTGTGTAGGAATAATTTCAATTCTCTACCCAACATCTGTCACAGAAGACAATGATTTTAGCATCAAAAGCAAACTACTTGGGTAACCTAAGAGATGAGGAAACGCTGATGTTTTTTGTTAATATGGTTAGCTGGGACAAAAAAAAAAAAAGACATAACTCAAATGGTTGTACAAAGATCTCCCAACTGAACTGGACACATGTTGTGAATGAAACTTATAAGGTGGAAAGATTGACCTTCTCACTAATACTCTGCTGATAAATGTTAAAAAATAGAGAAAAATGGAATGTGTATGTTGATCCAAAAAAAATTGGTGCACCTGTATAATTTTCTATTTATATATGCTTATTTTGCACTTTTTGACCAATTTGTTTTGACTCTTCCTGTTTTGCTCTGTTTTTCTGTCTATTGTAAAATTCAAAGATAAAAGTAAAGGAGAAAAGAAAATGGGATCAAAATCATCTTGGTGATGTCTCTGATACTATAGGACAGAGGGAGGTTACAAAATTATTATAGGCACTTTTAGCAACTAGCAAGAAATCTATTGTAAGAGGTGGGTAAAGCCAACTCCACCAACAATAGAAAATTGCTACAATACCATATTACAAATTTTCAAAATGGAAAAATATAGTATCAGAATCCAGAGGGATACATATGATCATATTTGGGACAAATGAATTAACTTTGTATCCTCCAGCTGCTCAAAATTTGTATCACTCCCCAATGAATGTGTTCTTTTTATTATCTCCCTGTCTTTATTCTTTACTTAATGGGGTTTTTTTGGGGGGCATAAACATGTGTAATGTTGAAAGAACCCAGAGGTATTGTAAGCTGTGATTGCTTTGTTCTTTTTATATGAGAAATCTAAAAACTGTAAGCACCTAGTTCAAATGTTTTTTTTTTATTATTATTATTATTATTTTTTATTTCCTTTTTGACACTTTTGTATGTATAAAATAAGAAATAAGAAAAGGACATATGTATGAATGTCAGTGTTGAAGATATTTATACCTTCTCAAAAAAAAAAATTAAAAAAAAAAAGGGGGGGGGAATCAAAATGAAGCTCCAGAGCATCGTCACCCGATTCCTTTTTTACTTGCAGAATTTAAGGCAGACTCTCTCCTTCAGCTCCAACTGCTTCAATATGCTTCTATACCATAGTCTTGTCTTGTCATTGTATTTGCATCACATAGATGCAGGAATCAAGTCTGAGCTAGCTCTTACTGAACTGATGCCACTTGGAGAAAGAAACAAAAATAATGGAAGGCAACAGCAATATAATGGAGGAAAAACAGCAGCAAAAAACTAGTAGACACAAATAAGTTGAAGAGGCACTGAATAAAAGATCAGAGGGAAGCCTGCAGCACACATTTTCTTTTATTCTTCACACACACAATGTTTCTGGGTCCCACAAATGAGGACCATTCCTCTGGGGTGCTGGGCTGTGGAGGAGAGTACGAACTGGTTTACGTAAGCACCCATCACCAGCGATGGGGAAGCGGTGCCACGCTGGCAAAACAGAAACAACATACCAAATGCAGTGGGGATCATTAAGGAACTGACATTGTGTGGTAAATGTTGGCACTTGGTGACAAAAATACTGTTTTATCTTCATGTGGTAACACCTGTGGCAAGCAGTGTTGATGACGTCAGAGAGTAGAGGTCGATCGATATGGGTTTTTCAGAGGTTGATACCGATTTTTAAATAAAAATTCAGCCAATGACCGATATTTAAAGCCGATTTTGAAAGCCGATATACTTTTTTTTTTTAAACGTACACTGATTATCAAAGGCCACTAAAACACTCATGATATAAATATATTAGAATGAACATTTATTGAACTTTGTATAAATATACCCGTAGACAAACAGTAAATAATTTTAACTTTAAGTATAGAAAACAGCACACTACCACATAGTGGTAAAAAAAAAAAATTTTAACTGTAAACTCAAACGTTTTCAAGTAATTAAGGTACCGGTAAACTGGACACCACATAATAAAAAGAACACTTCCAATGCAAATAAATAGTAAAGCAAAACTTAAGGCAGTTAAACATTACAAATCTAAGTACTAACCAAACTAATGCATCAACAAAACTTTCTTAAATCAAGAGTCTTCAGTGCTTGAATAAAATATTCTATGAATGCAACATAACTGAAACTATCTTTAATATAGTAAATAAAAAATAAATATGTATGATATGTGAATTTGAAGCGCTTGTTAAAAAAAAAAAATGTTTCAATAAAATAACTGCGCATTCAAAGTTTTCTTTGTACTGAAGCTACCATTAAGACTCCCATTGGAAAAGAGAAAGCGGTGGCTGCAGCTGCCCGTGCGGGTGTCTGATCAAAAATCCTCGTACCATCTTATTGGCTTTTTCTTCGCAAATATTGGCCAATAGCCAATGATTTAAAAAGTCCATATATCAGCCCGATATATCGGCTGGTCGATGTATCGGTCTACCTCTATCAGAGAGTCCTAGAGTTTAGGTTTAACTGACAGCGTCTGCCAAAGACACCTTGAGTTACTATGTCAGAGATGCAACACAAGAACATTCAATAAAAAATAAAACTTGGTCTGAAAGGATTCATCACAATACAGTACAATCCCAAATAAGGAACAGCTGAGGCAGGGAGAAACATTTACAAAGAATGAAGTTATATTTAAATTTAGAGTGAATACAACATGTTTTATGTTTTTTCTAGAAATAAATGTATTCCTGACATTGAAACTACAAGACATTAGGACTAGAGTAATATTTGGGGTCGTATCTTAATGAAAAAATGGCACAAAACGCATCAAACAAAAACAGCGTACTGCCTCATTTGTACACACGTAAGTATGTTGAACAGTGTTAGGATAAAACATTAATGTATGTAATGTACTAACACTTGGTTATGACTTTTGGCAAAACATTTCATTTATTTGGATCGCCATTAGTTTTGTTTAACCCTTTAATCCCTGATGCGTCAGCACTGATGCATTCTGAATGGATGGTTAAGTTTAAATATTCAGAAAAAGTCAACCATATTCTTACTATGTTTTTACTGAGTTTTGTTCATGGAACTGATGTATAGAGATAAACAGGTGTCCAAAAGCAACTAATTTAGAAAAAGAAAAAGCCAAAACTAAAACTACTGGAACCAAATTACAATACTACTTACTTTTTTTTAAAACTTCATTTTAGTAATTTTTGGCTAAATCTTTCAAGTTACTTATTATGCTGTAAATATTTTAGTTTGTCAATTTTGTTGCTTATTTTGTTTATTTTCTACATTTTGTTTGTATTATTATTATTTTTGATCACTTTGGCTGTTTTTGTTCACTTTGGCTTATTCTTTTTTTTGACTGTGGAACTGCTAAAGTCTCAGGAGTTAAAGGGTTAAGCCATCACTATTCTTCCTGGAGTCCACACCCAACACAATTGTCTTTGCATTGCAGTACACCAACTACAAAAACACCCATACGCAAAACAAAACTCACCATTTCCACCACAAGCAACAACTAAAAAATATCAATTACAATTACAAAACAAAACATAATCTCCATATAATACAAGACCTAGTTCAATTAATAGTAGCTTCAAAAAAAGGTAGTTTTAGCATACTTTATAAATGGTCAGATATATTTTACAGAGGGTTATCAAAGCACATTAACCCCAGAAAAAAAAAACACTAAGCTGTTGGAAAAGGGAAAATTATCAATTGCTTGTTTGTTCGTAGTCAAGGTTGTGTACTGGAATGTAAAAATCACGTGTTTTTTGATGTGCAAGAGAACTACTCTCATTCATTAATTTGACATGAAGTAGCTATTCAACCCAGTCATTGGACACATTAGAGCCATGCCACCCTTTGGATGTTGCTGCCCCAGACATGCCCTCTCCAACATGCCCTACCCTCCCTTTCTACTGTCTGCCTGTCTGTCCAATGACTAATGAACCTACTCTTCATTCATTTCTCCACAACCAAAGCCACTGGCTCCAGGCCAAAATCACCTGGGACACTGAAAACTCACTCTCCCATGGACCCCCACCAGACCTTTGGCCCACCCACAGTCACTGCCTTAGGAGAGCCAATCACACATGGAGAAATCAGCCTTACCCTGTTAGGGTCAAAGGTAATATTACAGTGCTATCTATTATATTAATGCAACATACTGGCATGCATGTCCTCACACACAAACACACATAAATC
Organism: Siphamia roseigaster; assembly: GCA_029814505.1. Lineage (NCBI taxonomy): Eukaryota > Metazoa > Chordata > Actinopteri > Kurtiformes > Apogonidae > Siphamia > Siphamia roseigaster. Next base: position 6,486,266 of record JAPTYR010000016.1, on the reverse strand, counting down.
ATCATTTGTTCAATAGTTTTACAGCGGTCACGACAGTTTTATTCAAGTATAACTTCCTCATTTATATGGTTTTCGCATCATGGGTGGTCAATATATAAGATTTTACTGATACATGAGTGACAGAAACAACTGGTGCAGCCAACAGACAGTCCTGTATCATCCCTAATCAAATTTATGTCAGCATGACTATAACGCCTTGTACATAAAAGAGTCCACCACACACATTGGGACTGGCATTCCTGAGGTGTGACATCACCAATTTACTCCCAAGTTTCTGTGGTTAGTAGCGAGTTACAGCTGACAAATGATCAGAGCTGACAGCGGAGGAACTGCCATTATTTCACGGTACATTTGCATGAGATGCATTCCTGCGCTCACACTGAAAGCACACATTCTGTGAGGGATTTCATGTTGGAAGGCCATCACTTTCATCTGAGTACACCGAGTGGCTTTTGCATGTGGACCGGGACAATGGGCCAGAGGATTTGGTTTGGACAATTCTGCTGGGGCCTAACAGGGTAGGCAAATGCAGGCAGAGCTACTTTTTTGTCAAAGTCTGCAATGTTACAATCCCTCCTCGAGCTTTAGAGTCCATGTGTATCTGATCTTCAAGAGGACTGTTATTTTTAGCCATGACAGCATGGGCCGTCTCCAAAAATATTCTTGGCCCTGTTGATTGGTTGTACACTCACAGTAAGCTTTTCATACAACAGCAAAAAGTCCATCCTCGTGACCACACGTCAGAATGACTGACTGTCACTTACATTCATTTGGCTCACACACACATTCTCCAAGTGTTTGTGTCTTCAAATAAGGAATGTCCATCAACTTATTGTGCCTACGTCCATCAACCAGGAAACAGGAGTCCACAACACACCCATGCCTATGATTCCTCCTATACTCCTTCATTCCTTTGCTTACATTTGTCTCTCGATCACTTCCTTTCAGCTTTGCAATCAGATAGAGGCCACTAGCATGAGACCGCTAAAAATCCACTTGGCTTTCGGACAAGGTATGCTGTCATCAGGACATACTAGGATACAGTTTGAGACAAAACCCACTGAGTCACTCACACATTTATATGGTAAAATAACACCCGACAATAGATGCTGAATCACTTCTAAAAATTTATACGCATCTCATATTTCGAGAGAAACCTCACTTCAACAACTAAAATACATTAATGTTATGAAGGTGTGATAGATTTTATTCCATGGAGTTGTCATACAGCATGGAGCTAAAACAGCACAGAACATACGGAAGAAATAAATAAGTTTAAGTACTACTATTTAAAATGACCACAACCTCAATTATTATTAATTACTTTAATCACTTGAATTTAATACCGCTGCTTAAATATTTCCAGACTATCTCCGAGGCAAATGCAATCACGTTTGGACACAGGCATTATTCATGTTCTTTTGTTTACAAACAGCTATTGTCAAACAGCCAATAAAAAGACAATGTAATTAAATGAATTCCCATAGGTTTGCACAATGAATGAATGCTTTTTATACGTTACGTTTAACTATTAATATTCTATCTTTGCGACCCTAACTGCTGTATTTTAAATCACTCTAGGCATATTATTTAGACTTTACAATGTCCATATTGTGGCATCCTAATTATCTGATTAATAAGAAGTTAGGTCTGCACCATCGACACACAGCAGCTTTTCAATATCCCACCATAAACTGTTTAAAAAACTGTCACCTCTTTCACAGCCAAAACTTGAGAATTCTCAGAGGCCTTATTGGCTTCTAGCCTTATTCAAAACAAACATATAAGCACTGTTGGTTTTAATGGGGCCATAAGGCACTGTAACCCACCTCACCCATAAAGAGGAAATTCCTCAACTTAACCGCTGGAAAAAGAGGAGGGGGAGACGTTTTCCAATCCTCCAGGGATGTCATTAATAGCCATTTCATTTAGGCTGATTAATAAAAAAAAAAAAAAAAAAAAGCCATTTCCTGATGTGAGGAACATTCATAATGACGCCGACCACATGAAGTACCAGGGGGATATTACAACTGTGCTTTTAGATTCAATTTTTACTTTGATCAAAACAAATGTAGCAGCTCTGAGCACCAGTATCAGGGCCTCAAGTACCAAGCACTGCACAGTTGCAGTTTGAAGCAAATTATTATAAACATGTTAAACCCCTTCATAGAAGCCACGAACCACAGACACGAGCTGCATGAGCGAAAGTTGAAATAAGAACCCATGCTGCAGGAGGAGGCAACTTGGTTGAAGGTAATAAATGAGGTCCACAAGTTTGCAGGCAAACATCTTTGGGTCCAAAACATTGCCTTGTGGGACACTTATTTTACATTTTATTCAAAAAGGCATTTTAATTCCACCTATATTAATATTCTTTTATGACAATATTCAGTAGATCTTCTACATGCTGAACAAGTCCACCAGCCGCTGTATGTGTCTTTAAAATACAGATGGGAAAGGCAGAAGAAAAAGTTGATATCAAGGGAGAAACTACCATCAGAAGCCCAGATCCACTGCTGACCCACTTCTGCTCCGGCTGATGGGCACATCTCGAACAGTCACATCTCTGCTCATCAAGTGGACCAGATCACTAAGACAACTACACTATTAATGCTGGGAATGAGAAGAAAGTCAGCCACTCCACATTCTGCAGGCACTAACATTCCCACATATTAACAGGGCTCGGAATGAAACCCAATACTTGGCATGCCTTTCCCTTGAACCCCAAAGCACTATCCTGCTGTGTCAAATCGTTTTCTTATTTCATATGAGAGGAACGCATCAGAGTCACAAGCTCCTTGTCTAACTAAAGACGTGTTATGTCGGGGAAATAATTGGCTCAAGTACAGACTCATGAGTACAGGCCTGCTTACCATGATCCTCTAGAGCGATGAGATGCTGGACTTCCCAAAGAGTCTATGTTCTTCAAACACCAGAGTGTTCTCATTTAAAGGGAATGGACCATTACCATCAACGTAATAACACAGATACTTAGGGAAACTTTTGTCCTTCCAAATGACAACGAAAAACACAAACTCACTGAAAAATTTCTATGTACAATAACACTGTTCAATACTGTGGTGACAACAGAACTGTGTAACAATTTATCTGAGAGTTGTTGACAGCTAAGAAAGAGTTCACCCCATTGGCCAAATGTTTTCAATGGATACATGACGCGTGTATCCAGGACTACATCTCATAGCATGCTGAGTTTGTATCTGTGGTATTTATGAATATAATCATTTTTGCATTAATTGCAGCTCAGCCATCACTTTGCAATGTGTTTATCAAGCATCTTCATATTGTAATCAAAATTGTTAAGTTTCTACACACGCTCTGCCAATACCACTCCCTAGAGATAACACTGTAAACCAGGCATTGTTTAGATTCTTGTTTTGCAAAGTGGTTTAAATATGTCAATCAATATCAGTGAATGTTGGTTGATTGCAGAATTTATATTGTCCATTGTTAAGCTATTAATCTTGCCTGGGTGAGAGGTCAACAGCTGCAGTGTCGAGGACAGAGGGCTTCTGGGTAATGTCTGGAATGCCATGCTGTGGACTGTTTTAGCACTGTAGATAGGGACAGCCCTCTGAAATGACCAGCATTTTTTTTAAATAGCCTGCAGTAATACTGCACTGAATCAAGGCACTGTAAAAAAAGAGATATGCTTACACATCATAAACCCCAGAAAGTGTGTCACTGGCACAAATACAATAGTGCCATTTGACACACTGTGTGGGGACTTCCAATGAAGAAGAAAGAGGAACAGTCACTTTTCTCCTTAAAATCTCTGAGCATTTGCTTCTACAGATACTGTAAACACTCTTGTGTAAATACAACATAATGATAATCCAGCTCAGGAGAGCAGGTAGTTGATTTTAAGCAGCTTTACAGACCTTATGTTTGTTTTGTTTTACAGACCTTTCATTCTTTTCCACTGTCCTAATGAGGAGGCTGTTGATTTGCCAGTCAGCAGCAAGGACTAAAGTAATAAAAAGCCAACCGTTACTCACCAACTCTTTCTTGCACTCCCTCTAATCCTGAAAGAGCAGGTCATGCATCCGTAATGGTCGATAAAATATGAAAAGCCCTGAGTGAGAGCGCTGACGGCAGCAGAGGGTGTTCACTATGTGTGAGTTCTCAGCATTCGGTTAATGTCCTCCCAACACACTGAATCTTTAACCAAGGCCACTCTGCCAAACCCCCCGTCACCCCCCCATGGCACACGTGAGTATATAAGGATTTCCAGCAGACTGGAGAATAAGCCTTTAATGTGGTGGAAATGGATACTATCTTGTTCACAATGCAAAAGGACATCAAAGAAAACACACATGGCCCTCTGACTGTATGAATGAGCTCAGCTCCAGGTGAATAAACCTTTAAACACTAGCCACTGAAAACAAAAATGACTTTGAATAGCACACTAATAATGTTTGTCTAATGCTTTTTATACTGCCATTATTTCCCAGATCAGCTATTTTAAGGCCAAAGACTCTAGTAAAGGTTTGCATACACGGAGGCAACTTTTTGGAATGTTTTCCCTCCATAAACCATCGGACTTATGTGAACCCTAAGTAGGCATCACTAACCAATTTCACAGGTGGAAAATTGGTAGGCTGGAACACAGACTTCCATCACCATACTTCGGACACACTAGAAGGATTTACCGCTAAGATGACAGTCTCACCTGCAAAGGGTCAGGCTTCCACATGGAAAATAAACCATAATGAAGCTTCACCATTCCTTTAAATTATGAAGCCTAGGAGATTAATACAGGTTGTTTCTGTTTGTCTGAGGACTGGCTTCCCTTCAGGGAAATTTTACAGCAGAATGTACATGCAAACAGCTTTCCAAGTAAAACTGAGCTGCGTTTAGAGGTTACTGGAAGTCTATAGTGCTGGTTTCATATTGGGATGGGCTGTTGTCGCTGGGAGGAGATGTAAAACATATATGGAATGTTTGGCTGCCAGGTCATTACTTACACATAGGGGCTGACTGTGTGATTGATGAACATGTGTGATCTGCCCGTGTAAATGTACGACCCAAGAAAAGCTTCTACCCATAACATATGACACGGTCCCATCCTTCCTCAATTTTTCAAATGCCAGACATTTTCATTAAATTTACGTAGAGAAGATGTTACAACATTTTCCTTGGTTCAAACCCATATCCATTACATACAACACTTTTATACTAGTTTTTCTCCAAAAAACATCCAAGGTGTTACCTGCATTTAATTTAAATATGTGTCAATAACTTTTCATTTATTACGTTTTGAACTTTTCTATTTATATATTCATTCTCAGTTATGAAAACGGTCCGTTCAACATGTTTTGGATGAAAAACAGTTAAAACAAAAAAAAAGATTTTGTTTCCCACGTCAGATTTCATGGTTTTTGTTGAATTTAAAACATGTCAGATGAAAAATAATAACTGTACGGTGACACCGGTGAGATTGGGCTTAAAAAAAAGACACGGTATAAGTCCAGATAAAAACTGTTCTGATGAAAGAATGAAGACAGAATTAAAAGGATTTGAAAACAGTTAAAACCACTCAGAGTCCTGGAGGTTAATATAATTATTAGTTGTGTTTCAGTTTCTGTTCTCAGATTGGTTTAACCCATCACGACCCTCAGTGACTTTTGTGGAATCTCAAAAATATATTCGAATCTTTTTACCTCGGCCAAAGCGGTTCTGTTTTTGCCAGCGTTTGTTTGTTTGTTAGTTTGTTTGTTTGTTTGTTAGTTTGTTTGTTTGTTTGCAAAATGACTCAAAAACTAATGAATGGATTTTGATTACATTTCCAGGGAATGTTGAGGATGGAAAAAGGAACAAATGATTGGATTTTTGAGATGATACAAAAACCACTATTATCCAAAAAGACAATTTAGTGAAAAACTAATGAACTAATAATGAATAACTACTGAACTAATAATGAATAACTACTGAACTAATAATGAATAACTACAGAACTAATAA
>JAPTYR010000016.1:6410749-6421428 GCA_029814505.1 Siphamia roseigaster | reverse complement strand
TGATAATGGGCCTATTATTAACAAACTGGTGTTTGAAATGAACATGTTTTAAAGCATTTTGTAAACATTTGACCATTCCATTTTTTTTTTTATTATTTTAGGGGAAGCAGAGCTTCCCTTGTAGTCTTACAGAAATCTCCTCTGCTCTGCAGTGTATTGGCTGGCTATAATGGCACCATATTCGCCTATGGTCAAACAGGCAGTGGGAAGACCTTTACAATTACAGGAGGAGCAGAGCACTACAGTGATCGTGGAATTATCCCTCGGACCCTCTCCTACCTGTACGAGTGCTTCAGTCAGGTCAGCGTGGCACAGTGGCCTGTTTTTCAGATGAAAGCCAAAATATTGTCATCGCACATTAATACACACATAGCTAAAGCATATAGTACATACACAAAGATGTGGCATTCCAATAATTGGTTTCTCTCATCATAGTGGTTATTGGATTTATCATATAACCATTGTACTGTGCTGTATTTTTCCTTCCACAGGACAACAGTATGGTGTATACTACTCATGTCTCCTACTTGGAGATCTACAATGAGACGGGATATGACCTCCTTGATTCTCAACACGAAGCTTCTCGACTGGAGGATCTGCCGTCAGTATTCTCTATATATGCTGTTGCCACACTCATGTCAGCGGTCACCCAGTTACATTTGACAGCATTTAAAATTATGGTGGTTAAAATTACAGTAAATTAGGGCAGGACTGTACTGATATATTTCTTGACTCGAAGGCATGTACTCTAAAATGAATAATGTGCATATTTTAAAGTGGATCAGAAAAATCACTACTGGTGTTATTACTGTCCTGAACACTTGTGGGGAAAGGCAAGTGTTATTCCTGAACAGCCATTTGTCATCCTGGCTCAGAGTCACTGTGTGGTGAAAGACAGAGTCTCCAGTATTTACCACCTCTGTGCTAACTGCCAACTGACATAATGAGACTGTGGGACAGCAATGGATGTGGTCAAACTGGTGGCAGACTCTGCTGCTGGAGTGGACAGATAGATGTGGAGAAATAGTTTTGCATAACGGTTTACCATTGTTGCTGGTCTGACAGAGGTGTTTGTATACTCAAGTAGATATTTATTTATTTATTTATTTATTTATTTATTTACTTACTTATTCATTTACTTACTTATTCATTTGTATACTCTGTTGTTTATAGAACAGGATGCACTGATAGATTAATCTGTTAATCTAAATTGCCCATAGGTGTGAATGTGAGAGTATTGTCTCTATATGTCAGCTCTGTGATGAACTGGGAACTTGCCCATAAGTACCTGGGGTAGGCTCCAGCAACCCCGTGACTCCAATGAGGATAAAGCAAGTTCAATGGATGAATGAATGAATGATTCTGTCTTTATTAATTTTTCTGTTTCTCAATGTTCCTCATGTTTTTCATTTTCTCATTTCGTTGCGATTCTAAATTCCATCTGTCTAGAGGTTTGTCTGACATTTTTTTTGGTTTGTTTTTTTAAGTCATATTTTGTCATACGCAATACTTATTCATCTCAAAGTAGACCTTGGACATGGTACCTTATTTTGTTTGTGCTGTACTTTCTTGTACCATTTCCATTTAAGTTTCTCTACTTTCACAGAGGATTCAACTCAAGGTTTAGATACCCACAAATCACAGTTTTCTGGAAATAGACAGTGCCCGTTGTTAACCATGGTGTGGCCTCACATGCTGATTCAAGGAGAAGCTGTGGCACTGACAAATCCCTTTAACTGTGGCTCTGATTTTTCTGTGCATCATTTCCATCTGTGGTCCAACATTCCACCTTCACAAAATAAAGGACACAAATCAAGTTCCAAGTTCTATATGTTTTATGCTCATTCATTAAATATAGTAGTCACTCATTTATATTAGTGTAAAAATGCAGTAAGTGTTTCCTATTTAGGGTTTGTGGGGCTGTTTAGTAAAACAACCCTGCCAAGACTCAGTCTTTAATCACTTAAAGATTAATACTGCTTTATCAAACAATCTCAATTATGTACACATGTTACCATAATTATCTACATGTGTTTTCCAGTCACCCCACCCCCTTTGACATCTCAATCCACTAACTATAATGTCACAACCCGGGTGGCATCATGTGAAGAGTCCTTTCAGCCCCATCTGTCCAAGCACACTGGATTGTAGAGTGCTTGATGTGGACAAGTACCAAGCCCCTGTTTGTTTTCAAAGGGAGCCCAGTCTGTTATCAGGATATGAACCTCCAGTTAGACAAAGCACATGTCAAACTGGGTTGCAGCCCACACTGGCTTGCAGATGTGTTTTGTATTGATACGGAGTTAAGTTAGGCCCATGGGAGCAAAACAGATGAAGTGCCTATATATCTTTGTAATCACTTGAGTGTTGGAATATTATTTTTATTCATAATTTGCAGTTAATTGATTATGCTGCTATTTCCTCTCACATTGTTTTTGTTTTACTTCTTTTCCAGAAAAGTACTGATTATGGAGGATTCAGACCAGAACATTCATCTCAGGAACCTGTCAATGCAGCCATCAGCAAATGAGGAGGAGGCCCTGAATCTTCTCTTCCTTGGAGACACCAATCGTATGGTTGCAGAAGTAAGAATGAGAGCCTATGGAGGATTTCCTTCATTTTTTATTTAACTCATAAATGCAGTTTTCTTAGTAAGTATTCCAGATCTGATGGAGAAAGTACATGGCCACTCCCAGACTAAATGGCCCAAAGAATTTTTCTCAGTCTACAAATGCAGAATGCTCTCTAAAGGCTACCTTAAGACCCTTCTAAAATATTATTTTTGGTCCCCTGTGGTCTTTTTTACCATGTTTTTTTCCCCTGTAAAACCAAGCATTCTCTCTGTAATTTCTGTTTATGTTGTGGTGTTTTTTTTTCTACACCCAGACACCCAGACTCCCCATACCTTCGGTCAGTTTTTGGTTTGGAGCAAAGGGCTGATCTCACCTTGTTTAGTTTTGTTTCCAGTTTGAGAGTAAATAAAAGGCAGTAAAAGTGATCTGAGTTATTATGTTTCAATCGAAGTTGCTTTTGATTTTTGCTGAATATGTCAGCGTGTATTTTTGATGTGGTTGGGATTTTTACATAAAACAAACCCTATCTAAAAAAAAAAAGCTTATGAGATCCAACATGGAATTTTTTTCTATGATTTGGACATGGGTTTGGATGCTTTGTAGTGTATGAGAATATGTTTCTAAGCAGTTCAACAAATAATATCTATATTCTATTGAGGACACACACCCAATATAAGTGCTGTATTATATGTGAGTATTTAGTGGAAACACATTGTCTGTTGTTATATTAGTCTGTTTGTCAAGCAGTCAGGGAGTTGTACAGTTCAAGAGGGAGTCCCGAACACAATCCGCCTACGCAGAAACTTTTATTAACACATTATCACTGGGACTTCTTCACAAGAGAGATTCTCTTGAGACTGAAGCAAACAATGAAACATCAACATTGACTGATTTTATCATTGCCAGAGCCATCTCAGAAGTCTTTTCTCCACATAGACTCCCAGTGAAGTTAACACTAATGCTTTCTTCTCATGCTCCCAGCCATGTGGATAAAAGATGACACATCCGTTCACGGCAAACTCAAAAGACTATGAGCTCACTCACTTTAAGCCTTGGTAAACCCCTAAACACTTTTATTGGACAGGAAATAAAATACACTGTCTGTCCCATCACTTTTCCATCACCCTCATCAGGAAGCATTTCCTTTCATCAAGTCCCCGTTCCAATTTTTTTTTTCAACATATGGGGATGCAGAACTTATCCCCCTATGTCTGCATCACATCTGCCTCCTTCCTCTACCTCAATTTCAACTTATGGGGTGAGTGGGGTGCATAGCAGAGGGTCCAAAAGAAACTTCCTGCCTAAACTTTGATTCAGAGAGATCTCCATCTTGTAGGGCTTATAGTCAAGCACCCGATTACCCCTTCACACTGACCTGCTGCCACGCTGTGTGTGGTCAGCATGTGGTCCATGTAAGAGCAACATGTGGTCAATTTAGAACACAGGAGAATACGGAAGTGACCCCGATGAGGTTCAATGCTCTGTCATTTTTGCTTGGTTAAGACATACTTTAATGCCTCAGAATGGAGAAGATCTCCTTTTTGGACGTGTACACGCTGTAGCTATAAGTGTGTTTTTGTCCTTACTGTGTGAACTGAGATGTATCATACAGTTGCGTAAGTCACCTCTCATGTTTGGTAATTATTGTGATGCAGTGGACACAAATCCTCAAGCCTTTCAACAGCCACTTATCTTTAGGCAAGCTGCCAGTGCATGTTTGAAGACTTTCAACAGTTATCTATAGGCACTGCTAATAGACCTGCACTATGTTACACATAATACATGTCTCGCTTTATATTTCACCTGTAGTCTCTTGGTGTATAAATTAGACAAACAGCATTTTCTTCTTATGGGTAATGTTGCCATTACTTTTGCATGTGTACATTACTAATGCATGTGCAGTGTGGTCCCTTGAGTAGACATGGATATGTATATGTATAGTATAATGGAGTATGTATAGTCTATATGTCTCTACTTTTAGTAAAATGAATTTTGCCTACATTTGCACAATACTTATATAAACTGAAGCCAGCAGAATTTTGGTTTACATTCTAAAACAAGAGCAGTTTCAATTAAAAACCTTTAGGAATGTTTACATACAAGAGTTTATAGTGCAAACTGTGATTTATTTATATATAGAGCAGTGCACAAATTCACCCCCCAGTTTGATAATTGTTTTCTCACATGTGGTGAATGTAACCAATAGCTCTTACAAAAAGAACATTAAAAATGATCCTTTGACTCAACCCCTGACCCTTCCTTGATTGCTTGTCAGTGCCTAATGGCTTTTTCATATTTCTTTGAGGGTGTCTGAAGAAAATATTGTGAATGTGCACAGATTAAAGGTATTTGATGTATGGGGAGAGATGACAGCTATGGTTTAAATTTGCAAAAGATCTTTAATAAGCTGTCATGACTGAAACAGACACGTGTTGGCACATTTTCGCCAACATCAAGTTAGGGTCAGAGCACCTTTTGAGAATGAACGGCATGGAATGTCTGTTAAGATGTTTTCATGCTGAGAGAAAGTTATGTCCACATCTGAGCTCTATGACCGTAGCACCTCACCACAAAAAAGAGGGTATGTCATTCACCATGCACTTATTTTGATGACCCCACCATTCTGATGAGAAACTGCCATTTGCAACCACTGTTATGTGTCCAGTCTGTGTCTATGGACTACAGCAGAAATGCACAAACAAAAGCAAACAAAGAGAAGTCTATGATCAGCACTTGGCCTGTAAATCTCCATTTCCTCTGTTTATTCTCTCTGTGAAGACAGAATAACTAACCCATTCGTCTCTAGTTAATAAGTCTTGTTTGTGCAGTGACTAACGTTCTATTTTTGTCTCCCTGTGCTTTCAACCTGACTTCCACTGTTCCAGTGACCATCTGAAAATCAACCTCAGCTTTTGTAAAGGCACCACCATGTTTTTACGTCTCATTGGTTACACGTGGCATGGCTTTGATATTCAAACAGCAGGAGAAGGAAAAAAAACAAGTCTAAAGAAACATGTTTTTGTTGTTTGAATTTGGAAAGTACTGCACACGGCAAGCTCTTTTTTTTGTTTGCTCGTCTACAGTTTTAGTCAATCCAGGATCTCTCCCGCACACAGAGCTCATTTCCATATCCAGTTTAACCACACTACTCTTCTTATGTTTGTTTTTTCCCAGACTCCCATGAACCAGGCATCCACACGTTCCCATTGTATTTTCACGGTGCATTTGTGCAGACGTGAGCCTGGTTCAGCCACTGTGAGACGATCCAAGCTGCACCTGGTGGACCTGGCTGGATCAGATCGAGTTAGCAAGACTGGTCTTAATGGGCAGTTGCTCACTGAGGCCAAGTACATAAACTTGTCTCTTCACTACTTGGAACAGGTAGTAAATTTAGAAACAATGGAAACAATATGGAAATTGAATGGTGCAGGCAGATATTCAGGTTTCATCATCTCTTTCTTCATGCACATTTCTTTTTCAGGTGATCATTTCATTGTCTGAGAAGAACCGCTCCCATATCCCCTATAGGAACTCCATGTTGACATCAGTGCTGAGGGACAGCCTTGGTGGTAACTGCAGGACAACTATGATCGCCACAATGGCAGTCGACAAGAGGAATGTTGATGTAAGCATGGTCTGCCTAAAACCCTGTTGGCACAGTTTTCTAAGACTACAAATATTTTAGCAGTAATGATCTTCTGAGAGTTATAGGTACTGTAACATAAACTTTGACAGATCCTAGCTACTTTATGTAAGTATTAAGAATAAATACGTTTTTTGACAAAGTTCATGTAAAGCAAATGCATCATTTAAAAACTTTACCACAGTATTCTACTTAGAATCTGGAACCATTTTGTTTTCTTAAACACTACTGTCCTCAGGAGTCCATCTCTACATGTCGATTTGCTCAGCGTGTTGCTCTTATAAAGAACGAGGCAATACTGAATGAAGAACTGGATCCTTTCCTGGTGAGATGGCACTCACAGCACTTTACCAGTCACTACAGACACCATATCTGAGCCACAAAATCATGACTCAATGTACTTTACTATTGCCAGACCTTCCTCTTAGCTTCCAGACCCTAAATTGATCACTGAAAGAGCGGCAGTGAGAATTCAGCTTCTATCTACATGTAACCAAGTGTAACCCACCATGTGCTTAAGTGTCCTCTTTAGGTTTCAAATAGCGACTTAGTTTTTCCAGTGTCAGACAGTAATTCTGAAAGAAGCTGTTTTCCAGATTCAACATGTGCTTGTCCATCTTATGATATTTGGATTGCTCCTGTTTGTATTCTCTCTCTTGTTTACATGCCTCTCATTCTGCTTTGGCATATTTTATCCCAATATCTCAAGGCCTCTTGAGGAAAAAAAAAAAAAAGCATCCAGCTGGAGACAGATGTGTATATATTGTGTGTCTCCTCAAACGCACATGACGCACGCATTCAACCACGTGAACAGTTCCTACCCAGATGTTGTAGATATTGTAAGGCCATAATGTGATGTTTAGAAACAATACATTTGAGGGCACTTACTTCATGTCCTTTATCTGTGATTAAATCTTTATTTTGAAGGCGGAGGACATTTTTGGTAAAATTAAGTCATGTGACTTTTGGAACAAAACACAGATTTACTCAGCCTTACATTTTTTTTTTTTATTCATGCCTTCATTTAATACAGTATATTCATACAGTACTGTATATAATAGGTGAAAGGAAAATAAATTACATGACTTCCTAGGTTGACCCTTAACTATGGGTTCTCCTGTTCACTTTCACCCTGTAGAATACCTGTCATACCTCCACTCACTGTAATGAGTCAGGAAACAGCCCTGGTAATTGTTTCAAGTCACAGTGGGGGATATACAGTAGTACGTCATCACAGTTATATCCGCTTCCTTCCCTCCCACCCAGATCTGCCTTAGGATCAACTGCTACTGTATTACTGCTTCTGAATCTTGGCTGGCCACTTGCAAACCCTACAGAGGTATTTTTAAGAGAGTCTGCGGCTGGCCCAGTAATTGTGACAGTGTCTGGCTGCTCCCAATTGGGTCCGGCACAGTTACAGCTCCAGGCAAACCCAAACTCCCTGGGCAAACTTCTTGTCTCTGTTTATGGCCTTTTTGTGTGTTTTTCATTTTGCTCACTGCTCCATCTCGTTGTCAGTCCTTCTATCTCTCTTCCGTGATCACTGACACGGAAGCAAAAGCCAACGGTGCAGTTTGCAGATTGGAATGATGTCATTTATTGTGGTTTGGGGTGACACTTACACGGCCATTTTTGGCCTGCCAGTCTGAGGGCATACTGCCTGTTAGACTTACTGGTTGTGGTAATTGATTTGAAACCTGGGTTTTACTTTTCACAATTTTGCAGTCAGTGTTTGGTACATCGTTTAGACCACACACTGCCTTAATGGTCCTATACTGTAGCCTGCAGGCTACAAAATGCACTTCTTCAAAGATTGAAAGGCAGGAAACCAGCCAGACCAGACAAAACAATTTTTTCATGGATAGTGAGTGAATGAGGTGTTGAAAGTGACCTGTGATCACAATGAGGCCAGCCATAGTCACCTTACCATATAGGGTTGGTTCTGTCTGTTTTTCCTAGAGGTTCAGTGGCTTAATACTTAGTCCAGGTTCGTTTTGCTTTGGAGTAATCAGATTGGTTTTTGACTTGATAAATGCGCTCCATGCTGTAAACTTTATTTGCTTAAATGTTAAATGTTTATTAAATGTACTTGAGACGGAATCATAGGTATTGACTTGGACTCGGGTCTTCAAATGTCAAAAAACTTAATCCTAGTGTGTTGTTTTGTATTTGTGAGTGTGTTAATAACATAAACACTAAGTGAATCAAACCCTGTTCCTCCCGTCCTTCAAATACACAACAGAAGACAGTTCTGATTAGCACATACCTGTGAGTTAAACACAAGATGTAGAGTGTGCACCAGAGACATGTTTGAGAATGGAGTGTGAAAATTCCTCTTGGATTTTCCCCTTCTTTGGGTATCTATCTGGTCTGAAATCTTTTCCACCAATCTTTTAAGGTTGGTGGAAAAAATGGGACTGTGTTCTGTACTGTTAATAGCACAATACTTCTCTCCTTAGTCACTAATGTCTAAATGGTGCCATGCATAGAACACAGCCGTTATCATTTTGTTGACGGGGGATAAAACACAGCCCACATTTAGGTGTAGTGGGAAAACATGGCCCCTCTTCCATCATAAAAATGGGCCTCATAATAGCAGCATGTTTGTGAGTGGCATACTACATAATACATATGCATTTTTGGTCTAACCTGTGGTTTTACAGCAGTGTCTACAATTTACAGTTTAGTGGGTGGCTTTCTGCACAGAATAGGTAGTGTGTACTTAACAAAAAGATGTTTCACTTCAACACAGTTCAGTTTTCAGTTGACAATTTGGTTTGGATAGTTCAGTTTAGTGTACAGATTTCTTATTGTGTATTATTATTCATTTGCTTGTTTTCATTTTCCAGGTTATTTTGTGATATTTAGGAGAATATAGAACAATTTGTATGATTCAAATAATTAATTAAAAATCCTGTTTTCTGTTGCTTTCAGGAACATTACCATTAGTGACAGATATGTCTAATGTCCCTTCTGTCCAGTATGTGAGGACTGGATGTGAATGAAAAACTTGAGTTGTGTTGGGAACATTTTTTTTATTGTTTGCCAAGGTTTGGAGAAATGGGCAGAATATTTTGCTTAAACTGAACAGTGAAATGATCTGTAATCTCATAATGAAATGTTTGACTGGCACAACTGTACTTTTTGGTGTCTTGTAAAGCCATGAGGGTTGGCTACGTTGGGTGCATGACACAAAAATAAAAGAATCAGTCATCATCATATCACTATTGAAAGATGCTCTTTTAGTCGGGTGAGACCACATGAATTTGGATATTTCTTTAATAGTATCTTGTTGCTTCTGCCCTCACCATAAAAACTATAAGTCCTTTTCACAATGTTGCATTAACATCAGCATCATTAAGAAATGCTGACATCATCACATTGGCTGATTTTTATTTTTTTTTTTGGTCGGAGTGTGTGTGGAAGCTTACTGCTGTGGTGCCAGTGTGGGCTTGGCACTCTGGAATAGACTGCTGCCAATTCCGCTGACCAACAACTGGCGGTCAGCCTTTGAGGATGCAGCTGGAGTATTACATCAGACGATGGGTCCCAAAAAAGAGATACAGGGAGCGGCCCTGGTGCGGGACGGTCAACTAAGATATTCGGTGTCAAAAAATATGATATGGGATGGATTAGAGGTGAAATTCCTGTTGAGCTTAAGTGGCACCAACCCAAAACCACAGAGCAGGTCTGTTTCTTCTCAAGAACATCTTGCAGTTACAAAGTCTGACTGTATGACTGCTTTTGGCATTCCAGTGTGAGGGTGTATTTTCTTGAAGTGGTGGCACATTGCTAAGTCTGACCTTTGACCCTGACGTAGCTCATGTGTTGACCTTTGGCTACCTAGGAGCTTTGTGTCAGCATTGTAAACTATGATTTTGGTTAAGTTGCAACTCTTTGTTGTGTTTCCACTACACTGCTGGTTGCTTTTGCATTTTGTGGTGACAAATCTATCAGTGATTGTTAAGAGGGATTGGCTCTGAAGAGAGATGGCAATTGAGGAAAAAGAACAATTGCCACTTGTATTTTGGTAGTCCAGCATGTTGTTTTGTGGCAGTGTGGACATTTCTTATTGCAGCTGGTTTTACTTAATTCCAATAAATACAGCGTTCATTTGTCTTGGAACTGGCCTGTAATCTCATTTACACATGAACTACAGTACATCTTTCTACTTAGAGTTAATGAGGAAAGGGGTCATACTGAAATGTGGGACAAGTGGTTCTACTTTTAGGCCACTTTTTCAGGGGACCAGTAAAATGTAGGAATGAATCGTATATAACAAGCCTTGTAGTGGCAGCTCTTTTTCTTGGCTTCCTGCCACCATGGAGCGGGTGAGTAAACAACTAGTCTGACGCGACAAAAATCTTCCAACTCCAATTCTTGATTTTTTTGTACGTTTACTGACAAATAAAAACAAGATACAAAAACAAACAATTCTTTTACAGTTGAACTTAACTGGTCGG
>JAPTYR010000016.1:6226969-6246906 GCA_029814505.1 Siphamia roseigaster | reverse complement strand
TTCAATGACCAGTACACCATTTAGGTCAAATTTCACTTCTTGGGGTGCTGTGTGCATAAATAACTTGTTGTAAGGTATCACATTGTAAAAAGAGCTACACAAAGTGGTTTTTAGCTGAAGGACCTCTTTAAAGTAGTGCGTTTTCTTTGGCACATGCATGTGGGATGGAAGTCCTGCAAGTTCCATATATAAGACGCATATTCCTAATGCACTGTATATATGTTCAACTAATCCCCAGAATAAAATCAGGACATTCAATACACCAGTCAGAAAAAGCTATTCAGATCAAGGCTTGATATACGATACCTGGCACATGAATGTGATGGTGTGTGTGTGTGTGTGTGTGCGTGCGTGCGTGCGTGCGTGTGTGTGTGAGAGAGTGAGTGTGAGTGAGCTGAACTTACACTCCAGAATGTACTTTAATGGAGCCAGTGGTATGTGACATCCCAAAGGAGCGAGTCTCTTCTATGTCATCACAATAAGACGTCATCCTTCCCAGTCCATTTACTTCTGCAAACAAGTCAATGCGGGGAACGGTGTAGTCCTACAAACCACAAAATGACAGTTAGTTGTTTTTTTTCCCTTTTAAATTACAACAATCACACAATCCAAGACGAGTCTGTGAAATCTAAATTAATAGTATAATAACATAAGAAAACAATGGATGACTGACTTACTCTCACTGCCAGTTTAACAGATCCTAAAACCATAGGGGACGATGGAACAGGCTGACCCATCTCATCCAGTGTGGTTTCAGTGCTTTCATTTACCCATATATTCACTATCTGCTCAGTAGGACCTTCCTCCAGTGCAATGATCCGGCCCTGGAAGCACGGTTTTTCATAGAGGAGCCAGCTGGAGAAAAAGAATTACACCACGTGTACAGAAATAATTATGCTTTTCTTATGATAAGATGTTAAGGATAGCTACATAGCAAATTACACAGTTTTTTTTTTATATTTCACATAATACCTTCCTCATTAGAAATGCAAAATACATGCAAAATAATTTCTTGGAATTGTTAAATTGGATATTATTTTCCATCACTGATGACCAAGTAAAGGCCGAGTATCAAAATTAAAGGCGCTTACCATCCTCTAATGACTCTGACTGAGATGACAGGAGACAACTTAATCATGGTAGTATCCTCTACGTCACGATACAGTTCAAATGCTTCTCCACCAAAGTGACCATGTTCATGTATGATAATCTGAAAATAAACATTAATGTAGAATAATGTAGTAAAATAAACAGTAATGTAGAATACACAGCAAAAACATTTATAACTGAAAGAAAGCTTTCATTATAATTTAATATTAATCCTACCTTTCCTGGTCTTTTGTGAAAGCCCCTTACAACAGGTAGCTGTACGGAAATACCATATTTTGGTTATGGAATGAATCATGTGGGTACAAGAAATATTTTAGCTTGACAACAGTTATAGCTGTTGTGCAACTAATGAGTTAAACGAATATAAACAAATATAATTTTTCTAAAAGTGGAAAAATGCAATCTCTGAACTGAGACGATGTTCACCTAAATACAGATATGTCATTTGCATAGTTCTGCTTCTTTTGCATGTCAATGCAAATAATTCAATGCAATGGACTTTGGATTTGACCTCAGTAAAAATGTACAGTGTAAAATTCTAGACAGAGGACATACTTCTTTCTTGTCTGCACTTGCAAATGATTCATGACTTTGTTGCAATGCACCACACAAAAACACACACACGCAGGATATAAAAGAGGGATCACCAAGTAGTTAAATACAAATGCAAGCGTTTTCAAAATGCTTATATATTGTACGATCTTAGAGGTCAAACCTGAATCAGCTGATAAATGGTACAGTTCCAATCTTTATTTAAAATATTTAATTGCCTACCTTTGGCTTTGAAGCAGACCGTCCATTCTGAGCAGTCATGATGTGGTTGGTGGTTGGAGACTGTCTTGCAGAACTTTTCGGGGCTACATCAGTGTCAGGCAGCCCTGCCTTCGAAGCCTGGTCCATAACAGTAATAAGATCCAGTTTGGATTTTCTTGATGGTGTTGAACCATCGGAGGCCTCAGGTTCACCTTTGTTCTTCTTGAGGTATTTTTCTAAATGATCAGACAGTTTTATCTCTGAGAAGGAGGGAAATAAAGGAGTAGGAGAGGTGGGGCTAACCACTGAGTCACCATCTCTACCTGAACCACCACCTACAAGTGAACTCTGATCCAAGCCTTTCACACCCTTCTTATCTTCTCCGACGCCAAGGTGGGGCGAATGACCAACTCTCTGTTTTCCAAGGGCGGGTGGGTCCTGCTGTTGTGCAGATGAAGGTTTGCCATTGGAGGCAGGGGAAGCCTTCTCATTGTTCTTCCTGGAGGACCGAGGGGAGCTCAATAAGCTAGAGAGGATAGACATCCTTTGCAGCCGTGACGTCGGCTTCCCGGGCTCATTTCCATTGTTTTTCCCATCTTCTTTTCCTGTCTCAACTTGTGCCCTCTTTTTGCTTCCATCTTTTCCCTGTTCTTCAGTGAACGACTGCATTTTATCCACAGGGGAGGGTTGGATACTGTGTTGAGTATCCTTATTCAGATTGTGACTTTCCCTGTTTGCTGATTTTTGTTTAATCATCATTGCTGGAGAAAGATCTTTAAAGATCTTGGAATCCTTTCTTAAACCAAACTGAAATTTCTCTGGATCAAATGTTCGCTCAAAATGGTCCTCTTTGATGGCAGGCATTGCAAAAGGTGGAGATGACGGCTTTTTTCGAGAGAACCTCTTCTTTGGAGGTAATTGGAATGGGATTCCACTTTCCTTTATAGTCTTGATGAAACCATCCAAGTCATCGAGGTCATGAGATTCATCGTCACTGGCTGAGGCCTCTTTCTTTCCTTTCCTTCTTTTGGTTTCCTTCTGACCCCGTCTCTGGTGATGCTCCACATCTAACCAGCTTGATGGAGTATTTGTCTGTAGTGGAAGACTTTTAGATGGTGTAGATAGTTTTGCTGGGGCCAATGGTGGCAAACTACCTCCTAATGATAGCTTTGCAAGCCTTTGTTGACTAAGGTTTATGGATTTGTCTTCCCTTACATTCTGTAGTTTCTGTTTTTGACTACTATATGCTGATGACTCAGAAGTTTCAGTTTTTTTCACTTTCTTTTCCTCTTCAGGCCTTTTCACTTCAATAGTGATATCTGCTTTCTTTAAAACAGCAAGCTTCTCTTGTTGTTGCCCACTGCCTTTTTCTGTAGATGTATCTTTTACCAAAAGGGTTCCTGACTCCTGTTTTTCATCCAGCTTTGAGGTCTTCATCTGTTTGTGTGTTATATCAGGCTCCTTGTTTTCCTCTTCAGCCACTTTAATAGTTGATGTTTCAAGCAATTTAAAATGGTCTGTTGACTTTTTGGGACCTTCTGTTGCTACAGTCATGTATTCTTTCTCTAGTTGAGTATTTCGAGGTTCAATGTCTTTGGTTAGATCCGGCTTTTTCTCAGTTCTGTTAACTCCCTCATGATTATCTGAAATGAGCGATGACTTCTGGTCCCTCTGGAGGCTAAGTTCAGGGATACTCTGGCTAGATGTCTTCCCATTCTTCAAACTTGAGATTGAAAAATGCTGTGTTTTAGTCTTCTCATAAATATCCTCTGGTGTTAAATTTTCAGTTGCTTTTGGTTTTAGTTCTTGAGTAGTAACTGTTTCAGAGGTTTTATTCTCTTTTAGTCTTCCTTCATTTTTTACTTGTTCTATCTCTGTTCTTGCAGATTCAGATGGTGTTTGGTCAGTGACATGTTTTATGAGTTTAGTGGTATCCTCAACTTGACCTCTAGTGGACTTCTGGTCTTCTTGGTTGCTGCTGCCATTGGTTGCATTCACACCTGCAGGGTCATTCAAACCTTTGGGTGATTCATTTACTTTATCCTTGTCTTGAGTAATTTCAGCCCTGTGACTTTCAGTGATTACCGTTTCTGGTTCTTGAGTTGTTTTTATAGGTGATATTTTGTTTTCTGCTGGAGCTTTTAGTTTCTCAGATTCTAGTTCAAGGTTGACCTGGTTGGATTCACCTGATTTATCTGTACCTTTCTTTTTGGCACCATCTTCAACTTGATCTTTAATCATTATGGACTTCTTGTCCTGTTGGCTGCTGAAGTCACCACTCACATTTAGAGTCTCATTTATGCCCTTTAATATCATATATTTATTTTTATTCTCACTGTCAGTGCTTACTACAGCTTCCAGGCCCTGCATTGTATCAATTTGCAAAGTCCTACTTTTTTCTGGTTTGCTGATGTCATCTTGATCTCCAGTAGTAGTAGATTTTTGGTATTGTTGGTTTCCATCTTTAGTTGTACCATGCATTATTATAGTGTCATTCACAATCTTTACTGATTCACTAGTTCCATTCACCTCTTTGGTATCTTCTGTACTGTGACTTTCAGTGCTTACTGCATTTCGTTTTTGTTCTGCATCAATGTGTGGAACTTTGTCTTCTGTTTGTCGTTGTTCTTTCTCAGGTTCCACATTTGGGATTTTGGATTCTCCTGATTTAGCAGTGCTTTCCACTTTGGTGTGGTCTTCATTTTGATCTGATTCCAGGTGTAGATTCACACTTGGACCTTCTGCAAATTCTGTAAAAGTAGAGTTGATTTTCTCTGATTTAATGATGACCTTATTTTGATCTCTAACTGGAATGACAGTCTGATCTTGTTGGCTGCCATTTTCATGCTTAGTTGTTGGGATCTCATTCAAACTCTTAATCTTGGATTCATTGGTTTCACCATCCTCTTTAGGGCACGTCGTTTGTGGTTCAGAAGTAACATCTATGTTTAAAACTTGGTTTTCTGTTGGAGCTTTGTTTGTGTCAGATTCCAGTTCAAGATTAACACTTAGATCTTCGGATTCTTCTGATTTATCAGTGCTTTTCTCCAGTTTGATCGTGTCTTCATTTTCAGTTCTAACAGATACAGACTTTACACTATCTTTTTGTCTGATAACTTCATTACTGGCACTTCCACTTGAAGTCTCACTTGAGCTCTTTATTGATGTACCATTAGTGTCGTTCTTTTCTTCATCTGTGCGACTTTCAGTGTTTGCTGCTTCCAGTTCTTGAATTGTATCAACATGTGAATCTTGTTTTTTAATTAGAGGTTTTTCTGTCTCTGATTCCCAAGCTAGGTTCACATTTTGACCTTTTGATTGTGTTGATATAGAGCTGCTTTCCCCTGGTGTGGCAAGTTCCTCATTTTGATCTGTAATTTTAATGGGCTTCTGATCTTGCTTGTTGCCAATTTCACTGTTACTAACTACAGTCTCACTAGAGCTTTTAGTCTTCGATTCAATTGTTTCACCGTCCTCTTTAACACTGAAACCTTCAGAGGTTACCGTTTCAGTTGCATCTAAGTGGTCTACCTTCTTTTCTGTTAAAGCCTTTTCTGTCTTGGATACCCCTTCAAGGTCAAGATTGTGATCTTTGGATTCTGTTAATTTATTGAAGCTTTTATCTGGTTTGGTGATGCCCTCATCATGAGCTTTAAAAGTGATGGACTTCTGGTCTTGCTGGTTACCAACTTCACTGTTAACAACTACAATCTCATTTAGACTTTTAATCTTTGATTCATTTGTTGTATCATCTTTTTTGGCACTAGGACTTTCAGAGGTTTCTGCTTGTGGCCCTTGAGTTGCATCTATGTGGTCGACCTTGTTTTCTGTTAAAGATTTTTCTGTCTTAGATTCCAGTTCCAGGCACATATTTGGATCTTTGGATTCTGTTAAATCATTTATGCTTTTCTCTGATTGGGTGACATCTTCATTTTGATCACTAACTGTAATGGACTGTATGCCAACATCTAAATTTGAATCTGTAATTTCATTTACACTTTTAATCTCCGTTTCCTTTGTTTCATTGTCCACTTTAGCATCAAGACTTTCAGAACTTATTGTTGGTGGTTTTTGTGTCACACCAGTTAGTACAACTTGGTTTTCTGTTAAAGCCTTTTCTGTCAACTTTTCCACTTTTAAATCCACATTCATATCATTAGACATCTGGTCTTGTTGGTTGCTAACTTCACTCTTAGCATCTGCAGTCTCAGTTATGCTCTTTAGCAGTGACTCACTTGTTTCACTCTGATCTTTATTTTCTTTAGCACTGGGGCATTCAGTGTGTGCTGCTGTTTGTTCTTCAGTAGCATCAGTGTGTGAAACCTGGTTTTGTACTGGAGCCTTTTGTACCTCCGAAAATATTTCTAAGGTCACATTTGGATCTTTATTTTCTGTTAATATAATATTCATCTTCTTTGGTTTGGTGATGTCCTCATGTTGATCTTTTACTCTCATGGACTTCTGGTCTTGTTGTTTATCAATTTCACTGTTAACAATTGCAGTGTCATCAACAGTCTTTACAAATGGTGCATTTGTTTTAGTCTCCTCTTTACCTTCAGCACTATGCTTTTCAGTGCTTACTATTTGTGGTTCTTGAGTCTTAACCATGTCTATCACTTGGTCTTTGTTCTGAACGTTGTCCATCTCAGATTCCTGTCCCAGATTAACATTTGGATATTTGAATTCTGGTAACTTACTGGCACTTACCTCTGATTTAACAATATCCACATCTTGATCTCTGTTAATAACAGGCTCCTGGTCTTGTTGGTTAATAACTCTACTGCTAGCATTTGCAATTTCAGTCCCACTCTTTATTAGTAATTCACTTGTGACACTCTTTTCTTTCTTACTTTCAATACTAAGACTTTCAGTGCTGATGGCCTCCAGCTGTTTATTTGTATCCATATGTGATTCTTGGCCTTCTGTCATCATCCCCTGAGTTATGTCAGTCTGAGGCTCCTCCTTGATCTCAGCAACTAAACTTTTGGATTTTATTGTTATAGAAGCATTTGTCTCTGGTTTAACATCCTCAGCTTTATCTTTAACAATTACAGATTCTGCATCTTCTTGACTATTACTTTGAGAGTCACCTCTCTGATTTGAATCCACAGTCTTTACTAACAGATCCTCCGTTCCTTCCTCATCTTTAGCACTCTCAATTTGCATGCTTAATATTTCTACATGTGGAATAAGATTTTCTTTTAATCCATCAGTGCATTTCTCTGATGATGTCGTTTGTGGTTCCTCCTTTGACTCAGGCTGTTCACATTTTTGCTCTGATGACTCATCAGATGCTTTCAGCAGTTGTGTGATTGACTTTTCTTCTTTATGCACAGTAGTCATGCCCTTGGGCACCTCTGTGCCACTGGTCTTTGAGTCAGTGCTTTCTAATGCTGTATCATTGAGCTTTTCATTTAGTTTCAAATCCGTCTCCTGTCTTTCACATTCTTCTGTTAGTGAAAGAGGCTCTTTGTCCAACTTATTTTCAACATTCTTTGGCAATTCACAAACAGTCCCAGCCTCTGTTTGGGTGTCCAAAACTTCAGCTGGTTTTCTTCCAGCATTTCTCTCCTCTTCTACCTCAGCATGTCTTATTGAATTTGAGTTTAATGTTGAGGGTGGTCTCTCATTTTCAATATCTGTGGTTTGATCCTTAAACAACTCTTTCTCATTTTGTTGCTCAGTAATGGCCTGCTTAGATTCATCTGAAGGGTCAACAGACTTTTCTGAAAGAACCTCTTTAGGTGCAGAGTCTTGGGCTTTTGAAGGCAGTATGTCAGAAGAGTTTCCTTGGGTAAACTCTTCTTTCTCTTCACTTTCTGTTCTGTCCTCACTGGATAGAACACCCTCCTGATCAGGTGTTATGTCACCATGTTTGTTGTCATCCACAACAGGTTTGGTGAATGTATCCATTACATCCTCACGCTTAGGTATTATGTCCTGAGCCAAGAGGACAGGGTCAGAATTGGAAAGGCTTTTCTCCTGAATTAAGTGGAGTTTTATGTTACCAGTGAACTGACTGCTCTCTAAAGGGGGCTTGTCTTTTGCTACTTCTGGGGAAATTTCTGGTGGGAGCGTTTTTTCTTCCTGTGTTGTACTTTCACTTTGAACTGGAGAAACACTTTCAGATAAAAGGTCAGATATGGGCTGTTGTTGGCCCTCATGTTGTCCTCCATGGCTGTTAACATCAGTGTTGTTTACACAGGTGACTGTTAACTGAGATGGAACTGCTTTGCCTGCTTCACTGTTGGGTATCATTTCCTCTGCTTGGCCTGTTTTTTGTGTTAGGGTTATTTTTACTTGAGAGCTCTCCATTATAAGTTCATTATTTTTATTTGATTGGATTTTTGACATTTCTTCAGTTGTAGGACTAGTTACATTCTCTTCCAGTCCCTCTGTCTCCTTTTCTTTTACTTTGATTTCACAGCAACTGGACTGATTTTGTGTTAGATTTATGATGTTGGCTTCAGTCCCTAAAAACACAGGCTTATCTTCAGTTGATAATCTCGCATTGCCATTATCATTTTCCACCTGATCTGCTACCAAACACTCAGATAGTTCCACATCTGTTTCTGCATTTGAGTCCTGTTGGCTAGATGTTGATGTACTTGCAGAATTCCCAGTTGAAAAAGACGAAGGCTTTTTAGATGGTAATTTGGAGCTTCTTTGACCCCGTGTAGGAAGCTTACTACCTGATAATAGCGGATCAGCTGAATCCTTCACTGGACTCTTCTGATGTTGTTTGATGTCAGTCTGTTTGCCGAGTCTAGATGGGAGAGTTTTTTCATGCTTAGTTGAAGGTGGAGTGGTACAAGACTCTGTCTCACTTTCTTCATGGTTTTTTTTAGAAAGGGGTTTGGATGGCCTGCTACCTGCTGAAAAAGAAGAACAATCACACACCGTTTCAATAAGCAAAAAGCAGATTATCATGAAAAGTGCACACATTGTTACACTCGCACATGTTTCAGTCCTGTTTACAAGAGAGTATGAATGTCACATAATCAACTAACTGGAATTTTTTGACTGCTATTACTTTGTATAATGGTGATACTCATCTATATTCAACTGTAGAAAAACCGCTGAATATATCTCACAGAAAGATTGCATTTTATCACCGTTTTCCTTTTGACTCACACGTTTACGGTTACCCGTCATTGACAGTAATTCCTTTCTACATTTCAGTAAGTGAGCTCAATATATTTCTTCGTGTCAGAATTGCCCTGTGCAATTCTGTGTTATGCCAAAGAAATGGCTTTTCTCAGAGCTGCATAATTAAATGGATAATAACCACAGTTAGACAGTGCAATTACATGATCACATTAGGATTCATATCAAAAGGGTTGTATTGTGTAATTGATAGCCAGTTAAAATTTCATTACCATTGCAGCCATTCAAAGGAGCTCACACAAATACAGTAAATGGCAGTGTTGATAGTCCAGAGGACAGGAGACTGTGGTGTCTTACATCTTACCTTTCTTTGCACTTTCAGGATCTGGTGTTAACGTCTGACTCCCTGGAGTTCCTTCCTGCCGTTGTGGACTCTTCTGGGCCTTCTTGGATTCTGTCTGGTCAGATGTGGTCTTTTTATCGGAGGTACTCCTCGTTTCAGGGGTCTCCTCATGCTTTTTTCTTGTTGGAGATGTAACAGGCAACCGACTTTTTGGAGTCATAGAGGAAGTATTCGGCCTTTTGATGACTGGACTTTCTCCATCACTTGTGTGTCTTCTTTTACCACTACCTTCCTCATTGTCTTTAGCCAAACCATTTACGAGATTTACAGCACCACTATCTTCATCTGGCTTTTCTTTAATTAGCTTTGATATTATCTTGCGTACTTTCGTGGTAGAAATGTCTCCTTTTTCTCCCTTCGCCTCCTCAAAACTTGCTTTCCTGCCAACTTTAGTTGTAGTGACTGGAGATTTCAAAGCCTCTTTAATTGCAAGTTGCTTCTGCAGTTTAGCTGTTGTTGTTGTAGACCTGAGGGCATCAGTCACTAATGTTTTATCTGTAGTCACTGGTGCTTTTACATCAGAGTCTAATGTTGGCCTTTTGGGGATTTTAGACTTTGAACTTGTTGCACTTGAAGAACCACTGGTGTTTTGGTCTTTTAATGTCGGTATTGAAGAAAGAGTTTTTTCACAACCATGCTCTCTCTGAGGTGACGCATCACTGGAAGTTCTCAGTTTTAAGCCATCTATGGAGCTTTTTGCCTTTGTCGTCACTGTTTTGGCCTTGCTTACAGCTACAGAGGATAGAGTCTTTACTCCACTTGCTGTGGTATGTTGGTTCTCTGTTGCTGCCGTTTTAACCTGTCGTTTCAAGGGTGTAGCCTGATTAGCCCCCTGACCTCTTACCCCAGACCCTGATACTTGTGACTTTCCCCTGTTCATGTTTGAGGCTGCAGAAGTATCAACAGAGTCAGAGTCCTCTGGGTGGGTTTTCTCTTGGACTAGAGGTTCAGGAGTGTTTGTGCCAGAGTGTGAAGTGTCATCAGTTGTAGTGAATGGCTCTGGTTCACGTCCCTCCACTTCCACATTGATGTATTGGGGACTTGGTGTTCTAATGCAAGAGAGGAAATAAAATACAGCCATAAATATTGAATGTCTAACCTTTGCAATTACACAGGTCACCAGATATTGAATAATAAAACAAATAAAATGTATTTTTTTTTTAAATTGTGATTAAAACAAGCATAAGGATGCAACTTTAAGCTCCATTAGATAAAAAAACAAAGATGGTTTAAGAAAATCCAGTTTAGTCATACTACAACTATGCAAGAAAAAAAAAGTTAACCTGCAGTACTGCTGCAAATATAAATCATTATCCAACCTTCAGGCATTTTCAGGCCTGACCACCTACAGCCTTGAGAGAACAGACACAAAGTAACAGCCAGCAGTAAAAATACTTAAGTCATTTCCATGGCCACAGCGCTATTCATTCTTTATTCAGAAAGAAGAGTGTCTGAATGCGTGCCACTCCTTTTTCTATAAGCACATGTGGATCTTTAGCTATGAAACCAGTTTAAACAAAAGTGCACAGGCAATAGTCACCAGTAGCTGTCTGCTCTGTTATGACTAACTTGTTCAGGTGGCTGTAATACACCATTGGTAAATAGAGCAGAAGGCGATCACATAATTTGCTAATTTGACAGAGAAATAACTCTACAGTCTTTATTACTACAATTATTTTTAAATAAATATTTTTTGTGTCAAAAATTTTACAACTTCAATTTATTGCTTTAAAGTCTTGCAATGGTAACATACATCTCCATGAGAAGTAAAATTAGAGGTATTGTAAATGAATATTTCAGTGCCTCAGTGCAGGTTAAGCCTGTATTGTTCTTCCCTGTTACAATGGAGCTTGGGAACTCAGAGCTCAGGTTGCATGCAGGTTTTGGTCTCCTTTGCTCTCTGTGTTTCTGTTCCTCCATGCATCAAAGAGACTATTAAAACAATCACCACAGTAAAATAAAATAAACAGATACATACGGTGTTGCCTCTGTTGTGTCCAAAGTCTTTGAACTGGAATCTCTGCTGTACTCCTCCTCTGCTGTTTTGCTCTCCTCTAAACTGGGCTCTGGACTTGTGCACACCTTCTGGCCAAAAAACCTATTCTTTGAAGGAAGACTCACAGTCTTGCGTGTAACACGGATTTCAGTGGAACTTCGTTTATCCTTAAGGGACCTTTGTTTTGAGTCTGTGCCAGTGTCAGGCTCCTCTGGCTGCGGTAAGACGGTTTGGAACTCCCCTTCAGTTGATGCCAAGGAGACTGTGGACAAGCTGCCACTGGGCGGCAGAATCTCAGAGGGGGTAGTTGGGCTGCCTGCAGCACCCTGAGTAACTGAATCATCCTCAGGAATGACTGTGACAGGTATAGCAAGTACAGGAGGCGAGTCTGCTCTGGAGCCCTCCTCTTCTTCAATAATGGCCTTTTCCTTCTCCCCCTCCCTCTCCCATTCCGCCTCCTCTCCCAGGTGCGTTTCCACCCATATGGCTTTGTGGAAGGAAGGGGACTCACTCCTGGGTGTGCTCGCCTTCTCAGGGGAAGGTTTATGAGCAGTAGTTATGTCAGAGAAGCTGCTGCTGGTCACCTGATCCCTGTTCTTGGCTTCTGAGTCTTCTATTTTCATGCCTGGAGAGTCTTCATCATCCTGTCTGGTTGTGATGAGGTGTGAGGGGGATGCATGAGAGCCCAATTTAATTCCTGATAATGTAGTGCTGGTCCCCTTCCCTCCAACTCTTACAGAATTCTTTTTTGACGCTAAGCTAATACAGGTTAGGTTTGGTGACTTCGGAGCTGTAGTTACGCTGGAAAGGGTGATTTTAGATGTCGTCAGCATGGTCCGATCAGCTGTTTTATCCTCATTAGAGTCTCCTTTGTCTTTCTGTGCGCGTTCTTGCAAAGTGGCCTTCAGTCTCTTGCTTACTTCTTCCACCACGGAGTCCGCGAAGCCTAACTCTGAGCCTGAATCAGCATTTAGATGAATGGTATTTACTTGGTCAAAGGGGGTGGGAGTTACATTCCCAGAATTCCTTTCACCACTGGATCTGCTGATTTTGCACACGTGCATTTCCTTCACACTGCTTCTTCCACTGCTGTCACTGTCTGCGAATGGCAGCGTAGCATCACCTAATAGCACAGAGGCCAAGCTTCTTGTGCTGGGACTGGAGCTCTGGCTGAGGTCACCACCATAAGCAGCTCCCGTCTTTGCATTATCTGCCCAGAATTGCTCGCTGTAATGATGAGAAACAGTTGGCGTCTTTAGCCCATCCTCATCTTGAGAGTGGGTTGAACGGGGAGACTGTGGGGAGCCTGCATCTGTGGAGCCATCTGAATGCTTCCTGCTGCCACTCTTCTTTTTCTTGGACTGGAAAAAACTGCTGATCCGATCAAACACTTTCCTCCCATCTGGATTCTAAAAGACAAGGACAGACAGAAGACAGAAAGACGGGTAAGGTGGGATAGTCTGTGGCACACCCTGTTTGGCTGCTTTAAAAGGAAAACAGAAAATAGAAAGCTGTGGAGTAATGCAGATAGTGAATGCAAATAGCTTCACATATGTGTTTAATGAGATGCGGTTAGGAGAGGAAAAAGAGATCACAAATAACAAATTAAGAGAAAGACTCCTGCAGAGTAGACTACCTAATATGCAATGATATATGCATATAGAAAAGTGGTTTTATTGGACCTAAATGAGTGAAAGAATAAATCAAGACAAAGCTGTAACAGAAAGTCTGTGACATCCAATTACACAATGAGTCCATACCTGGACAAGAAAAGCAACCTCTGCAGATAAGAGAGTAGTAAAATCTCACAAGCTAAAACATTAAAGAAATAGGGAACCGATAGCATTCAAAACAGCTGTGGGATGACTGATAACCAACCAGATGCATATAAATCGTATTTTTTTGATCAGCTCAAGGGTCACACACTAGAGTTGCAATAAACAAAAAGACAATGAAACTGAATTCCATAAATAAATGAATAATCGCTAAGCATGGGTTCATTATCTAATAGTGAAATAAAGGATAGAGTGAAGAAGCAGCACTTCAACAGGATTAATGTTCAAAAACAATAATGATCTGAAAGGCACCAAGAAAGAAAGCATTATGACTGCATAATACTGCACACACCTTACAAATGACGATTAAAGAAACCATGTTAAGACAGGAAGACCACAATGTATTAAACAAAATACCATTTAGATTTCCTGGAAACTAAGCAGATGAATAACCTTTGGTATTCTACACCCAGCTTTTGTCTCAAAGTGGATTAAAAGACAGTATCTCATGTTTTTGGTCTGTTATGACATAATTCTTACCATAATCCTTAACGATGACAGTCAAAAATATAAGAAAAGACAAAATCCAACATCCCGCTTCTACACCAGACTACATAAAACATACATAGTCAGTTTTTTGTTTTTTTTGTATAAGAAGACTCACACTCCTGGTTCAGTGTGTGAGCAAGTCTACAGCCAAGTGGCCCAGCTCTGTACAAAGTGTCTTACTTGAGGGCATGGCCATTTGCATCACAGCTCCAGTGTAAAAAAAAAAAAAAAGTATGGTGAAAGACAGTTCACATGACAAAGTAGTGAAAGGAATTCACAATCCAGGTAAATTGAAAGGGCGTGGATAGAAAACCCCACCCTTCTACATTCTAAAGTTGTGCAAATCAACAGCACGTCTGTTATCTCCTGATGACTCCTCTTTGTACCAGCTATGAATCATACAACTAACTGCAGACTGTATTGGTTTAGAGGTAGCACTACAAATATACAGGCATGGAAATCCACTTTGCCAGTGTCGACACTAAAAAGCTCATAACTCGGGTACTGACAGTAAACTGAATATTTTCGTAGTAGTGAAGAACTTTCCTGTGATAAAAAACCTTTTACAACACAGCCCGTCATGTGTCCAACATTTCCATAAAGTCACTGAGCAAATAAATCTTTAAAGGCAGACTGGCTCGGCTTTCCAGTTCAATTTTAAACATAAAAACGCCTCAAGACTGTTGTTTTAGCAATATCATGGTGTAATAACCTTAGGATACTGTACCTCTAAGTTGTTGAGAGTCTCACAAATCCACTGCTTTGAAGCAACAAGGACTGAATAGACAAAGAACATACATAAAGTTTCCTATGTTCAGTCTATTCAAGGGTTGAATGGTTACCTCTCATTTCGTTTTGTACAGCTAATAGCTCTACACTCAACATTCTCCTTATATTTAGTCATAGCACTGAAACATCAGGTAGGTGGAGATTTACAACCATATCTGTGTACATTACGGCCACTTCCTTATCAGATAGCCAAGGTTTTGCTTCATTTTCTGATCTGAGCAACAGGTAATAATAAAACCACACACAGGCAGAGTGATGAGGAACTTATTTGCAGGTCAATAAATCTTCACATAACATTTAATCTGCTAACAGGTTTAATGGTATTTCTTTAAATTATAAACCCAGATAAAATAAATGAATAGTCTGGATACTCTGACATGTGTCTTCTATACAACTCACCTTTCAACAAATATCCCTAATAGCAGGTTTGACAAGTTTCAGTCTATGGAAAGTAGCAATGGGACCATGAGATCCCATGGGATTACGTGCTTAGTGTCTTAAAGGGATAGAGCACAGCAGCCCAGTACTAGAATAGGTCTGTATTTCACAAAGATAAATGTGTCAGTCAGTAGGGTTTCACCACTGTCCCCTACAGGCAGCAGTGAGAGAAAACAACCTCAACCTGTTGATGTTATTCAGCGGTTTAGAGCTAGAAAGTGAACAAAACCCACTAACCAACACTCAAATACAGATATACACAGATATTGTTGATTGCGTATGAATCGCTGTGAATAAACCTTGTGCAACCTCTGTCAATAGCCTGGAATAGATAAAGCAAAGGAGAAACTAATGTGGAACAACTGCCATTCTTCGGAAAAATGGAAAATACTAATAAATGGGCATTATTTTATATGCAGTTTCAATTCAGTGTTTTGTAATACAAATAAAAACAACTTACGTTTATGAAAAGAAATACATGTAGAACAAACCTTGCCTAACATATTTGATAAACTTATCAAATGAGTAAGTTACTAATTTCTGATAACAAGAAAGGAGAAATGTTACAAAGTCCAAATATATGTCAATACATGGTAAAACTTCTACGTACATTCACCATGTATAGTATTCTATACCAGCTCCACGTGTCATATGTTATAACAGGGATGTCCACAATAACTGCATGCACTGATTGGGTATTTTATCATTTATTGTTGTTGAAAATTAACATTTGAAACACTACTTTAAGACATGAGTAAACTTTTTTCTTTAAACCTGAACACTGTAATAGTGATAATATTTCATAGAGTTTGTGTTTTAGAATTTTTATCTGAAATCTATCCAAATGTAAACCAGTGAGTCAGATACCACTGCCTCCCCTTGTCAAGATGTCAAGTTTATATCTTCTTTTTAGGTCCCAAAGGACATGAAGTCTGCATTTCTGAATTTATGAGACAGTTTTAAAATCCAATCATATACTTATTTACAATTTATCTTTAAAGTTTCAACTTCATTTCCAGTTATGTAATTGTATGGTCATTTGCTGTACATGTTTGTATGCATTACATTCATTCATTCACGCTGGATGTCATTCTGCTCCTTCTATATGGAAACACCGTTTTGTTTTCTTTGCTGTTTGTCATTGAAAAAAAAAGGGGAAATCCTCATGACTTCACACTCCCAACTCTGTTTGCATCCCTCCAAATAATGAATTAATTAAGAAAACTAAATAAATTGGGGAAAAATTATTTCAAAGCAAAGGAGCAGGAGATTTGACAATTGCTAAAAAGTTGGAAAAAATTCAGAAAACATGCACACAATCACATACAGTATACATGTGACAACACTTGCAGAGAAAATAAAAATGAAACCGCTTTACAATGTTGCAAATGCTAAGGTTTGGAGAGTTTGACTTCATGCATGTAGTTTCTTATATAGAATAATTTCACAGCACTCATAATGCAGTGAAAAGACGTTAATCAAACTAACCTTAAAGAATTTTGAGGGCGAAGTAGGGCTGTGTGGCTGAGTCATGTCGAAACTGATCATAGAACTGGCCTCAGATTGAGGGTCCCACTCCGACTCGGTCCGGAAACTGCATTCTGTGGAAACACTCATCTGGTCATAGCTCCTGGTGGGGAGAGAGGCAGGAAACATAGAGAGGAGGGGGAAGGGTGCAGAGAGAGGATGTTTTGTCATCAGGTTTTGTTACTCCTCTCACTGTACATTTGTCCTGTTTTTATTAACCAATCAGCCTTTTTACTACAATTTCTATGACAACTATGACAGTTTTAAAATCTGCACTTTACACAGAGCAATTCCTCTTTATCCAAAAAGACAAGACTTTTTCAAAACTGCCATTTTTTTCCACCCAAAACCATGACTTAACATACTTTTATACCTGTTGTTTACTGTAATGAATATATGAATGAATTAATAATTTGCAGTAAATTATGCTATACTGACAGAAATGTTAAGTGCATGGATATCATATAGGTTTCACTAAAATCATTCCAATTCTGACCAGCTAGTGAGATCATATTCAGTTTTATATATCATTTTCTTGTATATTTCTTACCAGACAACATTATGTGCCTTTGATCATATACTAAAATGCGATTGAGAGAAACCTTTCTCCTATACTTTATTAAGCCTTTGATACAAGATTCCAAACATTTCAAGACCTTGAAAACAGTTTCAAAATGTCATTCTTTTTAAGACTTTCAAGACCTGTGCAAGCATCCTGTCTGTAGTACTTTTTAATCATGTCAAAATAAAACAAACCTAAAAATGATTCAGTTTTATCATTTATGTAATCACAAAAATACAAGTTACATATGTGCTCATGGGCTGGTCCCAGTCTACACATAGCATTCCTCCATAAGAACATAGGAAAAGAAAAAAAGGCCCAACCCTGCTCCGCTGTGGTATGGGACGTTCTGATGTTTCCAGCTGCACTGACAACTCTAATTGTTTTTATCTTCAGAGACATAATCCTATTCTACTTTTGCACACAGTTAAACAAACATACAGAGGAGACACATGACATGACACTGGATGGACAACATTCACTCCATGGTGTCAAACCACTCAAGCTAAGCAATTAGAGTGGCATCGAGGATTCTGAAACACGTGTGAGGCATGAGGAGGCTGACCGCGAGAGGAGGAGTGGTTTTCAGTTGCCTTAATGTGGTGACAGACAAATCACACCCCGTTTGGAACCACATAGGACTAAACCGTCTCAAAAAACAATAAAGTGACTGGACTAAATCTGTTGTTTAGAGCAGATGGACTTTTTGAAACCAGATGTTGAGATAAAAGGACAGTATTATCCTATCCAGTCATGAAGTGCACACGCAAAACAGACTGCAGTGTCATTGATTTCTCCAAAATGCAACATACATACATGCAACCATCTTTAAAAAAAAAAAAAATCAAAGGGCAAAATTCAGAAATATAATTATGTACAAGTTGTCAGCTGAAGGGGTGATCTTAGTATTTCTTTGTTCCTTGGCTTTAATCAACGGGTCATTGCAGTACTGTTTTTCGCCACATGGGGGCAGAGGCTGACTGTTTTTGCAGAAAAGCTGGCAGAGAGACAACTCCACCAGCATGAATTTAGATATGAATTTACAGTCTCTGTTGCAACGTGCCAAGACAATAAAGACAAGCTGAGCAGTTGGTGCCTGACTGATCCAAACTAAATGAAAATCAACACCACACCTGCCATTTACATCCTCCTGAAGTCAAAACATTTACAGTAGATGGATTTTTGAAGAAAAGTTACACTGAGTGTGTCAGATTTGCTGCTATTCTTTCACAGAGGTCTATTTGATATCCTATAACATTTACATTCTTTGTGAAGACTGAGCTACAGGATGAAGTGGCTGCACCTCATCAGATATGATCCTCAAAGGGTTTCAACTTGATAAAGATGATCTAACTGCACTCTGCTAAAGCTACAAACATGAGTTAACATCCAACTATCAGTTTGGTTCAGTTTTACTCATCCACTCAATATTTATTCAAATGAAAAACTTGAAGACACAAAATCGTTACTTCAATTATGTAATTTCATTTCTTTCTTGCATGTTTTATAAATAAATAAAAATAAAAACAAACAATATAAAATAAATACGAACATTCTCCAATCTAGAATGAAAGGGAGCAGAAAGAAGACAAGTCTTATTTT
Source organism: Siphamia roseigaster (assembly GCA_029814505.1). NCBI lineage: Eukaryota > Metazoa > Chordata > Actinopteri > Kurtiformes > Apogonidae > Siphamia > Siphamia roseigaster. The sequence goes on along the minus strand of JAPTYR010000016.1, from coordinate 6,228,295 downwards.
ATCTGCCCCATTTGTCCCAAAAACTCAATTTACAAAAGACATACTTAAAAAAAAAACACAACAACAACAACAGAAATATATATATAATGTCATAAAATAAAATAGCAGCCGGCCAACACAGACAGTCCATACCACATTAGATCTCGAGTTACAGTCCAGTTAATACTGTTAACAAAAATGTCAATGGTATAACAATCAAACAAAACTACCACATTTCATTATATTTTTTTAACATATTTGCTTTAATTATTCTTTTAAATATGATGTTTGACTTGGATTCTTTGATTTCCTTGTTCAGATTGTTCCATAACAATTAATGAGATTCACTGCATTTTAAGGCTTAAAGGTATTAAGGAAAAACATTTTTGCTCCACATCTGTTGCTCCAGTTAGTGACATATTATTTCTCAAGAACAAGTGCAAACGTGTTGCTTTCACCCAAATGTGTCATATGGAAATGTAAGTGACAACAGTTGGATCATGCCAATACATGAAAGTGGAGAGTTGGGGGCAACAGCATCCACAACAGTTACACTGAATTAATACTCCTCAGTCAAGTGTTAGGGTCCTGCTCCACATCCCACTGGCATGGGAAATGATTTATTGCATGGCGTAGGATTTCACATGCTGACTTTTATTGGACACTATCGGATGTGACCAACTATACATCATTGGGCTGCATGAGAGGAACATGTGTGCATTAAGAAGAATTCATCATTTTGGATCTTCTGTCTTTACTATCAACAATCTAAATATTCCCCCAAGTTTTCTCTTTTCCCATTGGATTTTTTTGTGGTTTTTCTTTGCCTAGAAGGAGGGTCTAACCAGGTGATGCCCAGGACATTAACCCATTTCTTTCATCTGATGTTAATTTGACTGTTTATATCCAACTAACTCTGTAAAGCCCCGTGAGACAATCTTGTTGTGATATACTGGGCTCCACAAATAAAATTGAATTGAACATATGACAGTTCTGAGAGAAAGTAAATGCATGTCAAGCTGACTAATGTTAAATGCTAGCACAGTTAAATGTTTCTTTATGAAGGCATACACATCACCATAATATATGAATCCAGCTGGAAACTACATGTTGGTGTTTTCTGTGGTAAATATAAGAAACACTGGGGTTTGTGTGCAGGAAATGCTGATTAAACCTGCAAAGAGCTTGAAAAGCTTCAGCCGTGCAGAGCGTGTGCACTTGTGTGAGCAAAGGTGATTTCCTGATCTTAGAAAAACCTTTAATTCAGCTGATTTCACTTTAACTGTATCAACAGATTTCAGTTAAATGTCAAAGACATGATGGATGAGGCTTTGAGCTGTAATCTTC
>JAPTYR010000016.1:5996795-6017501 GCA_029814505.1 Siphamia roseigaster | reverse complement strand
CCTATCTCCGACTGTTCACATGTCAAAATGTCCTTACAAAACTCCAAAGACCCTGAAAGTCTCCCAGTTTAGGCCTGGTGACTTTAGAAAACACTGCACCTGCAGGAGTCTGTTTCACAAAGCAGGTTTAATGAAAACTTTGAGTCTGTTAACACCAAAAGCCCCCTCATCTGTGGTTAACAGACTCAAGAGTTTTCATTAAATCTGCTTTGTGAAACAGGCCCCAGCTCTATGTCCAATGCAGTTTATTTACTTTTTATATTCAATGTTAAATCTACATGTTAACAGTTAAATCTACATGTTACTTGGTAAATATGTTTATGGTTTGATGTGTTTTCTTTACAGGATCACTCTGGCAACCACAGTTGCCAGTTTTTTCCTGTAAAAACAATGGGATTTTTTTTAAATATTTTACAGTGCAGATCGACTCATCTGATGTTGTTCCATGATGTAGCTGTCTGTTGCAGTCACACTCACAGTCCAGTGGTGGTTCAATTTGAAGTTTGGCGAGGAGCTTCACAGACAGAGGCATGACGGGAGCAGAGAGGCAGGAGGCGAGCTGAGCTGGCATGGCCCGCCTGTCTTTGTGAATATTCTCAACAGACTGCCCTCTCCTTGTCATCTATTGTATTTTATGTCACTGTCCAATCAACGTGACCCACCCTATCATATCGAATTAGTAAGGGTGATACATAAGAACATAGCCCCACCTCCCTCATTACAGACCACCCTTCTCCCTGTGACCCCTGTGTAACCTTCGACCTGAAGCTACGAGAGGAACAGGCTGGTGTGTGTGAGGTCAGCTGCTTATTCTTGCCAAATTACTTCTGCCCACCTATTACTGGTCTTAAAATAAAACTTGAAGCATGTCCTGCCTTTCTATGTGGTATTTCTCTTTGCTTCCTGAATCATTTTGTCATTTCTTTCGCTCAAATTGCCCACTATCTTCTCCCTTACTATTCATGTATTCTTATGAATATGAACACAGGCAGGATGACTGTGAAAGTTTCACAAATTTGGGCCACCAACAGTTATTCAAATGAAGCGTAAAGTGTAAAAACACTGTGTGGTAGAATTGCTAAACACACGAAGGAGGGTCACAGGGAGACACTGTTAGTTAGTGATAACCAATATAGACAACCAGTAACAGTTAAAACTATAAACCTGCCTTTCACAAAACTAGGGTCATGGTCACCGACTCACTTTTATTGGCTCAGCAATTGATGTACAATGCATAAAAATATTCTGATACATCTATTAATTTTCTTTCTTTTTTTGTCTGCTCGGATGCTATGTATGACACACTCCCTCTCTCTTCTTTGCAAACCTGACAATGTGATAAGTCTTTGACTGAGGCAAGGTTGACGGTAACTTTTCCTGATTCCCTCCCTCTCGATCATGTTGAAAGGAAAATACACACCACGAACCTTGGCTTCGTCAAAGCCATTCAACGAAAGACCTTGATGTGTTTTATGTGGGGAGGGGCTCAGCAATGAAAGTTCAGAGTGAACAAACTGGACAAACATCTCAAAAGGAAGTAGACTGTGGGTAAGTCAGAAGAAACTTTCCCATTCAAGAGACAATATATTCGTAGCATTTGGATGTGAATTTTTGGTTGTATTTATTATTATTATTATTAATAATAATGATAATAATAATAATTATTAATAATAATAATTAATAAGAAAATAATAATAATAATAATAATAATAATAATAATAATAATAATAATAATAACTATAAATGCATTCAGAGAGTGCAAACCTCCACTAGGGCAGCTCATGCTGTTGAAAGACAATGTAGGGCATATTTTTTTGTGTTATGTGATATAATCCAGATTGTGGAGAATGTGATTGTGGTTGTCATTCTCCATCATTTTATTCCATCAAGTTTTCCATGCACACCCTACTTTTTTTTTATTATTCCATAATTTTTTCCCATCAATGTTGTCCTCGCGTGGCTTCACGCACACCCTTGTGGCAGGCCATGAAGATGCAGCTGTTAACGAACGAATGAACGAACGAACGTACACGCCAACAAACCTAGGGGATCACATAACCTTCTAGCGGAGTTAACAATAACAATAATAAAATGCATTTATAATGCACTTTTCATTCAGTGGAATCTCACAGTTCCACATAGAAGAAATAGGTAGAGCTATAGAGGATAGAGGTATTTAGGTAGTTAGCAGTGTCAGCCACAGTTACTGACATTATTTTACACTGTACCCAAATCAGTCTTATCCCGAGTGTGGATGGAGCTCGAAACACATTTATTTTACACTGTTTTGACAGTGGGATAGTTAGTAATGAGTTTACGTTAATTAACTGTGTATGTGTGTCAGTATTTATACTAGACAAATTCTGTGTGTTAGTGTGTGACTTGACTAATGTGGTGGTGTCAAGTGAGAATGGTGATCTTCATCAGTGTTACGGGCTATGGATATTAATGATGCATTTGTGTAAGTCTCGAAGACACCAAATTTCCATTTTTGGTCTTGAGGTGCAAAATTTTAACTTCTGTACTGTATGTTAATACTAATGTACAGTCAACTTACTTTTCTTCCGAAATATATAACCGTCTTGTGATATGTAACCTGCGTTTTTCTGCTCAGTTTGTGTGAAGCAGCCTAATCTGGCATGAGGTATGACAATGACTTTCATGAAAAACAGACAGGTTCTTTCATTATTTCAGTCAAGCTATCTATGATGTCACAGCAGGGTGAAAAAAAGAGAAACAAGCAGATAGACAGACAAGATGAAAAAACAAGAAGATGAGAATAGATCTGTACACGTGTGAAGTTTCATTCAGACATAGAAAGGAACAGTGTGTGCCATGAGGTGAGGTGTTGAGATGAAAGAAGAAGAAGAACCCTCTGAAGTCTCCCGTCTTCCCATCCTGCCCTGAAAGCATCCTGCCCGTCTCGCCCCGGAGCAGGAGGAGGACAGACAATGAAATAAGGTAGGACCAGAGGAAGTCCTGACTGCTTCAGGCATTTGTTCCTGCCAAGTTTATTCCGTTCCACTTTTCTTTGGAAGTCTCTTGCTTTTGGCTTTTTTCCTTTCCTCCTCATTTCTATGCACTCTGTCTTTTTTCTCTACATCTCACTCTTCCCTCAGTAGCTTTCTCCTCTCCCGAATCCTCCTCTTCTCTCCTTCTGCACTGTAACATTTAGATACCTCCCACCAAAAGGCTTTCTTTGCTCTCTTTCTTTATTTTCAATTCTATCACTACGGCTCTCATTCTCTGGCAGTGTCTGCTGTCAACATTAGCATTAAGCCAGCATTAGCCCTCTGCTGTGCACTCTCTTTTTGGCCCCCATTTTCCAGCTCAGCATCTCAGCACAGATAATACAGGAACACCGTTACCTTATCTCCTCAGAAATGACACACTGGGCTCATGCCGTGTCAAACGGCGCTTCGTCCTGCTCCTATCTGATCCCCAGACAGAAAATAAAAAACTGCCCTGCTGAGCCCTGAGTGTAAGACACAGCTCTGGATCTTTAATGGAATGTGTGTGTGAGTGTGTCTGTGTACATGTGGTGTATGCAGCGGAAATCTCCCTATCTGTGTCAGTTTTCACTGCCAGTATTAGTATAATGAAGGAAGCACAGAGATAATCTGTCAGTGGACTTTTTTGTGCCTATAGTAGGAGGCCACAGAATAACCAAAGTGTAGTGAATATGCTGTCACATGAAGCCACACCTGTAACTTCCTCCCATTTAAGATCCTAAAGTATGCTCAACTAAACACAAACTGTCCCAGAATGTCTGATATGACATGACAGGCAGTGTCCTTCCTCCAACCTCCTACCTGAGCGCACAGGTCCTGGGGCTTGCCCCCCATGCCATGGGGCATCTCCCGGCAACGTGTGGATAAGTTTAGGATGGCAGTGGCCGCCATGTGAGCAGCCTCCATGTCGTGACTGTAGTCGAAGCTGCTCTTGCTGCAGGTGCTGCTGGCACTGCTGCCCCCGCCCCCTCCGCCTCCTCCCGCACCCCCTCCTCCACCTCCACAGCTCAGGCTGCTGCTGCTACTGCTGGGAGCGTAGGTGCTGGTGGTGCTGCTAGCCGAGCTGGAGTTCTTGCAGTAACGTTTGGCTACAAAATGCGTTGAAAAAGTGAAAGGAAAACGTGTTGTATTTAGACAAGTACATACAATTATGTGTAATATTATTTTTTAAAATACCAATGATGTTTAGAAAAGTGAAGAAAACATGAAGAAATACTCTATTATACTGTATATGTTGAGAATTTAAATGTTCAGAGTGTTGTGACTAAAAATAAGAACTGTGTGTTTGTTACATTAAAGTCAGACAATTATATCAACATAGACAGTGTGTTCACTCAGTATAGTTCACAATACTGCACTACCAGTTTTCTACAGTATGACACATTGTTTTCTTTTCTATTTTAGAATCCATCATAAAAGCTCCATTACCATCACATGCTATGTTTTGTGAGGTAACACCCTCTTTTTTCCTCAAAACTTTAGTGCAGTTTTTTTTTTTTTTTATTTATTTATCAAAGCTAATCTGTTGAACTTTGGAAAAAATACTGAAGTCCTTCCTACAGTTGGAGTTGTATAATATTTATTCTTTACAGCTCATACATAAACAGAAAAAGAGCAAAAACAAGTCAACATGTATGATTGGGATCATAAACAAGGACACATTTTCACATTCATGAAAATCAAAGTTCTGCTTTTTGCATACATACGGCCAAATATATCACCAGCTCTGTGCAATATGCTTATGTTTGTTCTCCCTTACATATCTTTTTTTTTTTTTCAAACATCCTCTTAACCAGTAAGCTCAAATGGACAAAGCAGAAGCTGAGTGTAATGAGGGCTTTAAGAGCCCGCCGTAGAGGAGGGGACGGTTATTGTAATCTGTAGTTTCACCACTAGATGCCACTACCACATACTGAACCTTTGAGAACTAACTCTTTTTGTCTACTCTAGTGATGCTAAACTAAATAAAGGTAGCAGGAGAAGGTTCTGTATAATGATGGATACCTGATATAAAAATAATCAAGAGTATGAAATGCAACTGTTGTGTGTTTGACATTTGAAAAGGTAATTTTTTATAAACCTAAAAACAGAAATATCTAGTGAATATAAACATGGCTGCATTAATTTTGTTGTATAACTGTACCATCATATCCTTTGGGGGAGGTGTCCCGCTGGCCGTGAACTTTGGGTGCAATGGCCCGTTTCCCGTACACCTGGTGGTTGTTACTACCATCAAAGGCGCTGTAGTCAAAGCTGGTCTTGGAGTACTTCTCCAGCTCCTTGGCCAGGTTGGAGCGGGGCGTGCTGGTGGAAACATTGTTCTTGTAACCATACTGTGGATAGTCCAGTTGTTTGACAAAGCACATAGGCCTGGAAAATAAATGACGAGGGGGTGGAAGTTGGACCGAGGCATTCAACATCGCCCAGGGGGAGGATAGGGAACTTGGGTTTGATTAAAAAAAAAGAAAATGGGCAGATGCAGGGAGGGGTCAGGCTGTTATGGTAGAATTCCAGATTATTTAAGGAATATGGAAGGTGATGCTGGTTGATGGAGGAGTGATTTAAGGTGCACAGCATCCTTTATATATTCCACAGTGTAAATATTCCCTCCTCTTGCTTTAGAAAACATGACAAATATTTTTCATGCCTAGTCAATAAAAACAGCCAAAATTGAATCTACGCATTTCTTTTATTACACTTGCAAAGTTTTGATATGCTTTTATCATTTGATATGAATTTATAGTCTAAATCTAAGACCAGGAACAAATGAAACGTAAGATCTTGCACTGTGGATGCTGAGCTAGATATGAATATAAAATTTACAATTACTTATGACTTTTCATCAGAGTAGTTCTGACTATCAAAGAAACTCATTCAAAAAGCTCTGCCTTCCCTGTGATAAATGAGGCCAATTTTGTTAAAATCTAATAAAGCGATTTGCTTTCACAGCAATGAACATGCAGTCTCTTAGAAGTATTCTCAGGGGACAAAAGAACATAAACATAAAACAAAACCGGAAGTTCTCAACTCTCAATAGTGATACAAAATTCAAGGGAAAAAATTAAAAGCGCAACCAATTTGAAAAGCATCTCACTACATGTATTCAGCTACCTCCGATTGCGGTTTTAATGGCAGCAATGCAGGCGGGTTAAAAAAAAGCAGGTACTACCTTAACACTCGGTCAGAAGCCTGGTTGGACTTGGGGCCATCGCAGGTCTGATGCTTCTCCTGGGCTTTGGCCAGCTTCTCAGCTGCTGCGATGGGACAACCTGACAGACTGAAGTGAGAGAGTAATGTAAGCCCTATAGTGGAAACATGCACCCAAGACATATGTTGAAAGAAGTTCTTACACACAAGGCACATTCTGTAAAACACTTGTCTTTTTTGAATGCTTATCAACCTGTGGTCCATGCAAGGAAACAGTGTGTATCCATCTATCAGCTGATCAACCTGACCCAGGACTAGAAAGTATGCTTTTACATCCACAATCGTTCACTTATATCACTTCTCACATGTTAAGAAACCATGCAGTTGGTAACAGCTTGCATGTTTCTGGTTGAAGGACTTAAAATAATTCTCAAAATAGATATTCCCATATTGACGCTTGTGCATTTTTATGTGAATTTTGTCTCCTTCAAACACATGCTGACAAGACGGACACATACACTTGGGATCTACACCTACAGCATGTTCGGATAGAATTTAGTGCTGTAAAACTTCCTCCTGACAACTAACTGACCAAATGTGACAAAAGTTCATGTTGTTATCCTTAACCCCTATTATTCTCCATCCAGTCTGTCAACTGCAGTGTGTCGGGGCACAGTGAAAAAAATGATCTTTGACAATGGCCTCAAGCCAGTATAGAGTTGTGTTCATGAGCACCTGTCATCACACGTGCATGGATGTGTGCATGCCCATGCAGGGGGTGACAGAGTGCATCACTTAGGGAGGGGGTGGGGGGTGAAGTAGTACGAGGACGTTTTCTTGTAAAAGTGAAAGTTTATGGTGCGTGTCTATTTTGCACCGCAGCCGTGTCACCAAGCCCAGCATGGAGGCATTGCGGTCCTCCCAGGTCTGTACCTCTCCTGTCACCCTGGCTGAGTGGCAGAAAGGTGCTAATGGCTGCTGCTATGCCTGACTCCCAGAGCATCTGCTGTGGGTGACACTCCTCTTTCACTGTCACCTCGCCCCGTCTGACAGCAGTGGCAAGAGCGCCCTGCTATTTCCGTTTCTCCCTCCGAACCTGCACCTGATAGATGCCATTTTTTGCCAGGAGCTGATAAATGATTTATGCTGTGGAAGGTGTGAATTGCTGCATTCTGATCAGCACCACAGTCAAACCGAGGCACTGTTTGGAAGCGACACTTTTAAAATTATTTCATTCTACCTTATTTTATCACCCAATGACTAAATTTAACCACACAAAAAACAATGTGTTGGCAGGAAAAAAACAAAACAAAACAATGATTTCAACAAGAACCATACAAAAAAAAATGAGGCAAAAGAAATAATAAGAATGATAAAAAGAGATCAATACCTGATAAAATGGAAAACCAAAGTCCCAAAGAGACACAAAGGGTGATGCAACAGGGACAGTGCCTTTGTCATACAGGCAGGCTGTCACTTACCTTCTGTGGGAGTTTCTGTTGCTATTGACATGGCCGCGTCCCGTGCAGCCAGGCGTAGGACACTTAAGAACATTCTCATACATAGCCACAACTTCGTACAGACATGAGATAGGAGTGAAAGACAGGACAGGGAAGGTTAGCAGCTCCTTACAATCACACATGAGCTCTATTAGTGTGTGAGGAGCTTGGCATTATAAACATCATTAAGAGATGAGCCGTGTGAACCCAAATGACCTCTTCTTCATTTTAATGAACACTAGTTTGAAAGGGCAGGCGAGGTTTCCCACCATATTGCTTCCACTTATCCAGCCCTTTCAAATTAGTATTCATGGAATAGGGACAGTCATGAATAAAAAGATGTCATTTAAGTTTAACAGGACAAAGCCAGCAAGACTCAGAAATGGAGGAAATTTTGGGCATGCAGAGAGCACAGCAACCAACAGCTAGCAATCATGCAAAACACACGCCTTGAAATCAATGGGAAAAGCAGACAGATGGAATATAGCTGCTTGATAGAGTGAGCTTTGTTATCATCTGCACATTGTTAGGGAGGAGAGTGTAGTCTTCAATACCATTTACCATTAAAACAGTCCATAACTGTCTCAGATCCCCTTGGCAACCAGCCAATTAGATTAATGATCTATGGATGTCCGAGAGGAGCCGTCGGAGCACCGCAGGCGGGGGCACGGGGAAGGGTCGTCTCGACACCAGTGGCGTGCAGGGCCAAACCCCATCGGCGTCAGCTTCATCATTATCACCCCCTTAAACTTTAACCCCTCATCATCCTCCTTCCCTTACATACTAATTGGTGTTCGGTGCAGGTAATTGGACAAAGCCTGCCACCTCAACACGCCACAAGCCAATACATTATGCATGTCCAAGTTTTGCCCTGTCCTCTGCACGGCGACAGGCATGAAATTAAAGCAGAGAACCTGATTCAGTGTTCAGGCAATCAAAAAGCAATGTGATTCCAAATGCCTTGTATGTTACAAAGGTAAATTTGTTTTAAAGGCAAAAACAAGCATCCCTGTGTGAGATGATTTTAATATTTTACAAAAAAAGAGCTACAATGAGCAAATGGGAAAGGGAATTAATGAATTTGGGATATAATTTAATCATCATTCTTCACATTTCCCAAGGAACGGTCTGGCTTCACTGTGTGATTTCCCAATTAAATGAAGCCACTGCATTAATAATACATTGTCCATTCAGTACAGCAAATGTGTTATTAGGGGAGAGAGATTTGCCCATAGCTGAGTGCTCCCTGCAGGCAGTCACATGTGTGACATGTACTCATCTTTACGTTTGTTCTCGTGCAGCTAGGAGTGCATCTCTGGAGATTAGTGACCACATATTGACAGTAGCATGGAACTGGCTGCTCTAGGGCTGACAATTCAGAGACCTACTGATAACTCGTGACACCTAAATCAGGTCACCTTTTAGTGGTGACAAGACAGGGTGAGTGTTACAACTGTCCCTTTGAGGTCAGGAAAAGACAGGACTTTTTGGCGATTCAGAGCATCTACAGTAGTGCACACTACTCTTGATATCATTTCCCCCAAAAAGTCAGCCGATCAACACGAGTGAGGAACAGGAGGAGTGACATCAGACATCATATTCCAGAAATCTCCAGTGACAATCAATTCAAGCCTTTTCCAAATTCCATTTTGGGGTTCATGCTCCCAGTCAAGGTCAATGACTTTTGAGACATTTCATATTTCTGGGAGACAAGTACATCTCATGTTAGGGACCTCTGTGTGAACAGAGCTCTGCAGAACATGAGTCGTCTGTGACACTGCTGGTCTTTACAAGCCTGGCTTTAATGGTAACTAATTTCTTTGCCATTATTAAAACCCCCTTTTATTTTGATTGCAGTCTGGGCCATGGCAGATCATAACCCGATTTTCACGCTGCGGTTAATGAAACGTGTAAAGGGGCTTTTATTGAGAAGTTTGCACAAGGTGAATGAGACTAAATAGCCGGGGTGAAATCTCTAAAGGGAAAACTCACTATTCATTCAAGGCTAATGTTTATTGCCACTTCACTTGATCCGTGGCTTTGAGATATGATACTGCCTTTCTATTCAACAGAGTTTAATTGAGCAAAGAATACAAATAAATGAATGGGGTTCACGACATGGCTGACTGAGGCAAGATTAGTGTTATCAAGGTCTCTGCATTTTTAAATTTTGCCAAAAATTAAATGTGAGATTCAATTAAAAGCCATGCAAATTAAGGGAATACACATCCATGACATTTCAACTTTTTCTCATTTGTCACACATGCACTATATAAAGAATAATCCAAACGACCATGCAGCTCATGTATCCCACAAAAATAATGAAAACAACTTGGGGGACTGGATTATCATACGCTTTCAATCACTGTCAGTCAGTCCAGTGCAGGAGAAAGTCTCATGCAGTTGAGTAAACCAATGATTGACAGCTCTTGACCATCCCACCAATCGCTGCTTTACCACTATTTGCACATCACCAAAACCTCTTTTCCCAAATCATCAACATGGCACGCTAGGCAAGCAATCAGCAAGCAAAATCACAGCCCCATGCAAAAGGTCAGGAGAGAAGTGCAGCTGCAACCCATCTGACCCCTCACTGTACACCCCCGCTGAAATATCAAACACAATCCAACAAGTACACAGCGCATGGAATGAGCCAGACGCTGCAGCGGCCGCAGGAAACATGCTGATTCCTGAACATCAAAAGAATATGAAGGCCACAGGTCTGGTAAATAAGCCAAAGCGATGTTTGGCTGACTGGTGTGTGACTGAAATGCTTACTTTCAGGTGGCACCCTGTCTTTGTGCGGACAGCCCGACAGGCTCCGGTGGTGAGGGTACAAGCCTGTCACATGACCCGTGCCGTCGCAGCCCGGCGTTGGACATCGACTTTCCTTCTTGTCCGCCCGTGAAGCATCTGTGAGCAAGAGGTGATCATATATGACAAGATAGTTTCAAAGCCATAACTGCTGTGAAGAGTCAACAAGCTAGCATGATTCTGTTACCATGGCAGCCACATAATGGGTGGAGTGAGTAAACAGGATTTGGAAAGCAAAGATGATGCAGAACCCACTTTTACATAGCCATTGGTATCAGCATTCGAAATTGACTTTATTTATATGAAAGTATGTTGCTTATTTGAAATAATACAGTTAAGGCTGACAAGGATGCAGATGCAATAACTGGCTTCCTGACAGATCTTTTGATCATCAAGTTTGTTTACTGTTATGAAATTGTGGAAACGTGTGAAATGTTCACTAATGCTTGTGACCTTCAACATCAAGTGTTTCATCTTCCAGTTCACAGTTTACATTAAATTAAGGACTCATCATACCTCTATTCATTACCCTCACATGACAGCTTTTAACCGAATTTGGCAATGAAGGTCTAAAACGGGTGAGCACGCGAGCACGCATGCACGCACACAGACATGCACACCGGATGAGATTGTCTTTCCCTTCCCCAAAACTCAGCTCTCCTATTTCTTGCAAACCCAGATGAGATATGGTTTCCACCAAAAACGGTGCCAGGCCGTGCCAACTGGCAGCATTTCTCAAGTGCTAAAACACTTTGACTCTCAAACAAGGTCAAGGATTTTTCTTACATTGAGCAAGCAATGGCTCTTGTGGAATGCAGTTCACGTTACCGTCTTAAACAAAAACACGAAAAGAAGAAATGTTCCAAAATTAGCCAATAATAAACTTTGAAAGCTTTATACAGAACATGAGTAATGTATCAGACAGTACAATCAATGTGGTGTAATTTGAGTGTCGGCGGTAGTATCATTTGTAGAGAAGAATATCAAGGAGGGGCAGTTATTTCATGTCCCAGAAAGAGAAAACAGTGATTAAAGCTTTACTGGCCTTTGTAACTAGAACAGAGAAGTGTACATTTGAAATATAACAGGTTACAGATAATTATCATTCATTTATTCAATTTCTGAACCTGCTTTATCATCACTAGGGTCACAGGGCTCACTGGAGCCTATCCCAGCTACTTATGGGTGAAGGCGGGGTACATCCTGGACAAGTGGCCAGTTCATCACAGGGCTGACACATGCAGACAAACAATAACTCCCACATTCACACTGGCTACATTTTCATGGCATTTTTTAAATTCAGAATTATTTATTCTGAATAAAATTATTTGAAATTAAAGCAATTTCCTTTGTGCTTTCATGGAAATGTTAATGCGGAATAAAGGTTTCCATGGGAAACATGTTTATTCTGCTTTAGTTAATTCCGTTTTAGGAGCTGTGGGTAGAGAGAGTTCTGATTGGGTAGAACGCCGACATGACATCTGGATGTCTACTGGAAGAAAACGATCGTGTCCAGTTCCTGTTTCTTTTCATTTCAATTAGCAACATGGAAGACCAGATACTACATATGATTTTTGCATTTATTTTTGTAATAATAATGAATCCGGAGCTCACCCGAATCAACATACTAATTCAATTTGATCATCTGAAGAAGAGAAGGATGTTAGAGAACCAAAGACAGCAGGCAGAAGAGCTCTAGCATCATCAGAACAGGACACGACAAAGAGCATGCACAGAATGATGGGAATTATATTAAAGAGAAATAAACTGTTTCCATGTCTGAAGAATTATTGAATTCAGAATAGTCATTTTCAACTGAAATTAGGTGTTTACATTGTCATTGTAAAGTGGAATTAACCTTTGTTTTGAATTAAACAGGAATAAAAACTCATGAAAACAAGCTCATTATGTTATATTAGATTGGCTTTTCACTATTTTTGTAACAAATGTTTCAAAGAAGGCAACAAAGCTGAAAGTCCTAAAAACCTACTTTTAAACCTACAAAGTCTTCACAGTAATGTTAGCGCACTGAATGAGTTCAAAAAGAAAATACTGCTGAATTTTAACCTCTGAAAGTTGTCTGGTGATTTGTCCTCTTTTCTTGGTATGTTTGACTGTTAAATTTTACACACAACCTTGTACCCAAAAGAACATATTCGGATGCAAACCCCTTATACTCACCAGTGTTTTGATCAGGCACTTTAACTGCATATCTTTCTCGGTAATTGTCATTGATTACCATTGCATTTATTGTATAATTTATTGCTCATATGGCTGCATCACACACATATAAAGTTAGTTAGTGATTCAACTAAAGTAATGCAAGATATTGTAGAGAAAGTGTACAGATTGAGAGGTTGTATAGGGCACACCTACTCGTGCATTTACAAGTGAGTCACCAAATGAAATCCCACATCTCATTCATCAGAAAAAAGCACCTCATTATCCTCAGTGGCTGCCATCTATCTATGTCAGGTTAGGACATATGAGTTTAGAACAATATTGCTATGTCATGTCTGGCTGTTCTGTCTGGCACCAGTGCAATAAAGGCAGGCAAATTTCATGTTGATAAAGAACTTGGTCTGCATGTAAAATGTGGCTTCTTAATAATGGCTTCTTTTGAGCCACATTATTACATTGACCGTTAGGGTTTGAAACAGTATGTTGGAAATAATTCTCCATTTCCACACGCACGAAGGCTCACGTACACATGTCAGCTGTGCATTCTGCCTGCCACGCTTCCATTGCAGAGAGTAGAAGCAGCCAAGTGCAAGGCATATTAGAAAGCAGGGGATATTGATTGTGGCTGGGGACGGTCCGCGCTTTGCATAGCAAATGGCCCCCATTACCATACCATCTCTGGATAATTAATGTGCAGTCAGTGGGCCTGTCGTTCGTTATCGGTCATTCTGATACTGTTCAATTTTCATCTCAGCCTTGTGCTTCTCTTAGGAAGCCGGGCTCTTCTGAGAACCCCTCCTCCTCAAAATGCTCTGTTTTATAAATCACACACAGGAACCCTGGTCAACGAGTGTCTGCTACTATCTTGCCCGAGGAAAGATGTTATCGTGACGCAACTGTCTCGCGTCCTCTCATTATTCCAACATTAGCCAGACACAGAGGCCACGGAAGGCTCTTGAAATTAACATTTGTGTGGCATTTAAGTCTCAATATATACCTGCTGTGAGTTGTGTGGCATTTAAGGTGTAATATCACCCTGCGGTGAATTAGCATGCTCTTATTTGTTGATCTCATCTGATACCTTCCTTCTGGGAAAAATAATTGAAACCAGGTCTGAATGTTGTTCTAAAGGACATGATCAAAGGAATAATTAGGAGTTAATAAATGGAGCTTCCAATCAGACCACTGGAAATACCACTGGAATGTTTCATAGGGAACATTTATGGTAGAAAAACCACAATATCAATCCAACCTATTGTCAATAGGTGAATAATAGGATGCGAGGACAATAAAAAAGTGAAATCTTTCTTGTTGCCTACAGAATGAATCCATTCTAAAGGTAGAAGGTCTCTGTTTTGTAGCTTCTTCTCCCAACTGCTTGTGTAGGTTTAAAAATAGGCAGCTTTACCCCAAGCTGCATCGCAGGGATGAGATTTGCGGTCCTAACAGGCCGTGCAGATTGCCATTACTTATGCCTGACAAGCCTACCCTCTGATGTTTCCATGCTGGCCTATTTTAACAACATAAGCTGCTGCTGCCGCTCCCGCTGCTACCGAGATGCGAATTTCCAAATTGGCTGAAAAAGCTTGTCCTGGGGTTATGGTAAGGTTCCCAGAATGCATGTGGGCTGTCTAGTCTGCGGTTCAGGATAGATAGAATACAGAGCCAAACACTGGCGCACAAACATTTTACCTGAGCTTGTTAAATGAGGTAAACATGTCTGCATGTCTGGTTTCCAAAGGAAGCCTGATGTGCATCTGAGCGTGTCCATGTTTGAAAGCTTCACTCACCTTTATGGTAGAAAGGCTTCTTCATACCATCAGGAAGTCGGGCTTTACGCTCTACACCGTAGCCATGCCTTGGACCATGGTCTTCATGGTTATACCTCACCCCGTCTCTCCTGGCAGCCTCGGCCGCCATTTTATCCCGCATTGCCTTGGCACGTTCTGACTCTAGTGCAATTGCCTTCTCCAACAGAGACAAGTTGCCCTTGGTCATATCAAACACCTCTTCCGATCGGTCTGACGTCACTGAAGCAGTATCTTCATCGAAGTCTCGGTGGTTGGTGTGATATCGGTCATCCTGTGCACAACTGGAGAAGGTCTTGGAGCGTGGGCTCAGCTGCTCCTCGAGCTTCATGAGATTGTCCATATCTGAATAGTTCCTATCAAGTGTCCGCCTGTCCTCCTGGCTATGCTGGTAATTCCCATAGCCCAGATGCTGGGGCTGTTGACTGGCATCCTCACATGAGAAATGATGTTGCTGGGGTGGTCCATTTCGGTCAGCAGACTTTGTTTCGCTTAATTTGCGAGCCAGGTCAAAGCATTGGTTCCGTAGGCACTCCAGACTGCTTAGACACACTTCCTCATCACTGTTTTCTATTTGTCCATTACTGGTGGTCTTAATCTGTCCATTACCACCAATGTGTGCATTTCCCCCAATGTGGGAACAGTCGTTCTCCTGTCCATTTTCACATGTATGGTCCTGGTATTCCTGCCCGTCCATATTGTCAGACAGTACGGCACCATGACCTTGTGCCAACAGTTTCAGAGAGTCCACCGTCTCCCTGACAACATCACTGTCAACGTCCAAACTCAGATCACCTCTCTGCGACTCATCCCCCTCTTCTTCTTCCTCTTCTTCTTCCTCTTCTTCCTCCTCCTCCTCCTCTTCCTCTTCATCTTCCTCCTCTTCTTCCTCCTCCTCTTCCTCCTCATCATCATCGTCTTCATCCTCTGCACTGTGTGAGGAATTGCTGTTCATCTCAGATTCTGTCATTGCCCGGTTGGCGGCGTCTTCTGCAATCTTTCCCAAGTTGAGAAGGGACTTAGCCACGAGTTCATCATAGTTCTCATACTCATCATTGTTGTTGTCGTCCTTCTCTGACGTCAGGCCTGATTTAGCATTGCCGCCACCACCTCCACCGCCATCACCCTCTCCCCCCTCACCACTGCTCATCTGATCGTCCTCTGTAGGAAAGAAAGAACAAATGTCTTGTAATTTCATTTCCGTCATTCTATTTTACTGGTAAATCAGATTTCTGGGCTTGGTCCATCTAAATTGGATAAGGAACTCTTTGCTTCCCCTAATAATTTACTTTGAGAGTCTTAACAGCAGCTTGTGTTCTGAATTGTGAATCAGCACAGGAAGTTAAATTTAGCAGTTTGGGAAAGTTCCAGAGAAAGATGCTCTGGTAAATGTTACTTTATTAAACCAGGGACTGCATGTTTGGCACAACTCATTTTTGCTCTAATTTCCTGGATTTGTGAAAAAAATATTCACAGGTTTTGTGATGAATAGTATTACTGAAAAATTCAGTATATAGTTGCAAATGAGATAGCATTTTCATCACTATAAATCAAAACAGTGTGTATGGTGTTCCATCTCCAACAAGATGAACCCCAGTCAGTTGCTATTCATAGTTTGGTAGTAAAGTTCTTTTTTTTCATTCAATCATCAGTATCTTTAGAATTCCTTTCACTGCCTAATTGATTCTGACAGGCTGCAAAAGGTTACTGAACCTCTTCTGTCAGTAATTTCAAGCACTCACTCCTGGAGCACTTCCAATCCTCTGCTTTCACATTTCCGCCCTGAGCCGCCAAGAGCACATCGCTCATATTGGCATCACATTTGCCACTTACATTCCTACAGAGAAAATGAACCCAAAGGCCCACGCAAAGAAATAATAAGTGAGACTTTCACCTATGAAGAAGATTAATAATAGAACTAATACTGGTACTATTAATAATAATAACAGTAATAATAACAATACATTGAAGCGTAACTACAAGTAATGAAATGCTAATTACAATATCTGTTTCCTCAATATACACAATTGTTCAAACTCACCTTTGAGATAAACACACAAAAAGAAATACAATATCATCCAATGGCTTAGACTATGCTAACCTCTACACACAGGTGAATTAACACTCATACTGGCTTCCACTCACACAAATGCACACATTCGCTCACACTCCAATCTAATGAGAGCAACACAATATTGGTGCTTGGGGGGTGAGGGCTTTAGAGCGAGAAGAGAGAACAGTCACGAATGACCAGGCACATATTTTGACAGTGGAAGGCTTCTTACAGCAACCTCCTGCACCAAGGGTTTAATTTTTGATGGTATGAAACATGGCACAGGAAAGCAATTTGAAGAGCAATCAAGGTACACAAAAGGGATATGGAAGCGAAACAGATTAAGGGAAGGAACAGAGAGACTGCCCTGCCCTGAATTGGCTTTGGATTAGCTACAGAGATGTGCATGCCACTGAGAAACACAGAGAGGCTCCAGAAAGTCACCTCTATTACATATTGCCTCATTCACCCTAAGACAGCAGTGCTTGGGTGGGGAATGTGGAAATATTTTGCTTTTCTTGGGTAAATGCTGTTGATGTCCTTCTATTCCACGGAAGAAAATGCGCAGTGAATGATGGGAAGGATTTGAAGACTTCATCAAGACATTGAACACCTGACAGTGGAAACAACCCATACTGCGGCTCCTGTACTGGACTTATTAAAAATACATGATAATCAGCCACTACCCATAGGAAGACAAGCTGTTGACAGACTAAACAGACAGTGGCAACAGTCCACTGTCTCAGTGTTAAGGCTAAGGCCTGGGCTGTGGGCTCTAATGAACACCAGTCTGCAGAGATGTTTTCACATGTCGGCAAGAAAATAGGAGCACAGCCTGCTGTGAAGCCACATCAACACTTTGGGTGGGTAGAGCTATGCGCCAAACAGGGTTAACACACTCCTCTCTCAGAGCTTCACTCTTAATTGGACTTGAAGGCACTGTCAGGTCCAATCGTGATGCGGGGGTGCAAAGCAGAATCTGCTGGAGAGAAACCTGCCAAATCTGGTATTGGGCACGTCAGGGGGGAAAAGGAGAAAACATATGGGGCAGGAGCTTCTCAAATCCCAGTCCCAAAACTACATGGTGTTTCTGCATCACATCTTTGAGAAGGCCATAATTAAAGAAATACTTTGATTGTCAGCAGCTCTAATATTGTTGTGATTTACATTTTGATTAGATTCTTTTGTACTGAAAAAGATGTGTTTGCCACTTTCTTGACTTTTACAACTCTTTCTGTTACTTGAGTTTTGGCAATTTAAACTCCACATCGAGAGGGGTCAGCTGAGGTGGCTCGGGCATCTGTTTCGGATGCCTCCTGGGGAGGTGTTCCGGGCATGTCCCACCGGGAGGAGGCCTCGGGGAAGACCTCGGAGAGACTATGTCTCTCGGCTGGCCTGGGAACGCCTCGGGGTTCCCCCGGAGGAGCTGGAAGAGGTGTCTGGGGAGAGGGACGTCTGGGCATCCCTGCTTAGACTGTTGCCCCCGCGACCTGGCCCCGGATAAGCGGAGGATAATGGATGGATGGATGGATGAAGTCATTTCATTTGAGATTTTATAGGAAAATCAACTTTTTGTTGTTTTCGACATTTAGTAAATAATGATAAAGTTTACGGTATATGTCCAGTGGAAAAGGAACTAGAGTTGTTCCTTAAAGGCCTGGAGGGCATCTGTGGTATTACACTGGTTTGAGTCACTGGTCATTTCCTGTAGAGTTTATGCACATGTGACAGATGATTGGGATCATCTTGATGGTAAATCTAAGTTAGCTGAGCAAATTTAGAGCTGTAGTTGACACTGACCATCTGTATCTGCATTATTTTGGCCCCTGGACGACCTATATACCATCTCTGTCACCCCTGGTAGTATCATCTGTTACAGCTAACACCTGATCCACACTGACTCTTCATTCTTGGACTAAATATGATATTATGACCCTGACTCAATGACCCACTGAACCACATGCATGAAACTGATCAAACAGCACCAGAAGGCAGACAAATGGGTATGACATAACAGTCTAAGTTGAATCAAACTGGATTCTTAACAGCCACTGTAGATGAGGGAGAAATAATACGCATCATCAACTGGGACTAATTAGGGGTTCCAATCTTCATAATCAGAATAACTATCTCCATTTATGTATATAAAACAGCTGGAACTATTCCACCTTTATTTTATGCTGCAGATTTTATGTATAATCCCTAAATGTCAAACAGAAATACAAATACAATACAAATACAATATGTTTAGATGCTGCAGCATACAAATACAGATAAAGCTTCTTTTGATCTCTTCCTCATTATATGTACTGTTCCCTTTTGGGACATGCATGCAATAACTATAATAATAAACATGTTAAAGCAAACAGAGCTCTGGTATTGGAATAGTATCACATTAGTAGAAATCCAATTTCAGGCATCGGGATCAGATCAGAAGTGAAAAAATGTGTCTCAGTTTAACAAGTGGATTATTTTACACTTTGGGTTCCTACTACACTTCTAACTAGTCTTTATTTTTCTTCTTCTTTCTAAGCAGCAATGCTGGTCCTGTAGTGCAGTGTGTGAGCTTTGTGAGATCAAGTCTTGTTAATGTGTTAGTATTCCAACTCGTCATCTACCACTTATCTGGGTCCAGGTCGCGGAGGCTCCAGCCTCAGCAAAGCAGCCCAGACTTCCCTCTCCCTAGCTACTTCCACCAGCTCCTCCTGGGGGATCCCGAGGCATTCCTAGGCCATCTGAGAAATATAATCCTTCCAGCATGTCCTGGGTTGGCCATCGAGGTCTCCTACCAAATGGACATGCCCGGAACACCTCCCCAGGGAGACCAGGAGAGTCCAGGAGACATCCTTACTAGATGTCCAAGCCACCTCAGCTGGCTCCTCTCGACATGGAGGAGCAGCAGCTTGGCTCCGAGTCCCTCCTGGATGTCCGAGCTCCACACCCTATCTCTAAGGTTGAGCCCAGCCACCCTGCGAAGGAAAATTATTTCGGCTACCTGTACCTGCAGCCTCATTCTTTCGGTCATGACCCAAAGCTCATGGCCATTGGTGAGGGCCGGAACGTAGATCGACTGGTAACTCGAGAGCTTTGGCTTCTGGCTTAGTTCCCAATGGACCATTTTAGTGCCTGAATTACTGCAGATGCCGCCCCAATCTGCAGATGCCACTCCAATCCGCCGGTCAACCTCTCGCGCCATCCTTCCCTCACTCGTGAATAAGACCTCAAGGTACTTGGACTCCCCCACCTGAAGCAGGACCTCCCCACCGACCCAGAGTGGGCACTCTACCCTTTTCTGGCTGAGGACAATGGCCTCACACTTGGAGGTGCGTATCCTCATCCCAGCCGCTTCACACTCGGGTGTGAACCGCCCCAATGACAGCTGGAGGTCGCTGCTCAATGATGCAAAGAGGACCACATCAAGCAGAGATGATCCTCCTGCCACTGAACTGGACCCACTCCCCTAACCGGCTGTGCCTAGCAATTCTGTCCATAAAGGTTATGAACAGAACCGGTGACAAAGTTCAGCCCCGGGAGAATCCAACCCTCACTGGGAATCGGTCCGACTTATTACCGGCTACATGGACCAGACTCTCACTCCTTTGCTACAAGGAGTGAATGCCCCCCTGTAGGGGGCCAACTACCTCGTACTTCTGCAGTACCCCCCACAAGTTGTCCCTGGGGACACGGTCGTAAGCCTTCTCCAAATCCACAAAACACACGTAGACTGGTTTGGCAAACTCCCATGCCTCCTCCAGCACCCCAGTGAGGGCATAGAGCTGTTCCACTGTTCCACGTCCAGGACAAAAACCACATTGCTGCTCCTCAATCTGAGGTTCAACTACCGACCGTACCCTCCTTTCCAGTATCCTGGCGTAGACCAGTTCCTCCTGGAATGTCACCTTAGTGTGTTAGTGTTAAATAAATCCTAATGACTATGTAACTGTAAAGAATTTTTTCATCAAACTCAATTAAGCAGACATCTGATCTCAGTATGATGTCACCAATTGTTTAATCATTCTTATACTGTTCTTCATCTGTTGTGGGTTTGTTAGAGGTTCTCTGAGACCTCAGTGTTGGGGGGGTTCTGACACACTTTTGTATGCCTTCAGGTCACAATGTGTATGTGTGTAATATATGTGTACAAATCATGAGGTCCGAAATCTGGTAGCGACGACGCCTTTGTGTATTTCATA
>JAPTYR010000016.1:5917082-5933543 GCA_029814505.1 Siphamia roseigaster | reverse complement strand
TGTGTGTGTGTGTGTGTGTGTGTGTGTGTGTGTGTGTGTGTGTGTGTGTGTGTGTGTGTGTGCGTGCGTGTGTGTGGTGTGTGAGAGAGAGAGAGAGAGAGAGAGAGAGAGAGAGAGAGAGAGAGAGAGAGGGCTCAGGTGGATTGTGAACTCGGCAGATGGACATTTGGAGCAGCTTTGCACCCTGCAGCAAAACGTGCACACGAGCACACACACACACACACACACACACACACACACACACACACACTATTCACACTCCCACACACAGCTGTAACATTAACCTCGTGTAACTCTAGCTGAGAGAAAACCATAAAAAAAAGAAGAAAAAAAACATCTTCAGCACCTCAAATCACATATCGACATACTGATCCAATATTTCAACTGTCCAAACACGGGGTAAATCAAAACTACCATAATATTCTAATATTTCACCTGTGTCCTGAAAATACCTCCAGAGGTTTTTATTTAGCAAGCCAGACACTTTTTGGTTGGCCTCTAGGCATTTTCATCATTGTGCAGTGCATTCCACTGGGCGGCTTTGGCAATACGGTCATGAAACATTAAGATTTCATGACATACCATTATGTACATCTGTGTAATATATTATCATTTCATCTGGATAAGAGCACAGAAAGCACAGTGTGTAATTTCTGCTGTCAGGTGTCCCACAATCAAAACAACAACAAAAGAAAAAAGAAAAAATGTGGAAGATATTATGCAGGGGGTGGATGATACAAGCAGAAACTTGGTACATATTATTTTATATCACAGTGAAAGCAGGTTTTTTCCTGTAAAGCGAATTAAGGGGTGGCAACCTCCATCAAATTTGTGCCACCCCTACCTCTTGATGGAAGTCTTTGAGGAAAACACTGTTTTACAACAAGCAGTGAATTTATATTTGTAACTACAGCGGCAGTCTAATACTGATCCAATATAGCTGTGATTCTTTTTTTACATGTGTAGAATGAAGGTTCTGTTCTTTTAGGTTTCACCAAACTGATAACTTCTTTCAAGACCTCCAACAAATGTACAGTTATCTGACTATGCTAGGGGTGTCAAACACATGGCCCACAGGCCAAAAGCAGCACGGCAAAGGTTACAATCTGGCCTGAAGGATGATTTCCAAAGTGTTAAAATTACACTGAAGATGGTGCTTCTACAGAACTGGGTTCATTTTGATACCTGGTACTTTTCCAGCTTTTTAGACCCAATAATAAAAGAGAAATTTAGACATATTTCCCCCCAGGATATACCTAATGACGACCTCAGATATATGGAGAAAAAATTCTACTTTTGCTCCAAGTCAATCCTAAAATTAATTAATTGTTAATACAATATTGGGTCCAAATACAGGACCGAAATTGGGGAGGGAAAAGCTATCTAGGGGTCAGTGCATTTTATCTGGAAAACATTGCTTGAAATGGTCTTATTTACAGCTATAAGTAGAGGCACTGTTAAAAATTTGTTAAATTTGTTTTTTCTCATCCAGACATGCAGGTTTTTCCAATAATCGACAGTTTCGTTCCAGGTTTCGTGTGTAACTCATCATGTCCACTCGTGTTATAGACGGAACCTGTCCATTTAAACACATATAAATGTGATTTTGCAATCGTGGCCATTTTTGTGAAACACTCAAAAATTTGAAAAACTCCCAAAATTTACCTGTGAGAATAAAAAGATGTTAAAAAAAATAGCACATAATTTTCATGTCCTTTTTACTGTACATGTAGTTTTTTTTAACATAAAAATAATATAAAAATGTGTTTTATCTGAAGAATAGTTTCTCTTTTATCTCAGTAAGTTGTTTGTTTTTTTTAAATAGACCCAAGGTGCTTCCAAACTTGCTTCAAAACATTAGTTACATCTGGTTTGACTTTTTAACCCCCATGTCTTGTTTTTAGGTACCAGTTTCATAGAAGCAGCCAGATAGAACAGTCAATGGTGTAAAATAATAGAAATGATATATAATAATAAATAAATAAATAATAATAATAATAACAGCAACCTATAAATAATGATACCTGTTGGTTTAATGTGAAAAGATGACTTATAACTATAAATTAAATTAAATTATAGATATTTACATTTACATTAATGTAATTAATGTATAATTACATTAATTTACATTAATCTGAACACATATGAACAAATTGAAAAGTTGAAAATTTAGTACAATTTTGGCAATATTCTGCCTGTTACTAAATGTCTTGTGCCTTTGTACATCAGATCCTTATTGTACATGTATAAATTATTAACTTGAGGCACTGTTGTTAATATTGTACTCAATTTTCAGAGGAAATGTCTTTTTTCAGGTTATTCACTTTTTTGTCAAAGTATAGTTTGTAAACCTTTTCAGAATTTATAAGTTATTAATTTGGACTTATTATAGGGTAGGTCATTATTTATAGGCTATTATAATATTATTTTAATGGTCTGATCCGCTTGACATCAAATTGGGCTGAATATGGCCTCTGAAAGAAAATGCTACAGACGGTCTAAGCTGTAGGGTGGGGATACAATAATAGTGAAACCATGTTACCAGGTTTAATTGTCTTTTTTTTTTGGTTTCAATCAGAATTATTACAACTTCTCCATCATGCTTCCTGTATAAAAGCCAGAACGATACCACCACCTAAAACCGGGTGCTCATTTAGTCTCGGCTGGACACATTTGGTTTTACCATGTTCTTCATCACATTTATTGTCATCCATGTTTGTTAGTGCTGCCTTCAGTGAAAATATCCTGCATTAATCTCTGCCTTTGTGGAATAAAACAAAGAACCCAAATGATCAATACTTCTGTAATTTGGACAATGCAAATATGCACACAATTTAAACAAGAGAATAATATGAAACAATGTACATTTTCTGTTATTTGTTATTGTGTTCGGAACCAATGACAGTAAAAATGTGTGACAATGTGTGTAACCAAAGGAAAAAAACACTAGATGAAGTTTTAGTCACATTACGTTTAGTGACATATATACAGGTTATGCAATTTCATTTTAACATAATAGCTGTAAGTGACAATTATTACTCAATTGTTGAAGTTAGCACTTACATTTGAGGGTAACCACATGAAATATTTGATATAATGTGAGCATACAAGACAACAAAATGTGAAACAATGGTGTACTCTGGTTTTGAGACATTCTAATTTGGATGAGACATTTAGGTTACGCATTATAGTTATGAATGCTGAGTGCAATAAGAGAAAAGAAGATATGTAGATGGAAGTTGATTGTCTTCAGTAAGTGAAACTACTGGAGAGCAGAGGAGAGTAGAGGAGGAGAGGAGAGAGAGGAGGATTTTTCAAAGATATTTTAAGCCTGATGTCCTGTTTCTACTCCCAACCATCAGTGATAGGCATTTGTCAGTCTAACTAATAATTTTGAACAACACTTTCAGGCTCTGTTTGCTGTAGGCTTGTGTTTCCATCCGAGCTGGGGGACGGAGAGATAAAGCGATGGATGGGTGGAGGGCTAGGGGGATGTTGACGGAGGCTGTGTGGAGCTGCTCTCTCCCTGAGGAGCCTCTTCTGCCAGCCCAGTGCCACAGATCAACAGTCAGCCAGCCAGCCGTGCACTGACCTCATCTCTCTCTCCCCTCTCTCTCTCTATTTCTGTCTCCCTCTATCTTGCTCTCCCTCTCTGCCAGAGGCGTTTGCTGTCCCCATGTCTCCTTCCGAAGCCAAATGCCTGTCCTGCTCCTAACGGTGCATGTCTGTCTGGCAGCCTCTCTGCCTTCCTTTCTGTCTGCTGCTCTGGCTGCCTGTCTTTCGTCCAACCGGTCCCTCTATCTATTATTCCTCCATCCCTGTGCCTGTCTGCTTTTGTGTCTGTTTCTCTGTCTGTGTGCATGGGTGCCTGCCTGTCCATCTGCCTGTCTGCCTGCCAGCCACTGTTTTTGGCCAATACCTCTTTGCCGGAAAGCGGCCAGGCTGTCAGCCGCTCTGCCAATCTGCCCGACTATCTGCCTGTCTATTCGTCATCTGTTTGTCTGTATTTGTTTGCCTGCTTGTCTATCTGCCCGCTTACCTGTCTGCCTGTCCATCTGTCTCGCTGTACAAATCCATGTTGTGGCGCTTTGTTAAACATCAAACATGAACGCAGAACCCCATTCTATAGTAGCTAGTCCTAGTAACTGGTCATTTTTTATTTTTTTTTTGCTATTGTGTGTTTCTGCAACTGTGGGATATGTTTAATTTCATAATTTGTCACTTGAAAAATTGTCCTTTTTTTACAAAACATGGATATGGAACATGTTAACACATTTCACCATCGAAAGATTGAAAGAAGTCCTTTCAAAAAGCAGGGTATGGTTGGATTAGATAAACATAATATTAGAGCATGCCTGGGCATGAGGTCAGTGGAAAATGAAGTTAATGCAAACATGTATACAGCTTTTATTTTATAGAATCTACTAAATGAACATTTTCCCCCACATACTTTCTGCACTCAGCATAAAGCTTATGCACGGATTGGTTTGTTGCTTGGTTTGTTACACCAAAAAACAAAACAAAAAACAAAGGTGCATTTATGGTTTTTCATGTAAAGTTAACATAGAGGGGGGGAAAGGTAACATGGAGCTGCTTTTGCACATTTTTGAAATTTGTTTTTGTGAATATTCAATAAATAGTTGAATTCTGTGCTCCACATTTTCATGTTATCATTGTATTGTTTCATTTAGTGTTTTTATAGAGATACATAATGAACAGAGCTGCAGGTGAATTGATCTGGCCAATAATTACTGTCAAAATTTCTCATGTGGCCCCATAGGAAAATTAATTGCCCACCCCTGTATTAGAGGATGCTCCATAATACTCTGTTACTTTTTGGTTTGCACTGTACGAGGCAGCTTCAAAAAGTTAGTGGAAAAAGGACAATTAGAAAAAGGAATTTAAGTTATGTTAGTTACATTCCACCATATGCTCTATGTAGATCAATACACTTCTGCAAGCGTTGATGCCAGCTTTTAAGTCCATTTTTGTAAAACTGAAGGCCATGCTGTTTAAACCATGTGAAAGCTACAGTCATTTTCCACAAAGTTTTTGAAGGGCTTTGGTAAGGAGTAGAATGAAGTGTGTGGTTTGGTTTGAATTTTAATAAAAACCTTGTGAGTCATTTTATTGCATCTTTGTGCTTTTTATTTTCTAACAAACCAAGCAGTGATTTCATTCCCTAATCCTTTAAAGCGCTGCTAGTGCCTATACCAAACCATAAAAGTTTAATAATGCTGTTGTTTCTGAGAAACGTGGTTGTTATTATAGTCTTATTCCGTTCCCTTAAAACACCAAAAGCATCATGAACAGTTAAAAACATGGACGTGCACATATCCAGATAGAGATTACAGGTATCTGTGGTTCGCTGAAAATTTCAGGGGCAAATTGTTTTTCTGGCAGAGCGTTAGAAAAAGTACTATTGTAATCTCTTCATGGTACGTCCATGACCAAACACCACCACCATGACTAACACAGCTTCATGAATGACAACCAGTTGATTAGAAATTGTTATTCAATTATTAGAAGTCATAACACCATCACTAAAGCTTATACACTCTTTATCATCCACTGTTCACATTTGGTATGAATAGCACTTTCACATTCCACAATAAAGAGTAGGTTTAACACAACCAAGGCTCAACATCCCCTGCTGCTCTCCGGGAATGATGCACCACAATTTCTGAGGCCTTCTTTCTTGGCAGACAATGTCTTTTCATTCACTGTCTTTCCAAACAAGATGCCCGGAGCGTTCCCCTGTCTTCAGACGCTTAGTCATCAGGCCAACTTCCTGCTAATACTCTTCCTGTCTCATTCACAGCTCTTCGTGGCTTCAGCTTGCTGAATTGAAAAAGGCTCTCTCCTCTCTGTTCTCACTATTTTTCTGTTTCTCTCCCTTTCGCTCCCCCATGTCCTCTCCTATTCTTGTCTCAACAGGAGAGCGAGAGAGCGTTTGACTGGCTCTTCTCAACCAAAGGCTGCACTGCGCGCTTGCTCGGCAGTCAAGGACAACTCTAATAGAGATAGAACAAAAGAAAAGGGGAGTGGGAGAGTGGAAAGAGGAAGGAAAGGGCGATGGAGAGAAACAAGCATGCTGTGGTGCAAGGGTCTTTGAAATTATACATATTGTAAAATAATAATAGTGAGTAATTCCCTTTTCAGCAGCAATGACTTTCGCCCAGTGCCAATGTCCACAGGTGAAGAGAAAAAATGAAGACCATTTCAATCTTCGTTTGTTTTGCATATCACACAGCAACCTGGTCATTATGCACAGAGCTATACATGGGCTGTTCATTACCATTTTCAACATATACTAGCCTATACTTCCATCGACCTATAGCTTTCTACTGTGCTGTATTATTTCTATGCATCTTGTGGTATACTACATATTTCATATTTTATCCTCTGTATTTATGGAGTTTTCTTTCTAGCCTATTGTTTGGAACTGCTTCCTGATTCCCTGCAATAAATCTTATAATAGACATTTTTAATGTAATGTTACAATACTGCATTCCCTTTATATGTCTTCTCTGTCTTAAAATTCAGTGTGACATTCCTTAAAAAAAACAGTATAAACAATAGAATAAACCACATCCTTCTTTCTTCTTCCTGACACTCATATGTGTTTGTGTTTACAGTCACTCCCACATAAAGCGCAGAGCTCACTATGAGCACATTTAAATGCCTCTACAGCTAGATAGCTAATCCCTGTTGTGGATTGGCCCAGTTAGTGGTTCCCAGCTTTTGGAAGGGAATGCTAAACTGGGGATAAGGTGGGAGGGGGGATGTGGGTATCTCTCTATTTATAATGGTAAACCCAGCCCATGTTTCTGCTGTGCTGATAGATGTTATCTGTGTCAGTCTTTGTTTCTCTCTCTCTCTCTCTCTCTCTCTCTCTCTCTCCTCCTTCGTCTTTCCTTACATCTCTATTTCTCTGTACACAGGCTGTCTCCTGCTTTCCCATTCCCTCTTCTGTTTTCTTCCCTTCTTCTGCCTCTCTCCTTTCCTCCCTACTCTTTCTATCCATTGCCCAGATGCAGAGAAGGCAGCTGTGTTGTGTGTAAAAGTGTGCCCGCTTGAAACCACTGCCTGGCATCTGCTGTTGGCAAAAAAAATAATAATAATAATAATAATAACCAACCCCCACTATAGGCATCCATCTCTGTCTCTCTCCCACTCTCTCCTGCCATCCCTCTGCCTTTTAATCCTCTGAAATGAGATGAAAGACAACTGCCATCCTTTTAGGGAGGAAAGGGTTAACCAGCTATCCAGCTCTTCTTCCACCAAGCTCACTAATAACCACCAATTATTGGACTGTACATCAGTGTACAAGAAAAGAAGAGAAGAAAAACAAAAAAAATGGCTCTCTGTGTTAGGGCTTGTTAGCTCAAAGGTACATAGCTAGCTTGCTGGCTAACTAGTTACCCAACTAGAGCAGCTTAAATTAGGTCCCATATAGGACAGATTTTGATCTACTGATCAAGCTAACAAGCTAAACATGTCAGATTGTTGTCCGCCAAACCATCTCATAACTGTCAACAAAGAAAATGACAATATAGCTAGCTAGGGATCTCATTTAAGCCAGCTAATCAGACACAGCCATGCTTTGTGCTAAGGTGGAGCCCTCCAGAGAGTAAAGCTTTGGAGACAAGGGGAGCGTATCATCTGACTCTGCCAGGGAAGATGCACCCAAACATGGGGGCTGAGGGAGACGCAGGCAGGCTGTGGGAGTCAGGGCTGTAATTAGGTGCCCTGAGCTTGACGCCCACACGCCTCAAACGAGATGCCATGCATCCCTCCCTTCCCTCTGCAAATAGGCTCCCAGGCGCCTGGGCTCTGGTACACAACCACACACATGCTGTTACTATACACACACAAGATATACTGTATATATACTGTGAATGGCCTGTACACAGGTAAGTCAAAACACACAAATAGAGTCTTGTGCTACATTAGGGCTGGTTAATTGGTTATTGAAAATACAATACAACATTTTTTTTAAATCAAAAGTACAGCTGCAGTTTGTAATGGTAAAATCACAGTATATCATTGGTAAACTCATTGCAACATATACAAATAAAATAGGACATCAAATGTCAAGTTTATCGACAAACAGGATATTAACCAATAATTGGTAGTTTGCACACAGATCACTTTAAAGGAGTTGTCGCAACAATTTTTAGTACATTGAAAGTTATTTATTCAAGAGAGGATATTTTTTATTAAAAATCTGCATTTATTGTTTAGTTTTCTGATAATCTGTGGATATGCACTCCCTTAATCATGATACAATATGCATTCTTTCATGAAAAAGCACTGAAATATCGCTTTCTTCCCAAAATTACATTGCAGTGCTGCAGAGAGACTCGAGTGTATGATTAATATTATATCCAGTCATGAATGGACAAGTTTATTTGGTATAGATAACAACACAAAGCGCATCTTTTTTTTTCCCAGGAAAGGTGATGAACACATAAATGACTGTTTGCACCAAAATAAAAACTTATATTGGAATCAGAATGCCTGTAAGAAATAATCATATTATAATTCCAAAAAGTATAATATAATAAAATGATAAAAGCAGCACTTTCTTTCTTTAAACAAATTGACAATTATAGCTCTCTTAAACGCTCTGGACACTCGCACAACATTTAGACTGAACAGCCAACCTTGTGGTGCATGATTCAGTGGAACGTGTGTTCAAGTATTATTCCAAGTGTGTATGTGAGTGATTTTTCTTTATTATGGTAATAGCTCACCCAAAACATAAAAATATAAAAATGTATGCCAATAATTCCACTGTGGACGAAAATAGCAACAGACCAAAACACCCCAAAAAAATCAATCCTTAGCACAGTACAGAGGGGGGGGGAAAGCTATCTCAACTGCAGAGCCTGTCTCCCCATCTCCCCTGGTCCGCGAGAGCAGAACACACTGGTGCGCTGGCTTTTGACCACGGCAATTTTAATCAGTCTTTTTCACACTTCATTGGGAATTCATCGCCGCCTTCCCCCTTCAAACATTGTTTGGGAGAGTTATCAGCGGCAGGCAGCATATCCGGTAATTATACATGCAAGGTAACGCTGGGAGCTGGGCTGAATATTTCAGCCAAATGCATGTGCTGCTGAGAGGCACTGGAGGGTACAGCTGCTTCATAATTCTGGGTCTGTGGCAGCCATGATGGCAGAATAGTGTCGAAGAGTTCTATCCACAAAACAGTCCGTAACTTGCAACACATTATGTGGAGTAGGCTAAAACTTTACAGTAACATCATTTGCATTACAATGAGAAGATATGTGAAAGGCGTTGTTCCTTAATATTCGTCACATGGCGTAAAGCAGATTGCTGTGTTACAGACACAAGCACACACCAGACGAACACTGAGTGTTTCAGCACACTGCATATTCGAATGTGTTGCAGAGACATGGTGCAAACACTAGTAGAGACTAGATCGCTAAAAATTTTGATGGTTCAACGTGTTTGTTTACTGTGTGAGTAAGAGGCCAGCTGTTAATAGGGCCTGAACACACAGCCATACAAAAACCATAAAGACACACACACACACACACATACACTCACTAAAACCACCAGTCAGACACTAGAGGGTCCTCTGGGGAACATAGCAGTGGAAGCATAACAGTGACTCATCCAAACGGTCACAGAACGCACACACGCACACACGCACATGCACACACACACACACACACACACACACACACACACAGATCTTTCCATGGCAGCCAGGCTGTCAGATAGCATCAGCACCCAGTCTATGGAGTACTGTTGACAGGTGTGGCCCGGCAGTCACGCACACACACACCAGCCAGCCACGTCCTCCAACCCCTCGCCTGACAGGGAACCACATGTGATAATGTACCCCATTCGGTGACTGTGTGTGAGCGCATGCATGTGTGTGCTTGACAAAGAGACAGAGATAAAGTGAGAGGCTGTGTGTTTTGTCACAGTGCATGTGTGTGTCCCTGCACTGACTACGTATGTGTGCTATAGGGATTACATACAGGAATACAGTAGTCTGATGTATGTGTGCATGCCACTCTGTCACATCCACACTGGGGTACGCTGTATGGGAGTACTGCTGCTGCTGTGAATACTGTGTACAGAGGCATGGAAAGCTCCAGCATTGCAGTTAGATCAATAAAGTAATACACAGCCCGACTAATTCTCTTACTATTGTGTATGTGTGTGTGTGTGTGTGTGTGTGTGTGTGTGTGTGTGTGTGTGGGTTGAACAATATAGAGGTATCTGACTCTCCATGTTTGATGCGTTAGATGTTTGTCTATTTTCTCTAACTGGAAATCATTTTCTTGGGTGATCACTAATCACCTGTTAATATAGAGGTAATGATATTCTACAGATGTTTATACCGTAAATGTGTGCACTGAGTGGAGCTCATCAGACCTCCACAATATGAATGTATTTGTGCAGATGTCTGTCTGTTAACATGTATCTACATTCAAACGGTATAAAAGGTGTTTACTGGTGATTCACAAAACAACATGTTTGAAGATTTAGTGGTCTAGGGCAGTGGAACAGTGCCCCTATAGGCAACAGGAGACATTGCAAAAAATGCCAGGTGCAGACAGCAGGACAAATGAACCAAAATACTGCAGATAAAGTTAAAATGTCCACAGTAACTGTTATATGTAGGTCACAATAATGCCATTGGTTAGGTTTAGTCAGGTTAGGGTAAGATAATGATAAATGATAATATTTACAGACATAAACACTGACTTCCAGTGTTTAAGAACACTGGAGTTTGTCCTTATATAACAGGGATTAGAGCATTGAGACATTTTCTCCAAAAAAGAAAATAGTGGTTCTTTCACCCCCTCTAAAGAACTGAACTGTATTGTCCTTCAGTGCATACTCGAGCTGCGTTACTGAATGAAAACCTAAAATAAAAAAAGCACTGTTTATGGTCAAACGCAGCCTCATTTTCCTACAGGTTCAGATCTATGCATAGCAACAACACTGACTGGAACCACTGGAGGTAAGTCTGTAATGAAGCCACATAAACACAGATAAACATCGCACACAGATAGTATGACAGACTGTAACATGAAACCATAAAATTTGTACTTCACATATGCAGTGAGCTTTCTACATGTATTTCTGTTCAGTGCTCAACCCTAATTAGAAGGCCATGTGTTATGAGCATGAAACAAATAATCTTATTTTTATTATAATAATCCCCCCCCCCCCACACACACACACACACAAATGCATTTATCATGTTTTCCCTCCTTATGGGTGCCCCAGAAGCTACATTTCATAACTGATCGATTTCATTCTGTCTTGTTTGTTTTTGCTCAGTTTTCTTTTATTTTTTCCTTCTTTTCACTCCAGTTTATTGAGACTTTACTTTTTCTGATACAATCTTACTGGTTCTATACTCTCATTTTTCCCCCCCTCTGTGGACATTTGCCAAATAAAAAAACTACAGCATTTATAAATATATCTGTTATAAATCATTACCTAACAATGGAGCTATATGAAAGAAACTTTCTGAAAACATAAAATAAGATAAAGTCATTCTTTGCCATTCAACAAGGAACGTGTTTGGTCATATCTAAGCCCCTCATACATATATATAAGACTTAACTTATTTCAGCCTAATCCTCATGGCCTTTGCTTTTTTGCCCAGTAATGTTTGCAGCACCACAAACTGAAGCAAAGGTGTTACATTTGTGTTGTTATTATGGATAATGAAATGAGGTATGAATTCTTTCTGTGTTGACATGAATGTGCAGAGATAACACATCCCAGGTCTCCACAGATGTATAAGGTGAATGGGTAATCCACACAGACATGACCATCAGCCTGCATGCATAAAGCATTCATTCACTTATACAGTCAGCCAAAGTAGACAGCCAATCCAAAAGAAAGCTGATAGGATTTGACAGACAGACATGGGCGACATGAAGCAAATGACAAAGCAATACAAAGTCCTTCAGAGTCAGTCAGCCAAATTATTGGAAGATTAAAATGTCAAAGTAAGTTTAACACAATATGAGCTGTACATGTTATTCATATTAGAGGTGGTCAAAGACGCTTTTGTGATTCCTGAGCACGTAGTTCACTGCAGCACCCTGGCCTTCCATTTAGAGGAAATCTCTCCGTCAAAGAACTAATGAAAAAGCAAAAAAACAAAAAGTTCACAGTTTGGTTTTTTTTGTTTAGTTTGTTTCTACTTTTATGCAGATTATAGAAAAGACCTGCAATGACAGCCTCGTTGTTTGGTGATAGTTTCAGACTTGTTCTACATTTATAGAATAAAAGTTGCACCTATACAACTATATCTTAACCTTCCTCATGTGTGAGGGTTGACAAAAATTACATAATGCATTAATGCACCACAAAAAATTTGTGTTTTGTTTCAAGACGTTATGACTTTGTCGGGAACATCTATTTCAACAAAAGAATACAAAAAAAAGTTTGACAATCGGCTTAAATTCAACCCAATATATACAGCATCAAACATTCACTGCATGAACAGAAAGAAGAAAAAAAAAAAAAACATAACTACCATCTAAATTAAATATTTTAAACTCAAGGTATCGTTTCTCTCTCTTTTTCCTTTCCTTCCATCTTCCCGTTTTTAAATTTGCCAAAGGACTGAATAACTTAAATTCATTATCAGGCCCATTCCATAATAACTTTAATCTATAAATTTAATCTATTTAATTTAATAATAATAATAATAATAATAATAATAATAATAATAATAATAATAATAGTAATAATAATAATAATAATAATAAAATAAATTTGGACTGTCAACCTTTAGGCCTACTTGTAAGTTTTGGTATAGGGTTATCCAATTTGCTCATCTGTCATTATTCCTTTCCTCTAGTCTAGTTAAATGTTTTTGAAATGGTTGATTTTGACCCTGTTAATGTAGCCAAGCCTACTTTGTAATAACATATTTTACCTCTTATAGAAGCTGTTGAGGCTGGTAGCTCCAAGGAGGATGAGAGAGAGAAAGGAGAGGCTTCCAAAGAGGAGGGAGAGGCTGAGAAACTGTGAAAACAGGGGTTGGATGTGGGTGGTTAGGGTTAGGTGTATGTGTGTGAGTGGGGGGGCCCACTCAGATTATTTTGTCCTGGGCCCAGTCAAAGCTGTCAACAGCCCTGAGGACACCCATTGTATTCAAAGTCGTTTTCAAATTCAAACTCCGACTCTTATGCTATGTCGCGAAACAAATCTTGAGCTCGCAGAAACGAGCCAAATGAATGACTGTGAGCAGCACTAAGTGATGACATCATCACTTCAGGGCTCCAGTTAAGGGTCAGTTTTATCACTATACAGACCCCAGATGGCTGTAACAGAATGCTTGTGACTGAAATGGAAATAACACAACTATATCACAACAGACGTCTGAGAAACAAATGCATTTATTGGCTGCATATCAGTGCCCCACCCACTCCCATTATATGAATATTGGTAAATGCAATATCTTCGGACATACCCCAAATTACACCAGACTGTAATGGGTGAGTAAATGCAACGTTGTCTCACTCCCAGTGTTTCAAAAGCCATCGTCGGTTTGACCGAGTGTCTGTTTTTAATACACAAGCTGTCCCTTAGCGTCTTATTCAGATGTAGCAGGCTTCTAAACCATTTGTGGCAAAATGAGACGCTCAGAGCGCAAACCCTAACCTGTAAAATGTCGCAGATGGGTTTGTCAGTAAAAATACCAACAAACGTTAACGCTTGGCCAGCGGCTCAGTATTTGACGTGCTGGGAGTGAGGATGTGTTAGTAAATGAAGTTTTATCACTGAAATAAGGTGGAAATCGTAAAAAGGGAAGTTCTCCTTTAAAGTTCTAGACAGTAACTTTGCTTCCCCTGGTTCTCGTCTCTTGAGCCTCATCCATGTTGAAAATTCCTCCGTTGGTTCGCTGGCGTTGCAGATGCTTCTTCTGTTCCTCAAGGACAGGCCTTGTTGATATCAGCTACAGATTCATTGTTCATTCATCTCAAAACCTTTCTACAAACAATCGTCCCAAGGTTCTGTCAAGGTTCTAAATTATGCACATGTTCGATGGACATGGAGAATTGTGTTTGGTCTCAAAGTGCTGCTCACATGATGGTTGGAAAACTTCAGCGGCAAATGTTAGTTTTTTTCATAACTTAGTTGCTGCGCTGATAGAAGTCCAGTACTCCAATAACGGCCTTCAGAGCTGTTTTTTTATTTATTTATTTATTTTGTCCATCACTAATATTCCTACCATCGTGCCTCTGAGTATCTTCCCAGTCTGTTCTTCATTATCTAGTCTTTACAAGTAGGGGATACAAGGATACTTGGGGAATGAAACACACCACTCAGGTCTCGGTGCTACAAAATTTTAATATTAAAATCAAATATATTGTTACAATTAAGAATACGTAACTAAAAAAACGGTATTAATTTAAATGCTGATGAAAATAGACAACTTTACAAAACTAAAAGACAACAGCATTACATAGTAGACATGTGTAGAACTCTTATTCCAAGTATTACGTCAGTCTATATGATGAAGCAGCTTAATTATTAGTTTTTGCATATGAACAAACAGGCATAAGTGTTTCATTGTTAAGCCTAGGATATTTCAAGTGTTCATGTGCAGGAAGCAATATAATAATATAATAATAATAATAATAATAATAATAATAATAATAATAATAATAATAATAATAGAGTTTATAGTTTATAGTTTATTTCTTCTTGTGATTTTGCAAGTAAAAATAAATAATAATTTACCATAATAGCAACAATACTACTACTACTAATAATAATGATGGTTACATAAATGTAATAATGATTTTTGCATTCCATAATGTCAGCAATAAACAAGTATAATCATTAAAACAACGTACAACAATAGTAATATTTGCATGGTTTTACAAAGGCTGTATTTGTGTTCAGTTCAATTCCTATTAACCACATTATTTGATTCATTTTAATTGAGATGAATTGAAAGACGATCTTGCCTTGTCTTTCAACTCTCTCGAAGACCTACCAACATTTGTGACCTTCCAAAGAAATTCTCTGTGTAAGATTTTTAATGTACAGTTAATAGAGGATGTGGTTCTTCCATGAGGCTGGGACAATGACTTCACTGTTATGACTTAAAAAGCTTTATTGACTTTGACTCTGACTCGAGCCTTCAATGAGGTAGGCAGCCTAAAAATAACCAAACGTCCTGGAGGTTGACTCTGACCCACCGTACGCCTCCTTCTGTCCCTGTCAGAAGAACACAACACCTCCTGATGTTGCCAAACAGCTGTACAGAGAGTGGCCACACAAAGTTTAACTGAGAATCTAGCGTGTTTAAAGTGGCACAAGTAGTTCATAGACTCACCGACATGAATATGGTGACATAGATGAGTTAGGAGGTTGAGGGGAAGGTCACTTACATGTCAGATATCTGATCAAAGAAAGTCTGGATCGCATTTTGGTCTTACCCTGTCCTTGGTGTCTGTTTTACGAGTGTCAGCTATTTGTTCACTTCGTCTCAACTATATTTGTTTTGAACATAACCTGTTAGTTCAGATACTTTCTTATGCAGGGTTCCTACAGGTTTCTACAAGTTAAATTTAGGTCTTATAAAGACCTTTTTAAAGCCTTATTCAGTCAGGATTAGTTTTAAAAAGGTATATGTGGAGTAAAGTAATAATTGCCAGAGATATTAGTCCCATCTGAATATGCTACGTCAATAATCATTATCGGACATCAGTAAAGATTACCACGACTTTTACCTTCTGTAAAAGTGTCCAGCTCAATGAGGTAATAATAATGGATTAGATTTCTATAGTGCTTTTCTTTGAATGTATACTCAAAGTGCGTACAGTGGATCCATTATTCATTCACTGACACATTCTCACTCTGGTGGTGGTAAACTGTATCCACAGCTGCCCCAGGACAGACTGATGGAAGCGTGGCTGCTAATTTGCGCCTACAGGATACCCCGACCACCACCGTATATACATCAACGTGAGGGAGGGAGGGTCAAATGTCTTGCCCTCGGACACAAGGGCACATGACTATGAGCAGGACTATTTAGATGACCTGCTTTACCTCCTGAGCCACAGCCACTCCAAATAATATAATACAATACTAATCCTGTACGAATACACCAGTAGTTAATTTGTGTTTAGAGATTTCAACATATCCTGTTCACAAGTTTTGTTTTGTTTTTTTTTGTACATTTTCAAACATGCAGCCTCTTGGAAGAACACTTCGTTTTACAAAAGGCAGTTGGACAATTGCGTGTGAAACTTTCTGCCACCCCAAGTCTGAGGTTTTGTTTCTGTAGTGGCAATGCAAAGCATTTGTTGCACATGTCGTCATTTGATAAAGGTACTGTTTTTTTTAGATTATATTAGATTCAAGTTTATTGCCATTACTCAGTATAACAAGTATATAGGTAATGAAATGCAGTTAGTATCTAATCAGAAG
>JAPTYR010000016.1:5692254-5706763 GCA_029814505.1 Siphamia roseigaster | reverse complement strand
GGTTCAAATCCCAGCAGTACCTTCAAGAAAACCCTGCGAACAGTTGGCGGAGGTCTGCGCTCTCTGAGTGCTTTTCTCATTATTGTTATTGACTATGGGTCTTCCATTTGGGTTCAGTTTTCCGAGTTCAGACATTACAAAGAGGCTACATTCTGCCATCAGAAGAGTTTAGAGCCTATAAAACATATATGTCAAACTCAGGCCTGTGGGCCAAATCTGGCCCACAGTGTAATTATATTTGGCCTGTAAGATCATATCAAATGTGCATTAGTGCTGTGCCCACTGGATGCACTGCTAATACTACACATCCCAGAATGCTTTGCTAGTATGTTGGCATAGAGTCAAGACCATCAAGCACCCCTCCTTTTCTGTTAACAGTCATTAACAGCCATGCTACCAGTCACTTCAGGCAAATCCATTCCACCTTGCCACAAAAATGGCCACACGAAACATGGACAACAGGAGCTTTTCAGACAGGTGTGAGGGTGATCTGTTCACTAATATAAAGGACAGGCCTGTTTGTTTTGTGGCTGGAGCCAATGTGGCTGTAACAAAAGAATATATCATAAGAATGATGTATGTAATGAAACAAATTTTTCAATAAATATTGAGTTTGGTCCAGTTTTTAATTTTTTTTTTATTTTAATTTTACCCAACTATGCATTTCAGCTCCATCAAGAAAAAAAAAAACAATCTATTTAAACTGAGGTGTAAACAGGTAGTTTCTTTTCTCACTTACAAGTAGAACTTCAGCAGTCCTTAAGTTTTTCATAATGTATTTACACAAATATTTAAGTGAACAGCAGTGTACACATGATATTTTTTCTTCCATCTCATGCCAGAACAGTGAGTGCAGGCTGCCGGCAGCCTGCAGTCTCTGAGTCCTGTCCCAGTAGTAATAACACATACTTAATTCCATATCTGAGGCTCACCTTGCTACTCCCACACTCCTCTTATTGTTCCTCTCTCCACTGACAAAGAGTGGGCAGGGAGCGATCGAGGTACACAGACAGTGGAGGATAGAGAGCGAGAGAGAAACACACAGGCGTGCGTATGAATCTGCACCGCTGCCAGTATCCTCGGAACAACACGCAGTCATTGATTAACACAGGATTAACACCTCCCAGCACACACACACACACACACGCACACACACACACACACACAAATCAACACTCATCACACATGTACACTTGCCGGCAGCTTGTACAGCCCTCCGCTGCCACCACTATGTGTTATCTTCCTCCCATATGTGTACCTCAGGGCCCTCCCCAGTCCCTGTAATAGACTGTCTCACTCCCAGGCTTGATGCTGTATTGGAGGGGGGGCAGCAGGGGTGAGGGCTAGTTTGTATGAAGGGGGTCGGGGCCAGTCTACCCCATGCCTGTCTGTCACTCTCTCATAAAACAATTAAAACCCAAATCCTACCCCAGCGTGGTCCAGCTTAGCTTAGCCTACCGCAGTGGCCTGCAGTGACTGCGACAGACACCCAGCCAGCTGATCATCTGTTTGTGCCTGAGTGTGACTTTGTGAATTTGCATGACGCTGGATTCGGTGTGTGTGTTTGTGTGTGTGCAGCGCATTAGCTTTCTCCTCCATCAGCCTCATTATGAGTCATGAGTCATCGATGTGATGCGAAACTCCTCACAATAGGCTTCATTCATATGCAGGTGAACGCGTGCACGTCTACAGTAGCATTGGCTTCTGTCAAAGGTGTGCAGATGGCACCCACGTCTAACAGGTTCAACGCCCCTGACCACGTTAACCTGCTGGTCTCCTGTGTAGACGACAGGCCGGGTGTGTCGAAAAAACAGACAGACAACACCATGCATGTCACCCCGCTATCAATCCAGATATGAAACGTTAAGGCTTAAGGGTGAAGATTTCCACAGAGGGGAGAAGAGTGGAAGAAGTAGTGTGGTATGTGTTGGTAAGGGGAGATAAGAGAGAGAGAGACCGTGAAAGCGAAAGGGTGGGGAAAAGAGAGGAAGAAGCTAAAAGAGGAGGCGTAGTGATACAGAGTGATATGTCGTCACAGAGGGAAAAAGGTTAATCCATTTAACGTGCTGCATATGATCCCATAAGCTGTACAGTGCTGATGCTATCTCAAGAATACTGCATATACCCTTTAGGCAACATTGTTTATACAGCACACAATTACCCTCTCCAATACGCTGTCAAAGTCAGGAGGGGCCTATGATTGTTTCCACTTGTAATGAGTCACAAACTGACAGCATGTAGGTCACTGCAGAGGTCAAAACATTGAAAAGATCATGAGATTAGGACAATTAAACCCATCCGATGGGCATTGTTTTGACTGAAATGAGTCCCGAGGTGCTGCAGAGAATCATAAACTGTCACAGTATAGTTTCAAACAAAGGAAGAACACAAACATAGTCTCTGAAATAAATTTCTGATATTCCTGCAAATGATGCATTTTTGTGTATTTCAACATTACACTGTTTAAACCAATCACTAAAAGTCACTAAAAGGAGGTGACGGGGTTGTGAGTGGAAACACAAAACCCAGGTATTTGAGACATCACAACTTTTAGGATTATGCAGACAGTGTTGTAGTTTGGGTTGAGAAAGAATAAGTGAATCAATCAAATATTACTAAATACTGTGAGTTTATTATACCACATTGTTATGGATTTTATTTCTATATTAAAGGTTTAGTAGACGGTAATCAGGTAGGAATAAAACAATATTAGATGCAGTATACATGGAATATCAAGGTAGTTTTTAAAAAAAAAATGAGAACATTGACAACCTTAAGATAATATGGGTATAGAAAACAAGGTACGTATGATGGTGCTAACCTTAATCTACTGCAGTTTATACAATAACATATACACCAATATGGTCTATATTTAATGGTTCGGCTGCAGGAGCCAAAATAAAGAATCATAAAATCATGATTTTTTCTTAATTTCTTAGTTTTCCCTGTTTATGTGGGTAAACACAAACAAGCTTTTAGAAATATTAACTTTGGAAAGTACTATTTAGTGACATAAAATAATGTTTTAGTATGGATGACAGCAGGGCTGTAGGATAGAATAGAATAGACTTATTTTTCAGTCACCATTGGTTATACCCTCTTCTGAATCACCCTGATGAGTATGGAGGACCAACTCTGCCATATGGAACAAATATATACAGAAATATAAAAATTGCTTGATAATTTTTGTTTTCCATAGCGGTTATTAATTGATTTTGTCCTTAACTTAAAAAAAGCAAACATTGAGAGTATACTCACTTCTCCAGGGGCCACTACACCATAGGGATAACAGGTGAAATTAGTGTTGACAGGGTATCAATCTGATTCTGGTTTGTACCGAGAGGAGAAAGCTCCAAAGCAAGTGTGTGATTTCTGCCTTTTGTAGCTTTAATGTCACTGAAAAGACATGTGATTGGGTAGATTTTTTTTTTATAGGAAATAATAGTCTTAAAAACTTCAACCAAAGTTAGATGAAGCAGCTTTGTTTTCTCACAGATAACTTGAATTACAAAATGCTGAAATGTGTGATATTTTTATCAAAATAAAAAGATAAATTAAATGATATTTTAGCTTTAAAATTCCCTACCACAAAGTGTATAAACCTAATTATAGAGATCACTAAACATGTTTTATATTGAATATTTTAGTCAAAAACAGTATTGCAATGATATATATCTGTTGTTTGCAGTAATGTGTAATAGTAGAATTGTATTGTTGGACTGGGAAGAGAGTACATACTGGGACAAGGAGGAATGATGAGTGCTAATGGTAACCTGTAGTGTGTCCTGGTGAGTGTGTGAGTTTGGTTAGAAGAGTTCATGACCATGACCATGTGCGCAAGCTTGCCAGGACTCCAATTACAGACAGCAAGTACAGACAGTTGCAGCAGTTTCTATAGGTCATTACTGTTATACAGACCGTGGCTGGTTTCGGTGTATTTAATGGACACCAGGGTGTTTGCACCATTAGACTGGTCTCTACAACCATGTGGTCATTTGAAGAAACTGCTGTAATGGCCGAACATAGCACATCATTATGGCCTTAGCTGGATGGAGTTTGAGTGTGTGACGAAGGAGAGTGTGTGCGTGCGGAAGTGTGCGTGCGGAAGTGTGTGTTTTGAGAAACGGAGGGTAGCGCCCGGTCGATGATAGAATCTGCAAATGGATGCCACCTTTTGCAGCAGGAGGACAAGTCATTTTAGCTGCCTAATGGAATTTTACAGCATGGGAATACAGTGTATAGAAGAAGATATCATCTTGTGCAATAGGGAGACCAATGCACTGTGGTGAATTCTGATATTCTATTTATTCCCTCATAGTGGAAGAAGAAACTTATTTCCAGTTGAGGTTAACAAAGATGAGATTGCCAATACCTCAGAAGCAGCCCAATGGAAGACTTAACGTGGTCTACAGTCGCACTGAAGGCGTGTGAGAGTCCGGGTTGCCAGGTATGGAGCACACTCATTGACAAAAAGATAAATTCAGGATGCTGTTTACAGCTCAGCGCACA
Source organism: Siphamia roseigaster (assembly GCA_029814505.1). Lineage (NCBI taxonomy): Eukaryota > Metazoa > Chordata > Actinopteri > Kurtiformes > Apogonidae > Siphamia > Siphamia roseigaster. The sequence continues at coordinate 5,702,254 of JAPTYR010000016.1, read as the reverse complement.
CTTCAGCACCAACGCCTGCATCTTGGCACCTAATTTATGACCACCTTTCACTTCTGAGTTTGCCTTTTAATAAGCAAGGCTCAGAGTCGTAAATAACTACTAGATTCACTAAATCATTAGCCATTAGCCATTTGTGTGCTGTTAACAAAAGGTTTGCAAGGTGAGGTTTATATGCGTTTATTGGCCCTGTGAATTTTTAAGGAGGGCGTCGCAGAGTGCTGTGGATCAATAGCTTTTTCTATATACTAGTTCTGCATTAAATCATTTCACATTCATAGTCAGGTTACAACTTTGTGATGGTGTTGATGACTGAAAATATGAGCGACAATATGGCTGCCAGAATAAAACTGGCTTTGCAGTCCAATACGACTGTCAAGACAGGAGGCTATAATGATTAATGATCAAAGATATGCATTGGGTTTGAAGTTGTACAGAAAGAGTAATCATATGAGTAAAATTGCTATGACCATAAACAGAACTGAGAACTGTCAAAGAGCTGAAGTCCTTTTTTTTTTTTTTGGTGTGTTTATTTCATTTATGTATCCTGGAAGCCTCTTTAGATACACATGTGGAATGACATTTTGATTCTGAATAGAAATATTAAATGCATTGTTTGTGACAAAACTGAAAATAAACATTGCCCTAAATTACAGATGTATGTAGATATACTGAACAAATGTCACATCTGTCTTAACGATGTCATGGATCCCATACATTATGATTAGCTTCTCCTTTCTTTATTTTATCGGTCTCGATTTGTGCAAGTAGATCTTTACTGTAACATACTCTGTTGGAGTTTGTATTGGACCTTACTTTTGCAAATATTGTAAAAAATTAAACTAGAATTTACAGCAAAAAGATGAAAATTACAACATAAAAAATGTGAAAAAAGTGAAAATACAATGCAAAGTTGTTTATTTTAGAAGATTTTTGTGCTAACAATAAAATCAAATCTAGCTGTAGTTTTTGCAGGAACAGTATGTTAACAAAACCATATTTGGGTTTCTATTCTACTGCGGCAACAATAAGCCGGATATTCCTTTCATACCACGGGCTCTGGCTGAAGTATTTAGGTATGCTCTGTGGCCTTAGTTCCGTCCGTCTGTCTGATTTTGATGTTGTTTTGTTAATAAATTTGTTCTCCCTCCGACACTGTGCATATGAGCTCCTTCATCCACCAGACCCTGCCATGACAAAAACTATAAATTGTTTAATTTGCAAGGCTACAATGTTGAAATAACAGCCTATTTGCCTTTTCTAAAAAATTAAAAATAGAGCAGTAAACATTGAATAATTTAAGATTTTATTTTGTGAAATAATAGGTTGCTGTGGTTCAGTTGGTAGAGTAGGTCATCAAATGTCCAAAGGGTTGGCAGTTTGAATCCTAGCTCTGACTGTTTACATGTCAAAGTGTCCTTACAAAACACTGAAGCCTGAATTGTTCCCAGTTTAGTTCTGGTGGATTTAGAAAACACTGCGGGCACCTGCAGGTCTGTGTAAGGGACAGTCCATTTACTGTTTCCATTCAATGTTAAATGTAAATGTTACATGTTACATGGGAATCTGAAAAGCCCTGTCCTCCCACTAGATGCTATTTTGGAGAAAGTTTAGGTTTGAGGACACTTTTATGCAGGTAATCTGAGTGGAGACAAACTGAGGTTTTCAAAATCCCATTTAAATGATAAAAGTTCCTGTGGTAGGAATTTAATTCAGACAGACTTTTCACCACAGGTTAAAAACCAGCTGCTATAGTTCACCTTTCATTATCTCCTGATACATGTGACTAATAATATCTTTTGCTGTGGGTCTTTATTACAGACAGATATGGTCATGTCTGCTGAGGCATGCATCTATAGTAGCTCTGAACTCCTCCCTTCTTTCACATTACAGTGAGTAGCTTGTGGCGTTCAAGTGCATCACTGTGGACCGTAGTTATGCATTTACCGTCTGTGCAAGCACGGCTGTGGGATGAGGAGCAATCAATGAGGTATTTTTTAAATTCAATACCTTTATTTGTATCAAAGAGATTTAATAATTAAACACTTACATTTAAATGCCTGTTGTTTTAGTTTGTTAGTTTTTTGTTGGGTAATTCTAAATTATAAGACTTTGGCTCTCTTTTTAATGACAAAAGGACCTTACCACTGTCCAGTGCTGAAAGTGTTTATAAAGCACAGGTAACCATATTGCTGTTCAGTGCTGAACCTGTTTATAAAGCACAGTTAACCATATTGCTGTCCAGTGCTGAAAGTGTTTATGAAGCACAGGTAACCATATTGCTGTCCAGTGCTGAAAGTGTTTATGAAGCACAGGTAACCATAGGGCTGTCCAGTGCTGAACCTGTCCATAATAATAACTTGAATAACATCACTACAAGGTACTGATAAAACTTTTCAATAGTAAGTAAAACAGTAAAATTGTGTAAAACCTCCACTTATGAGGGTTTCTCTGTTCTGTCAGCCACATGCATGGTGCATATCAGATACACATGGACCTGAAGGTTTTAGCTGAACAGGCACCAGGCCCTCCCAAACACACAGTACACACCAGTTGGCTGCCATGAATGCCACCAAAGCACAAAGCCCTGTCCACCAGAGTGTGCACACCACAGCAAAACTTCAGTTGGCCAAGTGCTGATCACAGGCTCAGTTCTTGAAGAGGACCTGCAAGCATAAGTCTGTGCTCCTTATCTCCTTAGCAGCAAGCCGCTTTAGTCGAGCTTCACAAGAGGAGAAACAGGCTTTTGAGAAGCTGCACGCACAAAATATTCAGCCGCAGATAAAGAATGTAGGAGAAGAGATTTCCCTTCCTCCCTTCCCCTCACTTACCCTGAAGGCTGTGGGAGATGCAGTGGTTGCAGCAGAACCATCTCCGTCTATTACCTAATTGCAGCAACACCAATGCAATGATGCAATTCGCACAAAGTAGGAAAACAGTTGAAAGACATGTTATTTGCAGTTCATCTCCTTTGTAGGGGCATCTAACACTAGATGGACAAACAACGTCCCACTGAAGTACATCTGACCTCCAGCGCACAGAAACACCGCTTCACACCTTAACCCCACAGAGAACAGTATTCTGATCAAACCCACACACCCAATTTTAACTTCCAGCTTTAACCAATTTGAATAATCATTCCATTAAATTGTCAGGTCCCCAAATCCCCATGCTACTTTAGAAGGTTAACATATTTACAGAGCTGGAAACAAAAAGAAAAGGGAAAAAAAAATCACCCAATTTGAATATAGTCCAATAACGAGTCATGAATAAAGATCTCTATCTGTGGGTTGGAAGCTCACAATGAAATGCATGAATACATTGACTCCTCTTTATCACAGTATGTGAACTTGAGGCATCTAGAATGAAAGACTAGTTCATTGACAAACCATTCTGCTCATCTGTACGTCCATATCTCACAGTCATTTCAGAATGGCTAAGGGGCGATGTTAGACATGATGCTGCCGCTAAAGTAACTGTGAAACGATGGCCTTGTTCGGATTATTGCCTTTATAAAACAATTAATACACATAACATAAGTAGCAAGGTTCATACAGTAATGTACCATACAGGATCAGAAGTACAGTAAATGCACTGATAAATAGTCTTCAACTGACAATACAGTTAACCAAAGAATGACAAGGCGGAAAGAATACACGAAGATATGGGAGATGAGGCTAAAATGTCGAATTTCAGTTGATTTGTATAATTATCAGAGTAAATGTCAACTCATTACTCTTTTCCAAGCATAAAAGCTTAGCTCCACTCCTGATAGGGAGAAACTATAGGGTTATTTGTGATTTTATAATTTAGAATAATACTCATAAAATGTAAAATATTTTTTTTCAACACTTGTCCTGTAAATTATTGTGTTTTAACTGTGTATTTTATGCTGCCTCTCAGCCTGGACTCATTTGGAAAAGAGGTTCTTTATCTCAGTAGGATCTTTTAATCTGTTTAAATAAATAAACAATTTAAAAAAAAAAATTAATGTGTCTTAATGTGTGGGCGACACGGTGGTGCAGTGGTTAGCACTCGTGCCTCACAGCAAGAAGATCCTGGATTTGATTCCAACACCGGTCAGTGGGACCTTTCTGTGTGGAGTTTACATGTTCTCCCCGTGTCTGTGTGGGTTCTCTCCGGGTACTCCGGCTTCCTCCATCCAAACACATGCACTGATAGGTTAATTGGTTAATCTAACTTTCCCATTGGTGTGAATGTGTGTGATTGTTTGTCTATATGTTCATCCCTGTGATGAACTGGTGACTTGGCCAGGGTGTGCCCCGCCTTCGCCCTTCAGGTAAAAGTACTAAAGCGCTTTATTTGTCATTATACAACCACTGTACAATGAAATGTGTCCTCTGCATTTAACCCATCTTTCCCATGATGCTGCTGGGGCATAAGGAGCAGTGGGCAGACATGCGCGGCGCCCAGGGACCCATCTCCCGCTGTAGGGCCAGGCTCCTGGTCAGAATCACCTAGTGGATGACATAGGCTCCATGTGACCCCCATGACCCTAGTGAGGATAAAGTGGGTTCAGAAAATGAGATGAGACCTGAACATGTACATGAGTAGCATTATGTAACACAGATGAACCTTGACATTCGTAAGAGTTGTAGCTGAGAACATATATCAAAATAAAATTCAAAATACAAAAAAAGATACATCACAATAACTCATCATGATATAACCCAGTATTCCACACTAGTTATCACTTAGTACTACCTTAAGATGTGTTTGATTGATTCTTGACATTTGGCCCATAAAGACCCAGTGCTACTTTTGTGGCAGTTCTCATTTATTTTCCTCTAAATGTATCCTTTCTAAAAAAAAAAATGTATTACCATTTATTGTAACATCCTCTGTATTTTGCATTGTTCCAGTAACAATCAAGTATTTTGTTATACAGGTAGTGCTCGGGTTATGACATACCCAACGTTGTTTCGACTTTGCGACGCTGGAGTCTCGTCCACCATTAATGTACGATGCCGAAATCTCGTCTGCCATTATTGTACATACGTACTGTATATGTACATACTCGTCTGCCATTTTGTCTCCAGTCTCATAACAGTGTAGAGTGTGTGATTGAACTCCATATTTTCCATATCCATACATGCAAGCAGCAAATCTCTCAACATTAATGGTAAGTACAGTATCTTATTTTTTACTTTAATTTATTAATATGAAGTATAATACATGTATTTGAATAGTTATTTAGAGATTTAGGGGGTATTTAGGGGTACTAATGGGTTAATTCCGACTCACGCGGAAATTCGGGTTACGTCACCAGTATAGGAACAGAACTCGTTCGTAACCTAAGGACCACCTGTATTTAATTCACTGATCATGTATACAATAATAGAACCTCAGATTAAAGTTGAGGTTTATTTTATCAAAAACAGAGGAAACTGGGGAAAAAAAAGACTTTTTCAACAAAACCGATCATTAACTGAACATAAATCTAATGTCTCCATCCAATTTCATTGATCCAACTCCATCACTGTTGTTGAAGATGACGGTGTTTTCATGGTAACTAAGGAGCCTCTAATCATCCAAATGGGTCATATCTGATCACCAATTTTGCATTTTACACTAATTAATTACATGCATGAAGCTTCCCTTGGTAAAGCAAATTGGTTCAGTGCAAAAACACAGCCAGACTACCATTCGGTTGTTATGATGATGAACAAGACAAGCAAACAGAGAAAAAATACATGTACTGATAAGACAACTGGATGAACAGGTTTTAAACAGTTTAGATCATTAGACAACTTTGGATGTTTGGGTCTTTATGGGTTAAATTGATCTTGCCTTTAGCTGTGCATGGATGTTCAGGTATGTTACTACTGCATCTACAGGTGTTTTACTATAGAAAGGACTGTTTAAAACATGTGATCGATATTGAAGGTAATACTCCAACACTGTCTGTTGTTATACTGAGGGTGACTGTATCACTGCATGGATGATTCATTTTTATACCCATCACATCCTGCCTCCGGGCGGCATCTGAGGGTTGTCTGGTTAAGATCTGGTCAGACCTTCATATTTAAAACTCTTCTGTTTCCCTCATGTCTCCTTTTGTTCTTTACCTTCATCTCTATCTTCTGTGCTTTCCGCCACTCATTTGTACTTTATGACCCAGTAAATCACATTTACATCAGAAATGATATTAAAACACTTGTTGTGGTGTAATGCAGTCACAGGTGTGAGTTTCTAGATTGTTTTATGACACCTTTGAACACGACTCATCCAGTCAGGATCAAGAACTGGAGCTATTTGAGTTATATTGATGAAAGTAGGTTTTAATCTGCTGAATAAGTAAATCCAAACTAAAACTTGAGTTTCTGGGAATGATAAAAGAGTATGTTTAGAGACATTAACATTTTGGACTCCATTGTGCCGGAGCAGCTGTTTGGTATTACTCTATGCTAGTCCAGAAGTTGTGTGGGCTGGCTAAGGTGGCCAAACTTGTCCGAGTCATCCATCATTGCCAGGGAGACTACCCACCTCTGGTGGCACAGCTGTTTGGGCAGTGACACCAGTGTGCCAGCCGTGGCCCCTACATCTGCTGCTGGGTTGGTGTTGACAGGGTCATGTGAGTCTTTGTGAGACACAACAGCCAGCAGAACACGGTCTGCAGCAGACGGACTGAGACACAAAACACAGGGTCAGAGGGCTGGAAGTGATATTTTGGGTGGAAATGAGTTTGAGATTGAAGTTGATTTCATATCAGACTGCTGTTTTACTTATCATGAAGAAAAAGAATGGCCAGCAGAAATAAATCTAAAATGTAAACTGATCCTTACTGGGCTGTTTTTTCACTGTAGGTTCTTGAAAGGCATGTTCACTTGGCAGTTTGTGCATCTGAGATAAAACTGAAAAATAACAGAGCACCTTATCTTTCCACCAGACAAACACTGCAAAATGCAACATTTTAATGCAAGTTTTCATTCTCTTACTTCAAGTTGTGAGCATAAACACTCCGTTATTAATTAGAGCAGATCAAATAAATGACTACATCTGACACGTCAGATAGAAAATGTTATTAACGGCTCTTACCTTGGATTTAGGACAATACAGGCTCATCTTGTTCCTACTTCATTTTGGACATAAAGCATCATTAAAGAGTCACAATAAAATACTGTGACTGAACGTTTATTGCCTTCCATATAAATTAATAATTTCTCTTTGCCTTTTGCTCACCTTTATGCTCTATTCCAATGCATGAATAAAGTAAAGGTTATCATCACCATTTATCTGATTTTTTTTATACTAATATCCCTTTACTTGTGTTAAGGGATATTAGTATTTGCTGTATGATGAACTGATACAGTATGTTTCATTTATTACAAATAATTCATTAACAGAGCACTACATTGACTCTTTACATTAGTGACATATGTAGTTAAGCCATAATGTAAAGAACAATCAACCATTTATTATACTGACAGTATGTACAATTTACATTTTTTTTAAACTATTTTTAACCTTTTTCTTGATTAACACATTAATGGCTGGGCAACATCTTAACTTATCATATGTACTTAATCATTATGAAGTTAACCTTTTCTCAGCCCAGTGAGGTCTCTTGGTGCTTCATGCCATTAAAACAAAGTGAATGAAATGAATACATGTTGTTTAGGACAAAACAAACAATGTGAAGGAAAGATTCGCAATTTTTTTTCAATAATTTTGATCTGATAAATAAAATACAGATTTTATAGACCACAAATTTGAGGTTATATACAATCATGTTATGAGGTTATGAAAGTCACTGTATTTTTTTTACCCAATCAAACAATATGAATAACATCTTCATTGGCGATGAAATACATTTTCATACCAATCTGAGTGTGGCTTCCATAATTGAAGATCCTTGTGTTTGATTGATTTTAAAGTTACTTTTGAACTGAAGAGGCCTTGAGTTTGATTATATAATAAAAATAATACAATAGATATGTTCTCAGCCCACTGTCGAATAGACTTCTTAAATGTCAACATAACAAACACTCACACATTCCTCTGTTTTTAATTATATTGAAAATAATATATAATTTTAAAAACAGACTTTTGAACTCTTCTGTTTCAGTGTTCTGTTCTCAATTATCACACCTACTCCAGTCAAACAAATGCAACTTTATGAGTCTGTGTATGATGTCAGCTTAACCCATAAAGACCCAACCAACCCCTGGCAACTGAAATCATCTACAGATCTAAAATAACTTCTGAACCACTAAGTCTATCAATACATTTAAATCATTGGTGTAAAATGTAGTTTGTCTTCTTCTCATGGTCATCCGATACGTTTGGACTTTCAGAGGCTCCATCATGAATGTGGACACTTTCATCTTCTACAACATTGATTCACCAGTAAAAATCATGGCGACTTTTGGTTTTTACATTCAGTTATTAATATCTTTACTGAAAAAGTCCCCTTTTCATCAGTTTTTTCTGTTTTTGAAACTGACATTTTGAACTGAGCTTTTATCAAAATCTACATGAGCGGACGAAAGACCTGATGTGATTTCTTGACTTAGAGAAAATAAAATACAGTCTAAGACAGCAGACTGATCTCTTTAACAAAACTTGGGGTCCTTTTTTAACTCTATACACACTTTGGATGACTAACAACCAATCAGAGGGTTTCATGGAGCGAGCACGGCCAATTCCTTTCATAACTGAGATGATGATTAATGTCAGTAAGATGTACATTTTTTTATTTTTGTAAAATACTTTCGGTACCTTTAATGGGTTTTATGCATTTATTATTTTTATGTATGAGTTATCATCCCACCCTCCGAAGGGGAGAGGGGTACTGTTTTTGAGTCTTTTTTTTAACAAGACAAGACAAGATAGGATAGGATAAGATAAGATAAGATAAAATAATCCTTTATTAGTCCCACTAGGGGAAATTAAAGGTTTACAGCAAGAGGATTATACACTAGTAATCACTTCTATAAATAAATTATATATACAATATACAGTTTTTTGGGGGGGCTTTACCATATTTTACGCAATATAGGGCACACTGGATTATAAGGTGCACTGTTATGAATGGTTAATTTAATTTTTTTCATATATAAGGTGCACTGGACTATAGTCTAAGGCACATTAAGGTAACAAAACAGTCAGATAAGTCAGTCAGTCAAACTTTATTAAACGCCTTCACAATAGCTCTTACTTTTGTTCAAACTTTAATAAGCGTATACAATAACTCCTAAACTTTTGCTGTAACACGTAAAAAAAAAAAAAACACTCTCATACCACTAAATCAAATGTTAGCATATTCACAAAAACTCAAACTTATTCATTGATTCATTAATGTTGAATTCTCTCACAGCTGCGCTATTCCTATGTTCAACTGCATGACTGATAGCCTTGAGTTTGAAGTCCGCGTCATACATGTGTCTCTTGACAGGTGCCATTTTGTGGTCCTTAAACACACACTATAATATTATGGTGAAGTACAGTATGTATTACTTTGCGCTGTGTGCTGTGCACCACACAAAATCATTTTGAAGTCACGATGCAGAATTAATCCAAGTATAAGGCGCTCAGGATTATAAGGCACACTGTCAGTTTCTGAGAGATTTAAAGGCTTTTAAGTGTGCCTTATAGTAAAAAAAACAATATGGTATATAAATATGAATATACACAAAATATACACATTAATATAAATTATTGCACAGTTTTGGGTGGATTTCACTGTTATTAGATGGTTTATTGTGCAGTTTACTTGGAACAGTTTTTGTTGCAGTTTCTGTTTTCGTCTGTTTCTCTGCAACTTTACGCAAAAACTACTGGACCAACTTCCATTGAATTCTAAGGAAAGGTGTGAGTTGGTACAGAGTAGATGCTATTAAATTTTTGTGAATGTAGGTTAAAGGTCAAGGTCACAGTCACCAAAAATGTGTTTTTGTAATGACAAGAGAAAGGGCAAATCAGGTCAAACTTTTGCTATGCCTGGCACCTCTTCTTTTTATTTGTTTTTATTTGTTTGTCG
>JAPTYR010000016.1:5590788-5601574 GCA_029814505.1 Siphamia roseigaster | reverse complement strand
AACAGAACTTATACACACAATAATACACAAAACAGATATTAGACACACAATAAACATATAGTAATACACAAAACACACACACACACACACACACACACACACACACACACACACACACACACACAGGACAGCGACGCAGGTACACACTCATGTACAGGCATGTGCACGCGGCACACAAAAGCGGAAGGGTACACACATGGTGCACAACAAACACAGGCAGCCACGCAGTCACTTGTCACATGCGAGTCACTTACTCAAACAGACACACACAGACGAACGTGACTCACCGCTCATTCACACTTGCAAGCTTACCACTGGCAGCCACTTCACACTTGTGCATGGATGTGCACACATGAACACACACACGGTGCCCTTGGCTGCTGTCTGTGTCTGTCGAAAACCATGGATTGAAGGAGGATACGAAGCTCAAGAAACCATAGAAACCAGATCTACAATTTACACCTGAAACCATTAGCATTTTCCTCTTTCCCGTTAACTGTTCTAATATTACATCTGCGTAGGATGTTAAAAGTGTTAATATATATAGTTATTGAGCTTAAATCAAACATTCAAGTATCTGACAGCTTCTACCGTCTATTATCTTTTTTTCTGCGATGTATTTTGTGAACTTGCTGTAGAATAGAAAGCATTTCTAATTATATTATGAATGCACTTCCTTTACCTATATAATCTACTGTAACACACATGTTCCTCCTTTGTATGTAAGTTCTGATCAAACGGAAGGGGTCGAAATAATTAGCTCTGATGATAATGATGATGATATAAACCCAATTTGGTGTTAATTCAACCTATAGTTTTGCTGCTGCAGACATGTGAAATGTTGCCATTACAAGTAAATGGGAGAAAAAAAGATGTACAAAAATACATAAATAAAAAATTTGAACTTTGACTTATTGTTCACAAAATATAATCAGATCTATTCTGAATCACTGGTTATCTATAAACCCAATTTGGCATTAAATGGAGCAATAGTTTTGCAGCTAAAAAAACGGAACCAAAAACAATATTCCTTGTATGGGAAGGGGGAGGGGGGGTGTCAACATTTTGGACCAAACAACAAATCAACTAATAGAAAAATAAAAATCAACAGATGAACAAAAAAATCTGAAAAGCTTCAAGCTCAACCCTCTTCAATCCTAAAGAAATGTCTTGTGACAGATGTCACTGTTAGAGAAAGATGGACAGATAGATGACAAATAGATAGATAGATAGATAGATAGATAGATAGATAGATAGATAGATAGAACATCATGGAAGCACTGCAAAAACAATATATCAATACACAGTTAAAATGAATAAAAATATGATAAAAAACAGATCAAACTAGAAAAAAAGCACTCAGAGCGCAGACCTCCGCCAAATAGCTCAATTCCCCCCATATTGGGATTTCCACCTAAAATGAAAGTCCTACGATTATTTTGTCTCCATCTTTAGATTCCTTGACCATGAAAATGTTCCTCTAGCAAGTTGATTCATGTTGATATCATTATTAGTTCAGTAGTTATTCACTAAATTGTCTTTTTGGATAAAGCCGGTTTTCGGATCATCACCAAAACCTAATCATTTGTTTCTTTGACCATCCTCAACATTCCCTAAAAATGTCTGCAAAATCCATTCATTAGTTTTTGAGTTATCTTGTACACAAAAAAATAAACAAAAACCGACCGACCGACCGCAAAAGCAAAAGCTCCTTGGTGGAGGTAATAAATACTAAAATACTGATGCAAAAAAGAAAGTGCATCTAGTGACTTAAAATGCTATAAAAACAAGTTGAAAAATAGATACTTAAAATAATTATTGTACATATATATAGAAATGTCAGGGCTAAATATGGTACTGTAGAGTGGCCTCTCTGAGGAGAAAAATCAAGGGGTTAAATATTTTTCCCCAAGGCTCCAGACAGAACAAAAATAGCTCCTTAGATCGTAAAGGTTGCAGAAAAAAAACTGTATATAGAAATAAACACAGTGTAAATTACCATGATTTCATGGGATTTTTACTGTTGGTTTTATCATTTCACAGACACGCACAGTGAATTACACTATCATTTTTTAAAATCAAAATATGATACTAAAACACACTTGTAACTCACTGTAGACAATATGGTTACTCCCTGAATAAATAGGATTTGTTTTCAAGTTGCATCATGATGTTTTTGTTTTGTTCATCGCACTTCTCCAGACAGAATTTAATGGTGTCAGATCATCTTTATATTTAGTCCTCTGTTCTGGACAGACAGGAGAGGGCTGTGGAGAAAAGGTGTATAGTTTAACACAAATTCTGGCATATCCCCCAGTTTTTTTCTTTCAGCAGCTTTAAGACAAATTTGATGTTTTTGCTCCAAGTCACAGTGTCATGCTCCCTCTACTGGCTGCACCTGTGCTTTCAGAAAATAATGGTGTGTTTTGCAATATGAGAGATGAGGCTGTGGTCTCTGCTAACAAGCCCCGTGCTGCTACCGCCTCCTCCCTCCCTTTGTGCCCACGGCCAAATCAGCACTGTTGCATCTTTCAAAATAGCACAGCGGGAGGAGAGCGGCCAAAATGGAGCACGCAGGAACTCTTTAATTTGTTATGGGTCTGACAGGGAGTGATATCAATGATTCAACTATCTTATCTGGGCCGGTGATACGCATCTTGTAAATATATTCTCTCCCTCCCCGTCTCTCTCTCCTTCACCCACCACCCCTCTCAATCTCTTCGGCACTTTGCTGTTATCACAGCGATCGATAGCAGGGTGATTATTATTCCTCTAGCAGAGCCCACACGTACACACACTCTGACCTCTCTCATCACATACCTTTCCAAGGTTTGTGACGAGAAACACAAACAAAACACACACACACACATGCTCGGAGAGGTTATAAGGTGTGGTGCTGATAACCTGCAGTTACAAGGTTAATGTGTGGTAGTACACATGCTCCATGTCAAGCAGGAGCATTAGCTCACTGCCGCCGCACACTTTATCATGTGCTGAGGAGAAGCATACACTTCATTAGATTCATGGACGACTACGGGACTGCAAATACAATGTGTCACAACAAGACAAGGGGAAATTCAGAGATTCTCCTCTGCCATTCAGTCCACTGTTCGCTGTGGCCTGCTCACTGCTCTGTGGAGAAGATTCTGCTTTATTTCACAGGACAGACAGACAGAAATACACAGCTGCAGACCTGATTTTAAATCATGATCTAAATGCACTGAAATGAACTCTGCGGCTTTTCTACTTGTGCTCATCTGTGCAACCCAGAACCTGGAAATTATATATGAATCTAAGTGATGACTAAAATTCAATAATAAATGAGAACAGTAAAAAATGAAACACTAAAATCATAGAGGGGAAACAAAAAGGAGGCAAGTTTTGAGAAGGCAGTGAGGATATGATGTGATACACTGTGGATCTGTTATTTTTGATACAGGCACGTATCAATTAATATTTCCATTTCTAACAACATCAGGAAACTCAAAAAAGTACCAATTTTAACTTACAGCTCCAGAATTACTTGCAGAATGATGCCTTCGGTTACTATGCATGTCCAAACCCACAAAACATTTTCATTTGGAAGTAGAGTCTAACTTTTTTAACCTGCACTTGTTAGACCAATTACTAAGGTATAGTAATATGCTGTTTTAATTGTATTAGAATGCATGTGTAGAGACGTATAAGTTAACCTCTTCAGTAAATGATGCATCTGCTTGGTCTTTTCTAGCACTGGAACCGCTCTACGTACTCAAAATTTAACACTGAATAAGTGAATAACAAATGTTTGAGGCTAAACTTATTTCTCCTGCACTGGTAATTTTGTCAGGAACTGATGTTCATGAAGGTACGAGAAAGTGACTATTTTGTGTCATTATATTTGCCCAGTTCACAGTTGGTTGATGCAGCGCAGACCATTTATCCACCAAAGTGTGATAGTTCTGAATTTGTCTGGACAATTAAAATGAATGCGTTTTTCAGTAGTTGTTGTTTTTTTTTTTTCAATGTCAAAACTATAAATAACCCATTCAAGTTGAGATACGTGTCTGCATTTATTACTGTAAATGAAACTGAATAATTAATCTATAAAGACCCAAACATACACGGGCAACAAAAAGCATCAACTGATCTGAAATGTTTACCTGTTGATTCACTAATCCTATCAATACATGTAACTATTTAGTGTAAAATGCAGTTTGTTGTCTTTTCAGAGGCTCTGTAGTTACCATGGAAACACCATCATCTTCTACAACATTAATTCACCAGTAAAACCCATAGAGTTGGATAAATGACAGTGGATGCACACACTTTGTTTATGTTTAGTTATTGTTATATTTGCTAAAAAAAAAAAAAGTCAAATTTTCATGTGTTTCCTCTGTTTTTGATACAATATTTCTCAGCTTTCAGAATCTACATGGTCAGTAAATTCAAGGAAAATACATGATTTTCACAAGAAAAATGCACAAATGCAGAAGATAATATGACAAGAAATGGTGATAAATCACTCAGGAAAAGTTAAATGTAGAGAAAAACCTATTTGGGAAGTGCCATAGAAGTCGCTGTGGGTCTTTGTGGGTTAAACCTCAAAAGTCAGACAGAAAACATCCCATCATTCATCTGTTCATCAACGTCTGTTTACAGCGGAGACGATCAACATTGAAGGGCAACAGGACGGATTAAAACTCTTAATGTTTTTTTATTAATCATTTGGAAAACTGTCGCTGTAGAGACTGTAGATCCACCACGAGCCTGGGCTTCTGTTTAGTGCGTTATTTGGGGAAACATTTGATCATTTGGAAAAAAAAACCAAAACAAAAAAAAAACCTTTGGAATAAAATCAATGTCTGCATTTTCATATACTGAATAGCTAGACTAGGAAGAATATTAATTATTTAAGGAGAAGGGGTGGAGTTTATAAGTTATGTATCATATGTCTCATGTTTAAGTGATTTGCTATTGAATTTCTTCTTTTTTTGACTTTTATATTCACAATAAATACATCAATCAATCAATTTTTGCGCCATAGGTGACATGAAACCACCAAACTGCACCGTATCAGACCAACGCTGAAGCTCCGGGTTGTTCCACCACATACAGACTCTTCAGCAGTTGAGTAACGTGATGGTTAAACATTAACATGTGCTGGTTTTACTCAAACACACGTCTATTAATAGAAAAACAAATAGGGCCAAGGTCCAGTCGTCCAATGGTTTTACCTTAACACACTGAAATTCATTTGACCTTTCAAGGCCGCAAAAGGTCAAAGGTCATGGCATCAAATGAAAACCCTTTCAGAATGTTCCATCCAATTAGACTAGGGGTGTTAAATTCCTTTTAGTTCAGGGGAAACATACAGCCCAATATGACCAGAAGTGGGCTCCATCATTACATGATATACACATAATATCAATTTCAAAATTTGTATGTCTAACTTTTACGTTTTAGGGTGAAAAAAAAAGTTAAATTACATCATAAAATTGTTTACATCTACAAACACTTTCAAAAAAAGTGTGAAAAATGAAATTTATTAAGAAAATAAAGTGCAATTTTAACCATTTCTGCCATTATTTGTCCACAGTTTCTCATTTTCATATGTTCATTACACCTTACAGATCATTGTGGTCCGACAAATACACAAAACATTGAATAATAGGCCGAATATTGGTAAATTTACACTCAATTCTCTTAAGACATTTCAGGTTTTCCATATTTGTTTACATTTTTTGTAAAAGGTGAGTCTGTAAATGTTAATTTTTTTTGTAAATTTTACCAGATTTGTTGCTAAAAACCATGTGAAAAATCTGTGGTTTTCATTATTTATAGTTTATTTTGATAGTATTTTCCTGGTCTAACCCACTTTAGATCAAAATGAGCTCAAATGACTATTTTTAGTATTATTATTGATTGTTAATGTCTTTGGTTTCATTGTTTCATTTCACAAACTCATCCCAGCGGCCAGATTTGACCCTTTGGCAGGCTGGATTTGGCCCCCAGGCCGCATGATTGACACCCCTGAATTAGGTCAATATCTTTGAAATGTGTCCCATATATATAAACCAATGGGGATTTTTATTATTTTTTTTAACATTTCTAACATCAGTATTTCTTAATTCTTTGGACAAACTTGGCAAATCTTGCCCCATAGAACCTCTGCTTTGATTTTAAATGGTTTCTGGCCAATGGTTTTGGATACGTTTCTAGAAATACGGACATAAATGACCTTGGAGTTTGGCCTTTTGAGCTCACTAAAAGGTCAAAGGTCATGACACTACATGAAAGCCCATGAGTAAGAGTAATGAGATCAATATATTCAACTGCATTAAAGTTATATCACTTTAAAATGTGTCTCATTTTAAACCAATGGGGATTTTTTTTTTTTTTTTTTAAATGTCAAAAATTCATAAACTTTTTTCCTTATTCTTGTAACAAACTTGGTAGACCCAACTGAAAAAGATGTTCCACAGCAAATATAAACTTATTCAGACTGACGGTTTGGGACTAAACGCCAGTCCTGTTTCCCTGTTTTCGGAGCTGCACCAGTCATGTTGGTGTTTCCGTCTACAAAGGAACGTTCTACACCTCTTCATTGCTGCCTTTTCTACCTGCACCCGATGAACCTGGTTGGTAATCAGATGCCAAAAAACAGCTCAGAGCGCACTTTGGATTTCCTGGTAAATACCTGGTTCTCCACGTTCCTCCTACTTTAAAGGAAACCCGAGACGCGTGACCTCAGACGGTGCCAGAGACATTATCGCCTCCGAACACTGGGATGGAAACCTTTGAGTGAATAATCAGGAGCTGGAGCCTCGTGGACAAAAACAGGGCCAGGTTTTCAGGTTCTGAGTTGTTCTAGAGTCTCTACAGCGACAGCGAGTTGACGTGTACATGAACCAGACGACCCAGGTTGGCTTTTACCAAACTCCGCCTCCATTACAGGAAACACAAGACGACGACTCCATTTAAACAAACAAACAAACAATTAAAGTTGACTCCAACACGATCCACTCTGTGCATAAAAGCACCAGTTAAAGGACATTCTGTTTGAAACACGCGTGGTGTTAAAGTTAGTTTGTTTCTTCTCTGCATAAACACACGGTTCAGTGTTGATACTGACACTTAAAGTTAAATGTTCCGTGTCTGAACCAGTCGAAGTGCGCAGCCTGTTAGAAGCAGAATGATCCTTTAACATCAACATGTAGTGAATGTACTTAAAACTCTCCCATCAGGCTTTTTTTAACTACACATTTTCAAAAAACAACAGAAGAAAATACACATCCTAAAAAAGGGAAATGTAAGATTTTACATCTTCAGTCTGCTGCCGAGGCGGCGCAGTGACAGAGTCAAACTTTAAGTCCGACAGACGAGATATGAGGTGTTCGGCCTCCGTCTGCCGGACTGTGGACTGAAAAGGTCTGAAAAGAAAATGCAGCGGGTGTGTTGTGGGTCCGACAGGTGCTGCTGGTGCATGTTCACTTTCTTTCACTCGGTGTGAATTCCTCACTGGACAACTCTGTTTCAGAGGATATTGCTAAACCTCACATGCCTGCCTCACGACTATTCGATCGGTTTAAAAACCAAAAAAAAAACAAAACAAAAACAAAACTAAAATAGCTGACTGTTGAATCTTTTGGCATCTGACATGACACCAGTTGGTTTAGTTGGAGCACGGGTCCCGTTTTGTCCAAGTCCAAAAACATTTCCATTAATCTGAAAAAACAGATGAGTGGCTGATACGAAAAGAAGGAAATGAAATAAATATGAAAAAAAAAAAAGCTTTGACAAAAGGATGATGTATTCGTATCGGATTTTAAAATAGTCAATGTGTAACTAGATTTACAAATTTCATACTCGATTTCTATGAATGTTTAAGACTTTTCCAAAGTGTCCGGTTCTTTTCAGCTTCTTCCGACCTGGTTGGAGGATAAATCATCATTTCCAGGGGTGTGCAGGGGACGCGTTGTGACCTTTGAGGCTTTGAAAGGATGGAATAAAAAGGAAAATAATGCATAAAGCAGTGAACATGATGTGAGGCCATATTTCCAAAGTGACAGAAGCTTCCAGAAAAGCTGCAGCGGGCCAACGCTCCTAAATATCAGTCCCTGTAGCCGTGACGCCTTCACTGGCCGTTGGCGGTGTTGTTGGAGGCGGGGCTGGTGCCTTCCGCTCCTGTGGGTGGCTGGACGTTGTCTGCCAGGTTGTGGGCGTGTTCCAGGAACAGGTCTTTGAGCACGCTCAGCTCTTTGCTCAGCAGTTTGATCTTGGCCTCCAGCCGCTCGTTCTCCTCCTTCAGCTCGTTGACGCGCTGCTGCGTGTCCATCGCCTTCTGCTTGCTGCGCATTCGGCTCTTCTTCACCGCCAACTTATTGCGTTCGCGCCGCTGGCGGTACTCGTCACTGTCCTTGTCTGCTTGGGGCTTCTTCATTTTGCTGGGGGGGGCGGCCTTTCCGCCTCCGGCTGATGGGTTGGCGGGTACGAGCTGCGGAACCTGCTGCAGACCAGCGACTGCTGCCGGCAGAGACGAGGAGGAAGTGGTGGCGTGGGCCTGGCTCTGGATGACGCTCACGCCGTTGTGATCAGCTGTAGTTAGTTTCGCCTGCGACGGCCGGCTCATTTGGAGGTGTTGCCTGCAAGAGACGATCTGACCGGAGTCTCCTCTGGTGTCAAGATGAAAACGGTAACGGGCAGCGGACGTCTGGAAGGAGTCAGCCACAGAACCTGGAGGGACACCACAAATATTCATGTCATTTGGAAACGTGATATCATTACCCGCATACATATACACGCCACTTTTAACTGGCACATTAAGCGTATATGCATTATAAGGTTTCGGCGCGTATGCTCACGAGGTACAGGTTTACCACGGTTTGGTCCGTACCTCGTTTTCTGGGACCACGGTTTTTGGTTGGTGTTTTGTGCATAAAGAGAATTTTCTAACCTTTTTTCTACCAAAATTCTAGTTTTACTTTGCTTGTCAAAAACTGAATTTTACAGTAGGAACAAAATCTATGACTGTACTAAATAAAATAACCCTGTGTGTCAAGAAAACTGTCATTGCTTAAAGAAAAACAAAGAGCTCAGCTGCTGCACCACAATTCATTCATTCATCTGATAAATAAATAAAATAAACAAAAACACAGCAAGTCCGATACCTCGTAATAAAAAACTAAAAAAATGAAATAAAATACATACAAACCTATACAAGTCCATAAAACCAAGGGATAAAATACACCATTCACTTCTTGTGGGGGAAGGGGTGTCACACACTGAACAATAGAACTTTTTCTTATTCCTATACTTGTTTACAATCGTATAAAAACACACACATAAGAACCAAAGAGGGCTTTTTAAAATAAATGAATTCCTGTTTTGCATAGTGATATAAAAGAAAACAGCGATATAAAAACACCAGTTATCTACCGTACACATTTCCGTGTAGTACTGCATCATCTTATTGTATGTGTGTCCGAGCCCTGCACCCGGTCTGGAACCCATGTCCACTTAAGTGAATGAAAATGAGATGATCCGTTTAATCACGGGTTGGGTCAGGTTGTAGATCTTATGTATGTGGGTGCGAGTGGACTTGGGTTTGGAAAAGTGGTGTATCTGTGCAGAACTCTGATGTGTGGAGTCTAAAGCTGCTTTCCTGTCACTGTCTCTCACTGAGGGGGCGGGGCTTCCATGCTGCATGCTCATGGGACGATATATAGTAGGATATTTCGTCTGGAGGTGGGTTTACGTGCCTACGTCACAACAGCGATGCTCATCCTCGCTGCCAAAGGTTGTACACACGATGGAAGGGGAAAAAAAAAAACGATTTGTGCAAAGAGAACTGAAAAGGAATCAAAAGAATATGTGACAGCTGTACTTCCTGTGTTATGGCCTGGACTTGTGTGGGGAATCAGTTCAAATGGTAAACTAACAGGCTGTCTCACCGTTAAATGAGACTGGCGTTGTCTAAATCATTATTAGTAGTGAATTGTATTATGTTGCCCTGAATAAGACAGGGGTCGAAGCTCGCTCCTCAGTTGCTATAGCAACACTAAACAATGATCACAAATGGACTACATTAAAACATTTTGCTTTTATTACACTTAGATTATGATCAAACAGTTTTTAAGATATAAGATGTTAATATATGTTATATTTCTAGTATATAAGATGCTTTAAGATGTAAGATATTAGTTTTCCCGTGTACACTACTAGTCTGTAAAGTCCTTCCTGGCAGCCCAGCCACCTTTGGTAACAAGGACGTGCATCACTGTTGTGTAGGGATGGGTATTGAAAGGGTTTTATTCGATACTTTCAAAACGGTTCCGATACCTAAACGGTGCCGAAATCGGTACTTTTAAAAGAAAAGGGGAAACACACACACACACACTTTTACACCTTTTTATTTTATTTGTCTCTTAACAGGTATACTGCTTTTAGACGCAATGCCATTCTAGTTGTCATGCACCAGATTTTTAAAAAATATATATTTTTATTCTATATTTTCTCCAAACATTTATACCGTTTTCACTAGGGTTAGGTACCGAAACTTGCAGCAGCACTTGAACATAGAGCCCACATTAAAAATAATAATAATAATAATAATAATTCATTTCGCCATGAAGTACTATGAAGAAATAGGCCCTATGCTAGAATTGATATTGAAGGGATTTATTTATGAACCTGTTTTGGCAACGTTACAACACATTGAGCAAACTATGCTTTCTCTCTCTCTCTCTCGTAACCATGAACGCAAGACCGTTTCACATGTAACCAGCAAGAGAGAATATAGGATCAA
>JAPTYR010000016.1:5453663-5466277 GCA_029814505.1 Siphamia roseigaster | reverse complement strand
TCCAGGCTGTCCAGCAGTTCGAAACGAACGCGCAAGACAGCATGGGTACTCCCAGGCTAGGTCCCACCCTCTTCTAGGTCCCACCCTCTCCTGCAACACAACCACAGTACTCGGAACGTAGCAGCAGAACCTGACAACCTCGCAAATTCAATTTCTTATTGATTCTTCATTTAAAAAAAAAAAAAACATGCCAGTGGGAGGCACTGATCACTTAGCTGCTGTCATTAATACCAACCAATGACTGTTGGTAAAAATACAAAATAACCTTTTATAATGAGCTTCACTGTGCATCATAACATCACTTCAACTCTCATGTTTCTGTTTGATATTTGCTTAATATTCGATTATCGGGGTAGTGTATATTAGAACATACTGTGATATGGTGCCAAAATAAAATAAACTAGTTGTTAAACAGAAAATTCTACAGCGATGCAGTGAAGTATAGACTGTTTTAAAGACAAGATATATATTACTATCATCTATACAATTATGCATTAAGTAGACTGAAACCTTGAAAATACCTCCTCATATACATTTGATTTCAGATACTAATATGTTGGCTGTATGTTTTCCTTCATTCACAGATATATAATGTTTAAGTAGCATGATACAATGTTTTGATGCCCTTATAAACTTGCTGCATAACCTAATTTAATAGAGTTGTTTCCATTTTGCATTCTGTGTGACAGTATAGGCCCAGCTGTAACATAAAAGCTTTTGTGTTAAGAGATCCGCTCATTAAAACTTTATTGTGGAAATTGAGTCAAAGCAATCATGAAATATAGTCATGGACTTACACAGCCCACACACACACACACACACACACACACACACACACACACACACACACACCCTTATTTCTCGGTGACCTCTCTTCGTCGGCCCGCTCAGCAGTCCAGTCACCATGTGAGCGATGTGTAGCAGTGCAGTGTGGAGGTGGGAGGAGGGTCACATCGCCCTGCTAATACTCCATATGTTTGATTAATGCCCTCGCTCTCTCTCTCACTCTCCCCACTCTTCTTTTCCTCTCTCGCCCTCCACCTGTCTCTGCCTCCTACCATTTACCTTGCTTTTACCCCTCTCTCTCTCTCTCTGTCTCTCTCTCTTCCAACTTTTGCTTTTGTCTACACCTCACTGTCACATCTCCCTCCATCTTGTGTTTTTGTGTCTGTCTTTCACCTCAGGACTACGTACTGGCTGTGGAGACCTATCAGTCCATTATTCAGTATGAACCGCAGCAGAGAGTGCAACTGCTCAGTGGCATAGGACGCATCTTCTTGCAGGTTTGGACATAGACTTGTAAACACACAGTGGATGGATGATGTCAACTAGGTCAGGAGTGTTTTTATGTCTGCTGTAAAAGTGTTTTTAGTTACAAGGGTTGCTTAAACTCAGATGACCTGTACAGTGTACAGACCCTGAACACATCATGTCTAGACACTGAAGGTCTGAATATTTGTTAACATGCTGCCAGAAATAACAACCCATGAATATGTCTGATACATGAAACTTCATCCTATAGTCCAAAGGGTTAGGGTTAGGATTAGGTTTAGATTATTATTATATAAGGGCTCTCAAACTTTTTGTCCATAATAATAAAAATGATTGTATATGTAAGCTAACAATTATTTGCATTCTTAAATTCCATTGGAGCCATTTAACTATTTGTGTTAGAAAACTATTGATGTTTATTACTTCAGACATGTTTCATCTCCTAGTGATATTTAATTATAGCACTAATAAGAGGGTTATTTGATCCGTAATGTATTGTTTGGGTTTGTCTTGACAGCATTTATGCTTTTCGAACTATGTATTTTAAAAGTTTCAGAAAATAAACAGTATCAAGACCGACATAGTTGTAATAACAAACAGACGTATATACAATGACCAGCTTAAAGCTAACTTTAATCAGTGTTTCAACTTACAAATAATTAACTTATTGTTCACATTTCTTCTTACTGAGTTAACCTGAAGACAGTTGTTCACAAGAGATGATAGAAGCTACCATACCAGTGTTACAGAACATAAGGCAATTAAGACTTTACTTCAGAAAATATATCCCAAAAATCCCATGTTGAATATTAATTTAGGAGGAAATTCTACATAAAAACCATATGTTGTTTAGCATGGAAGAAGAAAAACGTGGTTTATTGCATTCAGAATCATTCATTGTTATGAGAACAAATTTGATTCACCTTTTTCAAGGTGAGTGAAATACACTATGTAATTAAACTCACCTTGCTTTCCCTTCTACATAGAATTTCCCAGAATCTACAGGGGAATGAAAGTGAAAGCTGAATGTTTTCAAAGGCTTTATAAAAACCTCCTCTTAAGCAGCGTATGCAGTTCTGTTTTCAGGTCACCGAATGGACGTGTCATACAAATGAACCTTGAGCGTCACAGTTAACTGATTCATCATCATTTAGGCTTTACATTTCCATGTCCTCCATCATGTGCCTTTGAATTTTTATCAAGGACCCAGATATGCATCGACACATCCACTCACATCTGAAGTAGCGTGTCGACCAGAGCAGTCACATTGCACTCAGAATGGAGAATTTATAAAACCCATACATCTAAAATGACTCCACCTGTAGCGATCCTTTATATCATCAGCAGGTAAATAATGTACTTTGTTACTTCCTGGTCACCATTGTTCTGTGTTACAATTGTTCCTGTATATATTCTCTGCTGATGAGCCCATTTTCCCAGGGGGGGTCATGAACTCATTTTAGAAAACAATGCAAAGAAGAGGTTCAAGGGTTGCTGTTCTTTGTTTTTGGCCAGATCGGAGATGTTAAAACAGCAGAGCGGTATTTTCAAGATGTGGAGAAAGCCTGCCAGATGAAAGGGAGCCAGCCCAGTCATACCACATGCATGGTGATGAACAGGTATGTACGTGTCATGCATTCAGCACTTCCCTATAGTGTCGATGCTAGGCCGAGGCTAATTTTGGCTCCATGGTAGCAGTACATCCTCTCGGGCCTTTCACAGGTTCGTTCCTCCTCCTGGCGTGTGATTTAGCACAGGAGGTCACACCTCTACAGCTCTGGCCTGAGGAGATGTAGAGGATAAGGCAAAGCTAAGGCGACAGAAGCTCTCACTAACAGTGGGAGTGTTGGTGCACACTTCATAGAGGCAGGTGATTGATATCATTACACACTGGCAAGACTTAATGCTACTGAAGATCCACTTACAGACATGAGTTGCAGCCTTCAGTGATCATTATTTCCACAGTCCTGTGCCTTTCTGTTCTGTTCTCAGCTTGACTGTTTTGGATCGTCCTCAGTGCTATCATCAGTATCACCTCCCGATGCAGCAGGCGGTTCAGCACTGCTCTAACATTTGTCATTTGGCTAGAAACACAACTCTAACTGAATGATACCAGAATGTGCAAATATGCAACTGTTTGCTAACAAACTGCTTCCAAGGGGCAAAGTGAACCGCTTAACTCAAGTTTAAAGGAAAGAACAGCAAGGGAAGGGGGGGGGCATGCCTGTGCAGTAGTAAAGCAACAGCAGGACCATAGCTCATGGTTTGTAAATACAGTTTAGCCATTGCAAAAAAAAGTGTTTACATCAGCCTCTTAGCAATCAATAAAAAGACAAGCTTTTCTCTGGGCTGAAAATTCAAGCATCAAAACATCAGTGTAAAATGCATCCAACTGAAATATTTTTCCTTAACCATCAAAACCCAAGACTGTTGGTTAAATATAGCTGCTGTTCCAAAATGTTCTAGTACTTACGAACCAATATTCTCTGCACAGCCCTTTAACAGTCAGGTAAAATGTCTCTTATTGGTATCGTGTGTTTTGTAAACGTCTCCGTTGGGCATTCAGAGGCTTCATAGTGAATCTGTTGTGCAATCATATTCTGTAACATCAATTAGAGAAGGAAACTTTTCTTATTTCCTGCCAAATGGGAGTGGTTGTGGATCACATAGGCCTTATAAATAACCTTGTCCTCGTTTCTCTGGGAGAAGAAATTTGCTTCCATGTCTTGTCTTATGATCTTCTGTCTGTTTACTTTGAATGGTTTTGGACAAATCTATATAATCAGTTAATGGAACACACAAACTCAACCGCAGCTAAGGAAGAGGTATGCATAGAAGACGTTACAACTTTCTACATGGAAGAAACTTCCTGAAATATTGTTTGACTTTACAAAGGAAATGTTTTACCAGCGTTTTTTTGTTGTTTTTTTTTAATTCACATAGATCCATATTTTCACAAAGCAAATTCAAAACTGGGGTCTTTAAATGAACCACAGTGAAACTTGAGGCTGTCCTGAATCAAATAATGCGTGACACTTGATACCGACTGCTCAAATAGAACAGAAAAACAAAATAAATACAGGAGAGTCAGGCGCCGCAAAAATCGTTCTAGGTCTTTGAGGGTTAATGTATTCCAACCAAATGAGCTCAGTCTGAATGCATGGATTACAGCTGTGAATGACAAAGCGTGTTCGGAGCAGCAGCAGCCGCCCCACAGTGGGTCTCAGATGACATCATCACAACAGTTGGTCTGTCTGCCTCTCAGATTAAAGGGCTTTACGGATAAAACTTGAACTATACAATATAACTGAGAACAGACAACGTGCTAGCTTAACATTGGGAATATTACTTCCATCGGACACTTAAAGATCTGTGGTCGATAATAGATGATTGATTAGGAGACAAAAACAGACTGTAATGATTTGGGTGTTTCATCAAGTCAACCACATCCTGTCTGTAGATCATTTAATTCTAATTAAGAATGGTTCATGCTAATGCATACATACATTTTGCACATTATTGTTCTTCCAACAGCTTACATGTCCCTTTACTGCTACAGCGCAACATGCCCACGTCTGTAAACATATTTTCTCCAGTTAAATGTGTCCTGAGACCAGAGCTGGGCACAAATGCATCATTAAGTATTTTCATACAAAATACAAATACTTGGTCATAAAATGTATCAAAATAAAATACAAAAATGATGGTCTGGAAAATGTATCAAAATAAAATACAAGTATTTTGTATTTTTTTTATTTTTTGAAAATACAAAAATAAACGTGAGTTAATGCCAGGATTTTCTTTTCTTCTTCTTTTTATTATTATTATTCCATCCAAACATCTCTTATGAACGTTTAGTTCAAAAGTTATTGCTCACAAACAATACTCTTGTGCAAACGGTTTGAATTTTGTCTGTTTATACTGAACAATGAATACGTTTCAAACTATGAATACAATGACAAGTAAAGGTCAGTGTTTCTGTCTGTATTTGAAACTGAGGAGCAGACGACAAATAAAAATGGAGGCTGCTAAATTCAAATCCAAACATTGAGAAATTAAACTACAAAACCGAAATCGCAGACCAACAAGATCGTGTTTAGTTGTATCCTGTAACAGAGGCGTGGAGGTGCAGTGTCTTCCCTTTCACTGCTGTAGTGGTGACTGGCGACGTGGAAGAAAGGTCGCATTCACACCTCGACTGGGCGTGTCACGTGATTTACGTCTTTACCCAAAGATCTGTGATGATGATTGATTTGCTTACCTTTAACTGAATAAAAAAAAAGTTAGCAAAGTATTTTACCATTTTAAATACTCAAATACAGCACCTCAAAGTATTTAAATACTTATTTTAAATACATGTATTTTAAATACTGCCCAGCTCTGCCTGAGACCTTAAATCCATGTAAAACTGCTCTGTCTTCCTTTCCAGGGCCTTCGTCTACCTCAGTCAGAACAACTACGCTGAAGCACACTCATCTTTTACTGAAGTATTGAAGATTGACCCAAAAAACCCCGTTGTAAGTGCTACCACATTCGTGTCCTGTAATACAATAGATGCCTTGTCCTGCGTAGAGTATCATAGCGCAGGGTGAACATGTGATTTGATGAACTAAAAGATGTTGAATCAAATCCAAAAGCTCAGCAGTCTCACATCTGCATGCAGAATAAAACAGTCGAGTTCACATTAAAAGCAGGAGGGTTTTACTTTAGTTTTTCACATATTCACTCCTTTTTAAATATAGTCGTTCTGTACAGGTTTTGTTTTCAGTATCATTTTAATTAAGTACACGTAGTTTTTTTATGTTTGGATTCATATTGAATTGAGTTGCTTTAGGTGGGTTTTAGTTTTTCACATATTACAAAGAAAACCAATTTCTAAAGGTTTAAATGGTGGGATAAAAGTACATAATTTCAAAGGTGGTTTACAAAACCACCGGTAATTAAAAGTTTGCTGTTTTTCAATTACAGTGCGAATTGAAGGGAAAAAAATAGTGCTTATGTAAGACTCTGGAGTGAAAATGATTTATATTAAAGACTAGCAATGAGGTAAATTATGGAGAATAAGCTAATTCATGTATCTGTTAAAAAAAAATATATTGGCAGTGTTCAACAAATTGACTGTTTACATTTATTTTTACAGAATTATAATTTACACATTTAATTATTCTCATTTATGTGTGAGTAGTTATTACCTTTTGAATCTGCGTCTCTGGATCACATTTGCCGATCTAGGTGCTGCTGGCTCCTGATTGGCTGGTTTAGTCATGTGAGTCGTTTTCAGGAAGTTACATGCGTGTGCCAAGTAAACGAAAGAAATGCGTCTCCATCCTGCAATCTCCTTTTTATAAAGATTGAACCATAAACCATCAACGAACCCTCATGTTACACCTAATTTTTAAAAACTTTTTTTTTTCTTCCACTCTTTAATATTGTTCATTTATTTTGTATGGTGTCAGGCCAATAACAACGCAGCAGTGTGCCTGCTTTACCTGGGACGACTGAAGGAGTCCCTGGGCCAGCTGGAGGGCCTGGTGCAGCGGGACCCAACACAATACCTCCACGAGAGCGTCCTCTTCAACCTGACCACTATGTATGAACTGGAGTCATCTCGCAGTACACAGAAGAAGCAGGCGCTACTGGAGGCCGTGGCCGCTCGCGAGGGGGACAGCTTCAATACACAGTGTCTAAAACTGGTCTAAGGGGCAAGATGAGGGACTGTACGCACACTACTGCATTATCCTTCTGTGGGACAGGGAATAAAGCCCCAAGAGTAGAATGTGTTGAGGAGACAAAGGAGCCCATTCCTTTGACTGGTCACAGAAAAGTGGATGTTTAGCACTTGGGTTGGTTTCCTCAGAAAGAAAACGGAAAAAAAAAAAAAAAAATCAAAAATGCATTTCAGAAGCCAAGCCCGGTACACATTTGATTTCATGTTAGGCCACAGTGGGGGGTTGGAAAAGGACACTGGTAAAAGAAAACACCTGTCCTTTATAACAACCACCCTGTAATGATCCACACATGTACTTACAGTTACCCAGAGACAATGGTCAGCTCACACATGCTGGTGCGTTGACATTTTGGAAAGGAAATGAGCCCAAATCCCTGTGTAGGAGGTAGTTTTGTTTTACAGATGTAAGAACAAGTTTGACATTTTGTGCAACATTTTTTTTGTTTTAGTTTCTTACATGATGCCACCACTACCGGTCTAAGATTTGTCCCGTCAACATGAAACAAACAGACTAAAGCAGGGAGTTAGCTTAGCAGAAAGACTTCAAATGGAAACAACGCTAACCCCCACCTCTGCAAAAACACCGACACCTCTAATATACAATAAGCTTGGTACATGTATATTAACCTATATAAGAAGCATATTCATGTGCATATGAAAAGTGAAGTTGGGCTTTTGTTATGTATTCATGCTATGACCTGCAGAGGAAGAGCTAGCTAGCCTGTTTACTTCTAGCTCCGCAGGTTAATATAAGTGTTTGACAGGCTGAATGATTGACAATTATTTAGGATTATGTATTAAAATAGATAAATAAGTGTAAAAAAAAAAAAAATTTAACCACAATGGCTTTAATCTGTGGCATTGACATGACATGAAAAAAAGAATGTTCACTTAATGTAGAGGTTCCTGAAAAAAAAAAAAAAATCACGCAGTCTGAAGTTGTTTCGGTTATTTTTCCTACATGTATATATGAATCATACATAAACACCTGGTCAGTGAGGGGCTCCAGGGCCTGGTGGGTTAGTGCTTTCCATCTGCCGTCAGTCTTTTTGCTATCAGCTGATTACAATGCCAGCTCCAGATTCAGTGAAATCGATTTGTCTTCTGACTCTAGACAAAGTCATAATACATTTATTGCAAAAGTATTTCACAAAATGTTAAACTACTCCATTAAGATCATGTTACTTTTTTGTCAAAATGTTAGTTACACCACTACAGAGGAAACGGTAAAGCTGAAGCATGGCAAAGTTGGAGAACAGACCTCAGAACAGACGTATTTATTGCACTACAGATTGGTAGTGGTTTTAAGGGAGTTTCAGGCTCATAATGTGAGACTTGACATGGGCATTATCCTGAGATTCAGTGTGCTTAAAGACTAATAAATGTCCACAGAGGTCCAGTTTTAAGCTCCTTCCTCCTGTCTTCACAGCAGACACCTGTAATACTGGATTAACAGTCAAAGACCACTCCATTTCAGATGTCTGTCCTTCATAGGTTCATTACCTCAGAAGAAGAAAGAAAAAAAAAAGCCCTTGAGATTGCATTGTACTCTGTCCACTAAAAATGCAAAAATATTTCAAACCCAAAATTTTACTTTTGTTAACGGTTTCTTTTCATGCTGTTTTTCCTTTCTTTGAATAATATCAAAATGATTGTTCTTGTTAAATCTTTTATTGATTTGTTCTGATGCATCTTTAATAATCAGTGTTTACATATTGAGTTAATCATATTTATGTATGTTAAGAGAAATTAATTTTGTTTTATCCAGAATAAAACTGCTCTTTTAAATAAACAACTTGGTCTATATAAAAGTAAAACAGACTGGACATCGCAGCAGGTTTGTTAAAACAATTCACAAAACTAAAAAAATATACTGTCTTTAAGACAGTGCTGTACAAGTTAAATTAGCATCATATCTGGTGATTTTTCTATATGAAGATAGAAACATGTTTGCATATTTCATTTTCCACTATGTTTTGGAGAAAAGGCACTATTGATTGTACAGTGGTCACAGCTCTACAGATTGACATCCTAGATTTACAATCATAAGTGAGTAAATCCACAGATTAACAAAATAATATGGTTGAGTTAGATGTATTGTCTTAATGAATTTCGATGGCGCTCATGATCCCTGCAGAGACACCAGGTATTTCTGACGGATGTCGAAGTCGTCAGCAGGCCGGTTATAAGCTTTCCACACAGGCTCCCCGACGAACAGCCTCATGGCTTTAGTGTAGTTCTGTGGGAATAAAAGCAGCGTTCAGGTACGGTGTTGAACCTCAAATTACAAACAGGGTTCCCACTCAAAGTCAGACTTAAAATTCCCTGACCAACAAGTAGAAATTCCATGACCTTTTGTAGAAACAAATGGTTTTACAACTGGTCAAAGAGCAGAAAAGGACATTCTAACCGGTCAAACCAATCCCCGTGTCCTCCCCTTGAGCGACCTCCTAACATGCATGAATCAGCCAAAAGTAGCATCAATTCACAGATAATTATTTTAACACATGGTTTTAGTTTATACATGAGAAACCCAGTTATTCTTCACGATGAGTTGTTTTAACCCTTTCATGCATGAATTATGACAACCTTAGTCGAGATGTTTTTTCCGGAGTGTTTTTATTTCTCTTTATTTATTAAAAAAAAAAAAAAAACTGGAATTTTTTTTAAGGAGCTACAAAAATGTCCACTCACTTGGACACCAGCACTTAATTTGAGGCAAAGAAACATTATTTAAAACCTAATATCAAAAAGTGATATGGACAACTGCAATAACATTTTAATGTCGTTTTCCCACGTTTTAAGATACTCTAATACTAGTTGTTATTTGTTTCATAGAGATAATATGGGGAGGGAAAAAAAACTGTTTTGCTTGTTGATTTACATTAAAACATGTCTGCAGATCAGGTATATCAAGAACAGCATAGTTACAGTAACAGTATGAATTACAGAGTATGGGATGATGCACAAGTGTTTACTGTGTTGACTGATATGCAACTAAAACAAAACTCATGAATATACAGAGAACAGTTGTAGAACAGCTGTCCACTATTGTGAGCAGTATGCATGAAAGGGTTAATTACAGGTACATTCATTTGAATTAATACACTATTGTTTGTCCAACTACATAAACTCTAAGGCAAAAGTTGTGTTCCAGAATATTAGATTTTTAGAGCAGGAGTTTTTGCAAACTAAATAATCACCGGTATCTAATTTAGCTCTTTCTTGTGACTAAATGACAGTAAAATTTCCTTGAATCTTTCTGGCACAAGGTTACAACAGTTTGGGATTTTTCATTCTAATATAGTTTTAACTCTTCTTTTTCTTTAATTCAGTTAGTTTTAAAACAGATTTAATAGGTTTTATTAGTTTTCCTTTTTTTTTTTTTTTTATAAATGCTTAGTTTTAGTTTCGTTTTTGTATTAGTTTAAGTTTTATTTTGTATTTTATTTTCCATGCTGTCATTTTCACAGAACTCCCTTACAGGATTCTGCTTCTTTCTCCCAACTTTTGTTACATTAACAAAGACAAAAAAGGGAATTTCACCCATAATTTTTTAAAATATGTTTTAGTTAGTTTTTTAAGCACACATTACAGTTTCAATTAGTTATTTTTTATTCAAATAATACTTTTTCTTGATTTCACTTTACAATAATGTTTTTTTTATTCTAGTTTTCGATAACCTTGGTCTGGAACAGCCTTCCTTTATTGAAATTCCCTGACCCATGGGAACCCTGTAAAAGGAATACTGTCATTTGACTGGATAGTGCAGTCAATACAGATTGCTAGTATTCGTAACAGAACCCAATTCATGGTGAAATAGCTGCTGAAGTAATGTTGTTTGAGTAAAAATCTGCACAAGATAATAAAGTACAGATTAAGCTTCTTAATATAGATATTTTTAGCACTAAATATGACTGAGAAAAAAAAGAGAAACACTCTTCATGCAATGCTGTCAATTTTTCCTCCATCAACAGCAATTCTCTTCAGGCATCATTTAAAAAAATAATAATAATTTTAAAAATTAAAAAAAAAAATTTAATTAAAAACACTGAATGTCAAAATGGGTTACCTGCTAGACACAAGACACAGTACTTGCCTTCCAGAAAAATTGTGATGTGACATAATAATCCTTGTTAAAAAAGAAAGTTCTGCTTCGATTTTTGTGTTTTTGTTTGCAATGCTCTTCTTGAACCATTTTCATAACATGCAGTCGTTGTTTGCTTATATTATAAATGAAAATACGAAGATGAAAACTGTGATATTGGAGGCGGGTCCCTTTAAATGACAGCCGTTTGTGGATGTTTATTTATGTTTTGACTACATACACTATATTGTAAAATTATTTACTCCTTGAAATATACTTAAGTGACATCCCATTCTTAATGCATAGAGTTAAACATGAAATTGCAGTGTTCTGAAACTGAGTGCATGCGTGTACACTGTTATCACACGATGGTGATAACAAGGATTTTTTTTTTTCTGTGTGAAATGTATGGTGTGGCAGCAAGGATTTTGCTGTGGCACAGCTTTTCCACAACTAATCCTTACCAGTGGAAAGGCTGCATTGGCCAAAATCTCATGCTTCAGCACCAAGAGATTTTGGACATTTACATTCTCCCAAGTTTGTGGGAACAGTTTGGGGATGTCCCCTTCTTGTCCCAACATGACTGTGCACCAGTGCACAAAGTAAGGTCTATAAAGACATGGATGAAAGAGTTTGATGTGGATGAACTGGACTGAACACAGTCCTGACCTTTGACCCCATAGAACACTTTTGGGATTAATTTGAGCGCAGACTGAGAACCAGACCTTCTGTCCAACGTCAGTGTGTGATCTCACAAATGCTTCTGGGAGGATTGGTCCAGAATTCCCATAAACACACTCCTAAACCTTGTGGAAAACCTTCCCAGGAGAAGTGAAGCTGTTATAGCTGCAAAGGGTGAACCCACATCAGATTAAATCCTGTGGGTTAAGAATGGGATGGAAACATCATATGCGAGTCAAGGCAGCTGAAACAATACTTGTGGCAATGTAGCGTATTTTTTGGTTTAGAGGTTTTCATTGGACTATGACCGCATTTGTTGGAATATCATTCCTCTGTAGATAATTATGAGACATAAAAGGTAAGATATTCTGTTGATGTTTCAACAAATGAGTGATAGTACTCACTGTGGTTATTTTATCTAAAAGTGTCTTATATCAGCCGATGCGTGAGAATCTCCGTTGTGAAACTACATTGAGTGTAGGCTACATAATGTCGACTTAGCAGGTTCAAACCGTTTGCTTATATTTGTGAGCGACTACGTCCGACCCTATGGTGGCTGATCAAAGCTTAAAGGGGAACTAAGTAACATTTTTTATCTTAATTAAACAGCTTCAAAGTCATTCTGATGGTTAAATGGGTTGTTACGGGGAGAATGGAATCCCTCTGCCCGTCCACTAGTGCCAGATCTGCCAAAACCAAACTTTAAAGGGTTAACAGAAGCATTTGGACTAGTGATGTCCCGATCCGATCACACGATCGGAAATCGGGCCCGATCACGTGATCGGAAATCGGGCCCGATCACGTGGTTGCTGACTCGATCGGAATCGGCCGTCGTCTCCCGATCAG
>JAPTYR010000016.1:5295415-5316250 GCA_029814505.1 Siphamia roseigaster | reverse complement strand
TAATATCAGAGTTATTGTGAAAAACTCATCGGTTCAAACAAGTACTGTTCAAAATGAAAAGAGTAGAACATTGTCCTAAGAGCCATGTTTGTTAAATGCGTGAAAATAAAAACTTTTACATTTACAATTAAAAAAAATAACTTGTTTTAAACTTTGGCCTATTTTAATGACCGGGATGGTTGTAAGAAAATCAGTGTTCCTGCATTTCTTTTTTCCCACTTCAAGCACTGAGTATATCATTGACTGAAGATAAAAAACAATTTTCCAAATGTGTTGATAGGGTTAGTGGTTAAAAAGTTATTGAATATTTTAGATGAGCAAATGCTTTTGGTTCCTGGTGGTCTTTGAGAGTTAAAACAGTACATTATAAAAAAAGCTTTTCCACAGTTTAATGATGTTTCCATGGGTTTTGTGTTGGTATTGAAGCTCCTAGTTATAACTGAATGCATCCCTTTCTTGATTGGTATTTGTGATATAATTATATCTAGTATGTACTGTTTGAGCAAGAACAAATGCTGAGCAAATCAGTGTCACAGGTGTGTGGATTTATTGCTTGTATTATCTGGTATATCTTTGTTTATAATATTCTGTGTATATTTTCTGATACTCATTTAATAATTCAATTTCATTGTATTATTTTTTGTTTGTTTCTTTGTTTTTTTTGGTTGTTTATTTAAGTGTTTGTCTTTTTTCTGTCTTTCTGCCCAGTTTACTCAGTTCTTGTTCTAGTTATTGTTACCATTATAATCGTAACCATGGTTGTTATTGTTTGCATTGTGGATGTTTTCTTGTGTGGGTTTTCATCACCTTCTTCTTCCATGCATCTTCTATTTATCTGTTAGTCTCTGTGCTTTTAGAAAACACACACAGCCCTCAGTCTTTTCTTCGCTGTGAATTAGCTTTTAATTTCAGTAACTCACTGTCTCCTTTTTGGTCTTTTCTTGTAGTATTATACTTTAATGCCTTGGAAGGAAAAATTAATTCCACCGATATTATGCACAGCTCTTAAGTGGTCTCTCCTTCAGTATTATGCTTAATAATAATTTACATTTACCTATGTATCCATTAGATGTACAAAGAGATTATTTAAAATATGTGCTGTGGGGAAAGCCTCATAAAATAATTTGTTAAAATTAGGGTGTTTGAGCTTCGACTACTTAGACTTTTTTTTTTTTTTGCCATTTAAGAAGGATGTTTGCAAACCATATCAGGTGCAATTGTAAATTACCAAAATATTCCCTCAGTGGGTGATTTTCTGTCTTTCTCTGTTGAAAGAAAGAGAGTTTGAAATAGGGGAAAAAAATGGAAGCTGGAAAAATAAATCATAAAACAAATCATCATTTGAAATCTACAGCTTTAGCTCCGCTGACTCGTTATTCATGATCCAGTGACAGTACCACCATCTGTCTCATGGTGTCAGTGCTGCGCTACATTAAAAAA
Source organism: Siphamia roseigaster (assembly GCA_029814505.1). Classification (NCBI taxonomy): domain Eukaryota; kingdom Metazoa; phylum Chordata; class Actinopteri; order Kurtiformes; family Apogonidae; genus Siphamia; species Siphamia roseigaster. The sequence continues at coordinate 5,314,810 of JAPTYR010000016.1, read as the reverse complement.
ATACAGCTGGACAAAAAAGCTGTTTTCTGCCAGATTGGTTTCTATTCAGACTAGATATTATAAAAGTTTTATTATTTTTGTGTAGTTTTAGCTATATATGTAAATACAGCCAAACAATACACACCTGCTGAGCTTTTCAGATGTCTGTTACGAAAACTAATGTACAACCAATACAAAATAACCTTTAAAACACATTATTATCAAGAATTAAAGGTCCAAAGAGTAAGATGTAGGGGGATTTGGGTGTATGTATTTACAAAAATAAATATAATGTTCATGATTATGATTTTCGAATCATGTGAAAATGGGAACCACCTCAGGGTTAGGCTTTAATATGTGCAGGAGTGTTGATGTTATTACAGTAGCTCAGAACAGAGTTGACTTTTCCACAGTGGGTTGCATCCATTGTTAAAGTCTATTATTTTCACTGGACCAGAGTTAACATCTCTGGAGCTAAAAAGCCCAGAACAGACAAAAATGGTCTCCCACAGGGTGCTTTGTGTATTCTACTTAACTTAAATGTCACTAATTATCACTAATGTATTTTAATGAAAGATATAAAATTAAAAATCCAGTTTATCTTCAGACATTCAGAGCTATTTCAGTATTATTTTATTAAATAAAATTGTTACATGATGAACATGATATCTGTTTTGCATAAATGAAATCCAAGAACATAAGGGAAACCAACCCCCCCCAAAAAAAACCCAAACAAAAAACCAAACCAAAACAAACAAACAAAAAAAAACATGCAGGTTCATCACTGTTATATATATATGTAATGATTTACATGGACAAATAACACAAGTACAAATAGAAGAGGGTTGATAAATAGACCCAGTTGTAAGTTTGGATCAGAAAAGAACTTAACCTTAGATCTTCTGAAAGTGTATTTTATATTTCCTCTAATTGTATAAATTAAACAATGCTGTGCTTTTAACACAGAGTCAGATGTAACCTTTGTCATTTATGCAACCAACAGTTAAATACAACATGATCCATCTATGAAAATCTATCTGTATCTGTAAATACTGCTTTAAGTCCAAAGTAAAAATCTGCCTGTGGTTCTGCCGACATCAGATGGGTGTTTTATTTTGCACCTCTGGGTGGCAGTATGGTGCCTTTCTCGCCACCACAACATAATACACAGAGATGAAGATGTATGACAAACCAACAGTCAGAGTGTAATCTCTTTCAAATACATTAAGGTGTCACATCTTTTGTCATGCCAGAGCGCCACCGCCATTGTCTCCGGATGTGAACAGGCTCCGGTTGTCCCACAGTGGTCTCAGAGTAATAAATGGGTGTGTCAGCAGTGCAGTCAGAAATGTGCAGGTACGCAGGTGGATATTGTTGAGAGGCTCAGACACAGAGGATGGGACAGAGGAAAGCAGCAGTGGACCAAAGAGAAATAAAGCAGTTGGAGAGTGGAGTGAGGCTGGGGATTGAAGGAGACAGCAGAACGGGAGATTTATGTCCCTTATCTATTCAGTAAATTGTATAGTGTGGATGTTTTGAGCAAAGCAGGACAAAGCTGTGTGCTTTTCTATTACAGTCCCTCTGAATCCAGCTGAGTCCCCTCTGGTCTTAGACTGTGGGGACACGCTGTCCTCTTGTCTCATCCCAATGAACGGCTTGCATCCCGTTTTTTCACTTAAAAAAAAAAAAAAAGAGAGCTGTGACTACATTCACATCATCTCTGGGAAAAAAAAAGAAAAAGATGTTCAAAGAAACTACTTAGAAGCACTGGAGCTTTTTGTCGACTGTGGCTGCGTTTCATAATTATTCTCTGCCTTGTCATACCTTATACTTCCACTCAGTGCAACATCACGAAAACTTAAATTACAGCACCTGTCTGTGTGCAGCATTTAGCAACTGTGATCATGAAATTAATGAAATGTAACAGAGCATTTCATGCAACTAAGAACCTGGATCAGCTCCAGCTTTTCCTCACATGTATTTTTTAGATTGTGCACACTTTCTGCAGAGTGTATAGTGCCTCATTAGACTATTGTGTTAATTAGAAGATCACAGGTGTGATGCACTACAAACAGTACTCCGTTTGTGATCACAAGCTCCGTATACATTGTTAATCAGATAGAATTTCATGAGAGGCGATGATGCAATATAGGACAATACCTTCTTGCTGTATCCGTCATAAAAGCATGACAGAGAAAAAAATTATCTGGTTCTGTGTTTTTATAAGGATGGGAAAGACAATAAAATAAACCCACTGGTGTTGTTTACGCCGGGGGAAAAAAAAAAAAAACGGGGGGGTTTTGTCTCCCACCATCATCATCAAAGCGTGATTTGTTAAAATGTTTTGAAAATGTCTTGCAGCAAGAAATGCTAACAAATGCTTAGATCAAAGACACTTTGAATGAGTCATGACTGGTTGAACCCTACTCATGACATTTTGCTGAAAAAGTATGCAGAAATAAAACTGCATAAAAATAATGTAGTATTATTTATTTATATTTCCAATTTTTAAAAAAAAAAAAGATCAAAATATTTCCTGTTTATGAGAAATTTCTGTGACGTTTTGAGAAAGATACCAATGTATTGGACTGTAAATATATGACCTAGATTTAATCCCACCAACAGTCTTTAGGACAGTGCTTTTCAACTGTAAAGTCATCGGAAATTTCTAGTAAATTGATAAAAACAACAAAAAGCAAAAACTTGCTCATAAAAAAAATATATGGTGAGTTGATAGAAACAATTCCAATTTATAAAATACATGACAAACTGAGTGTGAAACTGAAGCATTGTGGTACATTTTTATCTGTCAAATGTTTATTGTAATCAGTTTCAGATGCTGCAGCTATTTCATAATTCATTGAGTTATTGTTTGTTCCGTATTAATTGTCAGCCTTGTAAATACAAACTGGGCTGACTGTACATATCCTGACCAAGAAAAATGAAATTCTCATAAATGTTGTCTAAAAATGACAGCAAATATTATAGCAAATTATTACATGATCAAAAAGAAAAAAGAAAAAGTCTCTGTTTTGAATATCTAGGATCACCAGAAATTTGTGAGGTTAAAATGGGGACACGAGACAAAAAAACCACTGCTTTAGGATTTATGTGACCACTAGAGGGAGGAGTCGGTCACACTGGTTCATGGTGAGGAAAACCAATGCCACAAGACCTTTGACCAAAGCATCAGAAAGTGACCTGATGGGATGAGACCCAGTTAGAGACAACCTTTAGAGTCAAAGAAAGTGACAAAGTGCTAAATGTTAGAAACACTGTTTTTTTTTTTCCACCACTGGAAAGAGAACTAAATGAAAATAATGGGGCTTATGAAGGTATATAAAGTTATTATTTGATGTTTTTAGCTTTGCTGAATTGCCATTGGTTAATCCTGGGTTCAGATTAAACCAGTGATTTCCAATCTTTTTTGGCAGAAAACATGATACTATAATACAGATGTGTGGAAACAATGAGCTTTAGACATTGTTCAGGATGTGAAACGGCCAGTAAATCCACAGTGTTGAGTCAGTGGTGGTTTTGGTTGTTGGTCTAATACATGATTTCCCCTTGTTGTTAAAACTTTGGAATATCAGTACTACTTATAGCCCCTGTAATATCTCTGCATCTTTAGTTTGTTGTTGTTTACTTCATTAATCTTATTACCTCTGCCAAGGAGGTTATGTTTTTGCCAGCATTTATCTGTTTGTTTGTTTGGTTGCGTACAAAATAACTCAAAGTTCTGGACGGATTGCGATTAAATTTTCAGGATAGCTTGGGAATGATACAAGGACCAATCGATGAGATTTTGGTGAAGATCTGGAAGAGATCCGGGATTCTGGATCACTTTGAAATCTTTGTGAACATTGCGGTAAATGGGGAATAGCAATGCTTGGCGGAGGTCTGCGCTCTCTGAGTGCTATTCGAGTTCGTTTCTTTGTTTCCAGTTCTTTATATTTGATGGCAGTGATATCAAATATATTTATACTTTAGCTTCTGGTGTATTCTACAGTAGATCTAACTTATGTTGTTCAATTGTCATGGTGTTGCTACAGTGGATGTGATGCATATTGATCAGTGGTGGACGGTTGACCTTGTGTGTTTTTTATACTGCATATATTCATATTGTTAAAGGAGAATTCCGGCAGTTTTACAAATATAGCCCATTTGTTTGAAACCATAGTCAGTTCTCCAAAGGGAGATGAGCGACACAAAACAACACAATCCCGAAGCTCCTTCTCCAACAGTGTACTGATAGCAGCTAAGTGAAATCACACTGGACACTTTACAAGTGCACTACTTTCTGCACAATCATGTGACACAGTCATGTGACACAAACATTCATGGCGGAATGCTAGTCCCTGTGTGGTGAAACAAGAATAAGAATGACAATGTTCATTTTGATCATGAGGGTTGTTTTGGATTATTTTGGACTACTTTGGAAATTTAGACTACTTTGGAAATTTTGGATTACTGGATTGTATGACTTCAGCGATCGATTTGTGCGGACTTCTGTGAAATCCGGAAGATAATATAGGTACGTGTGTTGGTTCTAAAAGCTCCAAATGTATCATGTCTGTGCTAGCTAATGCTATCATTATGCACTGGATTATATGCTATGGGCCCACACACCACAGGCAATCTGCTCAAAACCATTTTAATAGACGTTAAGAGCTTGAGAGAAGGTTAAACGCTTGCTTGTTATCGCCCGCTTTGACGGAAATGCGCACGTGTCAAACTTCGTGTAGCCCGAATAAAATTCTCTCACGTATTCCCCTTTATATAACTGACTTTGGCCTCAAACAGATGGGATATATTTGTAAAACTGCCAGAAATCTCCTTTATTGTCCATTTCACAGTCTAGTTCACTGCCATACTGGCAAAAATCATCATTTTGAGTCATTTCTCACTGGGAGCTGCAAAGTTAGCAATAATTGGTTCCTAATTTAAATGTAAATTGTCAGGCTGGGAAAAAATGTTATATAATTTAAGATCTACAATATCAAATTGAATACCCTTTAAATACTTTTTTTAAGTATTAAATGCAGATTTGTAAATTCAAGACCTTTAAGACTAAAGACACAATGGGAACCCAGATGTTGTTCAATGTTAGAGGATTTTGAAAAGAAGGAATTTTCTCACAGTGTGAAGTAACCGAGCCCGTTCTTCTTGCATGGACAGCAGGGTCCGCCCCTGGTGTCGCAGACGCCCAATCAGCCACTGAAGTCTCCTCATGGAAGCAGAGTCCAACTGGAGGTTGTCAGAAAGTTGAGGACTTGCCTGAGACACAAAGGAGATTATATGTTTAAAAATCTGCAAATACAGAATAAGCGTCTCCACTGTATTCCAGTGTTGTTAATGCACTACCAGCTGTGCAGGTGCAGGTGTCAGCAGTGTTTTGTCCAGCTGTTGTACTCGCTGTGACAGTAGCTTCTCCAGTGCTCCTGTAGCAAGGAGCCAGCCCAAGGCGAGGAGCAGATCTCTGCTGGAGAAACTCTTTCCTGCACTTGCTCCGCCTTTGTCCATTTCATACATCCAGTCAGCATAGTAACCAGCCTGCCAAAGTCCTGCGGCCACCAGCTTCCAGGTCTCTGAGGCTGTGAACAGACACAAAATAGGGCAGGTAAGTCACATTATGGAGCATCTTGCTTTATAACTACAAAAAAAACTTGGAAATCAGTCAGATCCAGAAGGAAACAGTAAACAGGTGGCATATATTAAATGAGGACAATGTTCACAGACCTGCTAGGGCTTCAAAGGAAACAGCGCCAGTTTGGTGAAGGATTTTAGACAGCAGCTGCCAAAAGTGTTCCTCCTGTAAGCAGACATACCTTGTGTTTATGAATGCCTGGCATATTTTGACTTCCTTCAGAGGCATGAACTGAAAAAGTTCCATATATTTTTAATTTCAATGACTGATCAAATCTCTTATTTTAGCAAAGGAATAGACCATTTTTGCACAACACATGAAGTACTTCAGAAAAAGAACACTGAAGATTATTCACAATGCCTGTCTTCCATGTACAGCCAGTACTTCAGTTCCTGGGGTGCATGACTCTGTACACTTTCAGCAGCATTCGTGTTATTTGGGTCACCTGTGCTTTTCCTGCAGGTACTGCATTTTGAAACAAATGGTATAATTTTACCACAATATACTACTCGATAAATAATAACATAGTTCGGACTTCGTAAGAGTAAAGAGTTATGAAACAACAAAAAATAAAGAATGTATGAACCCACCACATCGGCTCCACCACCAAACTTGGCCCGTCTGAAGGACTCTGCTGTGGGCACAGAGTCCAGCCCAGCAGCCGCGAGAACTTTACATAGAGCTCCAATGACTGTCTTTACTTCGACACTCACAGAAGCTTTACTCCTCTGCATTACGAACACGACACAGTACTCTCGAATCAAACGTTTAGATGAATGTATCAGTGGTACCTATTATAAATAATAAAAACTTTAGTCCACCTTTACACTGGTTTTCAAATCCAGTTCCTTGTTTTTTGCGGCGATTATAACAACTTCCGGGTTGGACGACGTTACAAAGGAAGCGACCGGAAAAACTTCGTGATTGACATTTATCCTGACCAATAATAAAGACGACTGGAAAAAGAGTAATGTTAAAGACTTCGTTCGTTGTCAGGAAAAGCATGTTTATTACTTTTTTATTTAAGCCAGTTTATTGCTTGGATAATATTGATGCAAATGATGATGAAACCATTCTGACAAAAGTTGGATTTGGTTTTAGAATTTTTCATCCAGAAAACATTTTTTTCTCAAACTTAAAGAACGAGTAACAAACAGGAGAATTTGACTTCTTACAAGATGGGGGAATATGGATATTAAAATACATTACTACTTTTAGTCTGAATGTGTATTCATCCTTTAAATTACTTATTTTTATGTAATCATAAGTCATATGCACAAAATCAAGTGTCAAAGAGAAAACACCTTGTTTCTTCAGTGTTTATTTCATATATCAAATTCATTTAAAAATCATAAACATTTAACAATTGTACATACAACATGCTAAAATAATTTAAGACATGTAAATCATTTGACAGTGATAATTAAGACATGCTACATGCATTACCAGTCACATCCTAGTGAACAGGAATATTATTAAAATGTACACAAAGTGAACCTAAAGCTGACAGAACAATACAGCACATCAGTTTTAATCCCAAAATGAACAACATTAGATCTCATAACAGTGCATATTTTGTTTAGCTCTAATTATAAACAATCTTAAATTAATGCATCAGTATTATGTATATAGTTTGGGAGATCTCAAACGACACGGTGCCATTGCTAAGAATCTATTTTGGTCATGTAGCCTCACAGTCCTACAGTGAACCATAAAATTACAGAATGTGGTCCCTTTTTGTTGTCAGTGCAGTATAGAAGATACTAAAAAAATCAAATTTGAATGCTACAACAATCCAGTGATGGTTTAAATTAACTACCTGAGAAATCAGAGCTGGGTAATGGACCCTGGTTCACTCTGAAAAGGATGGTAATGTAAGAACAGGACAAAGTCACAAGCAGCGATTTGCTGAATTGTACAGTTCACTTGGCTACTGTATCCTTCACTGCTCTCTAAGCGGACCGAGAGTAACCTTCATCCACTGGCCACTTTTTTACATTGTCTCAGTGCTTAGTCCAATGTGACACAACTGTAGATTAATCTGGCTAGATATCAACATGCCGACTGTCTTGCCATGGTGATGTTAGAGAGGGAGGAAGTGCTGGGTATTTACAGTCAACTCTTTTTAGGGTGGAGAAGATCCAGCAGCATGGAGCTAATGGTATTACCCACATCATCTGGTCCTCACAAATGCCTCTGCTAACTCGTGTCTGAGCTAAACTGTGCTTTGGTTCTAGTAATGATTACAGTCTTATTCAAACAAGAAAAAACTGTATTAGCTTCAATATCCTTCAAAGTTTAACAGTAAGTAAAATTCTCCCTATGCTATGAATAACATTAGGAGATGTGCTTTTTAAAATTTCATCAAAACTTCTCTGGTAACCACAAACTCACAAGGCTTAAGTATTGTCAGAGTTCACTGACATTTTTAAAACTCGCACATACACAAAACATACACTTTTTGTGTTGGTTTTGTGCTTGTTGACCTACAACAAATAATCATGTTGCTGTAATACATTTACTATAAAGAAAAGCACCATGAAAATGGTAAAAAACTTAGAAAAGAGAGGACTCTTGGGCATATGTGGTTGTAGTCCTACAGGCAGTTATGCTTCTCAGCTCTCTCCATCTCCTTCATCTACATCTTTTTGTTTGATGACAGGGGTGCCTGGACACAAGAAAAACATAGATCTACAATTATATCATCAAACCAATGACTTTATGCTATTTTTGTGCCTTGTAACTACAGGGCAAATACACCAAAGTGTAAAAAGCTACTTCCATGGAATGTAAAATATGTGGCCTATAATATAAGACTATTATTTTGCATTCTTCTACATATTACTATAAAAATAATCTTACCATCTAGTTTCTTTAGGTTAGGTAGTCTTTTAGAGGCTTCTTCCATCCAGTTTCCCTCTGATGAGTGCTTCTCCTCCAAAGGGTTTCCAACAAACACCAGTTCCACCAAGCATGGCAGATCAGCTAGCCTGATAAACTCTGCTACATAACACACAACACACATAATACCCCATGATAAAGTATACCATGTGGAGAATATTCCCTATTACAAGTACATTCAATTCCAGAGAATACTTATCTCTAGACAAGAAGTGTTGACAATCAGTATTGATATATTTATATTCTTCAATAAAAGCAAGGGCTTTAAACATGTCACTGAGCTTCATGAATATTCCATAAATAAAGACATCTGAGTAATAAGATAACCTCTTTTCAAGTGACTCTTATACACCTGACTCACCCCATTCTTTGACCAGGTTGTTGGACATGTACAGGACCTTCAGATTCTTCATGCACTGGATTCCGTTCAGTTTCTCAATCAAGTTATATGAGATCCACAACTCCTCTAATGTGTCCCCTACTGCCTCCTGTACACACATGCACAGAGCTGAAGCAAAACACTGAAAAAGCAAGATTCACTCTAAACACATCTAATAAAGGTAAGAAAGAAATATGTATAACCATTTAACGTAACTTACCAGCCCACCGAGTGACTTAATATGGTTTCTACCTAATGACAATATCCGTAGGTTTTCTGGAATAACGCAACAAAACATCACATTACCATCCCTGCCCTTACAACACACCAAGTCTCTTTCTGAGATTAGTACTCACTCAGGCCATTCAGGTTGGTTATTTTCTTTAAGCAGTTTGTGGATAGTGATAATTGCCTGTGGAAAACAATAGAATCACATATCAGACCTTTCCAAGACTAATACATAAGTAATTAAAAGGTGTTTTGTACCTGGTTTCTTGATCAAGACCTGGTCCTGTATACATCAAATTTGATTGACTGATTAAATTGCATGAACTACATTTTTAGTTTTGATCAAATTGACATTTTTCACCCAGTTCAAGGTATTTGGGGGTGACTTTTGTCTACTTTTCACCAAGAGTACCTGATTCAAATGATAAACTTATCAATCTCTGCAGAAACCTGATAACGACCGTCAGGGATGCTGGAAGAGGGAAACATCTGAAATATGCAGGATAGTGGCTCTCGAGGACCAGGGTTCCTGACCCCTGCTTTAGAGTAAAACCCACTGTCTCATTAATTCTCAGAATTTCACATTTTGACTGTTAGAATAATGTTTACTTGATTTGTCATATATTACTCTTTCTTTATTCTAAAATACTTAATCAACCCTTTTTGTTGTGAAGCTGTGTGGCTTATGTTCTTTCTTAACTGATGGCATGCAGGGAGAAAAGGAGTGATTCATTGTCTCACAGCAAACCAAGCACACCTGTCAGGATACCGTAAAACATCCCGAGAACGGGTTGTTTATCTTTTCCCAGAGTAAAACTCGGACACTATTTCTTTCCGGGGCCAGGAGGTCCTGGGGTCAAAAGGTTGTTGGAAAATACCATGTTTTAGACCCGGCACGCTGGAAGAGTGAAAACATCATAAATATTGACCTCGGACTTTTTAGATAACAGAGGAAGTCTATTATCGTGGTCAACTTTTGAACCTCATATTATAGTCGTACTTGATATGTTTATGTGCTGAAACCCCCTCCCCTTTAGAATGATGTGTAACAGGGACTTCCCAGTCTGAATAAAGGTTGGAGGAGAACACAGAATCAGTAGAACAAGTTGATCTGAACTGAGCTGATCTTTTTCTTTGTTCTCCTCTAGAGTAAAATTTTAAACCTTTGTCTTCTCTCTTTTGTTTTTAATGATGCTTCAGGTAAATTAACCTGACATTGACCAAAGACAAATAAGGGGAAGACTATATTATTCTTACTGCTTCTTTCCAATCATGAAAAGTGTTGATTTGTTTGTACAATGAATTTGTCTCCCAATTATATATTGTTTTATACTGTATTAAAATATATATATAATGTAATAATAAATTACTGTATCCTGGAAACTAAAACCAACCAGCATTTTTTACTTAATTTTCTTTATTAGTGACTGAAATTTGGTAAAGTTTCACTACTTTAATTCTAGAGGCATTTTACTTGGAGACCAGTGTCTTTTCCATCTGAAGGACTTACTCGCAGTTGGTGAGAGTAGACAGAGAGGCATCCATCTTCTCTATAGGGGGATACTGACCATAAAGTTTTACAACTTTGGCTTCAGTCACCTTCTCTCCTGACTTCTCCTCCTGCGCACACATACATACACAATGAACTTCCTAATAAACTTTAATAAATTAACTAAACATTATATATGACTATAAGTAATTAACTAGCTAATCATTTAATTGCTACTCACCCATTTGGCAAGAGCTTCCTTTACAGTCGTTGCCTTCGCCTGGGGACATTACATAACATTAATTTGGACACTATCACTTAAGTATTAACGACATCACATTTAATCAAAGAGAGGCTGTTGTAATGGCAAAATAAAATTTAATCTGGCAAGATTTTCACAGTCGATCGCTAAACAAGTACATTTCTTAAGATTTACAGGCTTTGCACATGTAATTACTTTAAAATTATAGTTTTAAAGCTATAGTAAAGCCTTTCTGCAAGTGACTTCACGAACACTCCCTCTACCACTTAATGTAGGACATAGTTTTGTGGGATAGGGCAAAATGCACGTAAATATACAGATTTTTCAGGACATAGCACATGTTACTGGACGATTTACAGTAAGGTTAGCTAACCAGCTAATTACGTAAAGTTAGTTAGCTCACGTTAGCTCTAAGCTACACATATTTAGCATTTTACGCGAACCAAGTTTTGGAACACTAAGTGATTTCAATTTTAATATGAGGTAATGCTAACTGAGTAAATTACCTATGAAACACAAAAAGGGCAAGAGAAAAAAGCCGATAACACTAGCACCTACCATCTTGATGTTGATGACTGCTCTGGTTGCTATGGCACTGTCAGGCTCTGAGTGGCGCATGCGCAGTGTCGTTCTACTGAGCTTGACCCAGTTTACACTTTAAACGGCAGATCAACAAGACATTAAAAGAAATGCTTCAGTCTCTCTCATAGGTATTATAATCCTCAAGTATCAAACTGAGGAATCTAATCCATAATGACATATTTCCATTGGATATTTGGGTGGTATTTGTGTTTTTTGTACATTTGTGAGAATCAAAATAGAGCCAAATGTGGGGCCTCAACCAGGGTGTGAACCTCCCTGATATTCAGTTGTGTATGACCTGTTACACAACATGGCATGCATACCACAGAATTATCCCTTATCCATGCATTACCTGGAGCATTACAGCAAAACATAACCTTACATGTTGTTGGTATTCATCTTTAAGTACAGTATGGGCTTCCTTCATACATTTCGCTCTCATGTAATAATCATCAGCACTACTGATGTACTTGTCTACATCACAGTTATTCCTGTTGTCTTGGATTGTAATGATGTAATTGATGGAGTATTTTTTGGATCTTGAAGTCATTAAGCCTCACAAGGTTTTATGCAGTGACACTTTAGTTTCACCTTCATAAAATGTTAAGTGATTCTACTCACATTTAGGTGCAGTTAGAGACAAGAATTATCTCGCTGTATGTCACGTTAAAGTACAGTGTCCTAATATTGCCCTCTAGTGATGGAAGTCTAATATTGTGTTAAAATGTGATGTGAAGCCTCAGAATGTCCTGTTTCTAACCTTGAATTCAGTCTTCAGCTCCTGTTTCAATCAAGCGTGTGCATATTTCAGCATTAATCATATAATTTTGGTATTTAAATTCACAAAATGGGATGTCATGTCATATGAAAAGTGTACAGTTATGGCATTACACTTATAGAGATGAGGCAATACAGTGGATGGATTTAAAGAATGATCTCAGTGGATTTTAAGGTGTCTGAGCACTAAAGTAGATTTAAAAGTGTAGGACAAAGCCACCATCACAGTTGATAAATAGAAAATGATGATAAATATTTTAAAAAATTAAAAAGAAAATCAGAGGTCCAGAATAAAATCATGACTGAGGCGGCAAGAAAATTGAGTTGTTAATTCATAAACCAATTTACAGTAAGGGAGTCAGTATGAAACAGCCTCATACATTAACCCTGCAGCAGGAGATACAGCTGTTTACCTCAAATATTCAGCGTTCTAATAATATCAGGTTTTAATTGTTAGGTTTAGGTTATTTGAAAGAGGACAATGGAATTTCATAAAACACATGATTACACATGGTTAAAAAATTAGCCAGAAGGCTAGTTTTCATCTGTATTCCCCTGGCCATGATATACAAAAGCAGTAAAGTACATTTACAAGAGAAAACATGTTTAGAGCACTAATGTAACATATAAGAACAAACTGTTCAGGGAGCGCATAGTACACAATACCTAAACAATGTAATACAAGATACATTTTCAAGCACTTACTATACAAATAAAAAATAATAATAATAATAAAAATAAGACATCACAACATATCATTTTGGCACAACATCAAAACAGGCTTGTCTTTTATTGTTGGCAGCTGTAGGTGTTGATAAGCTACATTTTAATTTTTTTGTGAAAGCCTTGCATGTTGTGACCAGTTTAACTTCCTCAGGTACAGAGTTCCACTCACTAGTGCTCCTCACTGACCAGGCCGACTTACTGAAAGTGCTCCTGCACAGAGGAATGAGACAGTTACCTCTGACAGAGCCTTGAGTGACACGCCCAGAGCTGTTTCTTTGGTTGATGAATTCTGCCAGAGGATCTGGAGCCAAATCATGTAGTACTTTACAAACCAATTTTAAATCTGCAAATATGTGAAGACTGTGCCAGTTTAAAATATTGTATTTAAAAAAAAATTCCACAGTAATGGAAGTGCCTAGGTTTTTTTTATCCATAACTTTAACTGCTTGTTTGTACCAAACTTCCAACGTTTTTTTTGCACTGACCAGCCTGGGACCAACTGATTAGGCAATAGTTGAAGTGACTGAAAATCATTGACTGCAAGTACTATTGCAGCTTCAGTTGACATTTCATTTTGAATTGCACAGAAATTTGCGAGATTTAACTTTATTATTTACACAACTTGTCAATATGGGCTTTTAAAAAAGCTGTGAATCTATTATTAACCCAAGATATTTGTATTGGCTGACAATTTGTATTTTTTTCTCCATTAACATGTATGTCAGGGTCAGGTGGTACTCTATTTATTTTAGTGAAATACATGCCACAGTTTTAGAAATGTTTAGCTGTAGACAGCACTCCTGCAACCAAGTTGTAACACAGGACATTGTTTTAAGAAGTTTAGTAGCAACAGTGTCTTTGGAGCATCCATGAACATAGAAAACCTTGTCGTCTGCATACATCAAAAATTCAGCTTCAGTATAGACAGTGGGAAAATCATTGATATAAAGGCTGAATAAAAGGGGGACTAATATTGATCCCTGAGGGACTCCAGAGGTTAGCCTAAGAGAATCAGATCTGCTGGTGTTAACTGATACAGATTGTATTAAATCATGCAGATTCAATCCAGCTCACAATGTTGTGAGAGAAGTTACATTTTGAGAGCTTGGTAAGAACAACAGAGTGATTTACTGTATCAAATGTTTTCCTGAGGTCCAAAAATACCACCCCTACAATTCCACCCTTATCGTGAAAATATTTTATTTTCTCAATAAAGAGGCATATAGCCATTTCAGTGGAATGCTTGGGTCTAAAACCAAACTGCATGGCATGGAGAGAGGGGGAGCTGCTATTTAAGTGATGGAGAATCTTCTCCAAAACCCATTTTTCTCCGATTTTGGAAATGGCCAGAAGAATGCTTATTGGTCGGTAGTTAAGAAGAGAAGTTGAGTCACTGGATTTAAAGACAGGGGTAACAATAGCGTGGAATAGTGGAATCTGTGTGTCAGTGTTTGTCGACTGACATCTCCACCGACTTTGTGTAGATCTGCATTCAGATGAGTAGTCCCTCACACAGTCTGTGTCAGATCTGTTAAAGCACCTCCTTAATAGATTCACTCTGACCTAATTAAGATCAGGTGTGTGAAGGGAACATTTCCATGGCAACGAGCACCTGCAGCTACATCAAAGGGCAGAGACAAACACAGACTTAGACCCCAGAGTGCCAGGTTAAAATAGGTGTGAACATACTGCCGAACTCCTGCAAATTTTGGGAAAACTGTAAATAATTGGTGAAAACAAAGTTAATCATTAGCAGCAGGAGGGTTTGAGGGAGAAGTAGATGTACTTTCCCCCCTGTACTGTGAAAAATAAACAAGATAGGACAGTTTTAAAAACAGTAAAATCATCAAATGGAAGCAGATCTGTTTGGCTGAAATTTGCATGGGTTTTAATGGGAGCAGAAGACATACATGCCTCTAAACCAGTCCTTCTCATTTCATTATAAAAATAGTTGGGTATTCAAATCCAGGTTTGTTTGAAATAAATAAATTGCACTGTCATGAAAACCACATCCTACAGAGAAGACAAAAATGCCTGCATTTTAAAGTTGAAATGAAGTCTGTGTGAACGTATGGTGAAGTAGTAGTGTTGGCAAAAAAGGCAACTTTTTTTGTAAGTCCCATTAAGAATTAATAGGGTTATTCATTGCCTTCCAGTGCAAAATCCGTACAACATATCGATATAATGAGATGACGAAGAAGACTAAGACGAAGAAGAAATAAGGGAGGAGTCAGTGCTAGCAGCTTTTGACAGGACCCCTTCTGAAGGTGACACTATGCTGGCCCCTTAGGTCACCATGACAACAAACTCAGCATTTAAGTTAGTCGCAACTTATGGGCAGAAGATGCTGAGGATATCAATGGAAACCATGTCCATGTGTAGCATGAAGACAATATGTCTTCAGTGTTAGAACATGCACTTTGCCATCATTACTCATTCCATAATTAAAGACTTCAAAAGTTTTCTCTAACCAGATAACATATTTGCAATAAGACACCCTTTTAGATAATTATAGGATTTGGCATCATTGTGTTATGGTCATCAACATTCAGTTATAACATCTGTTATACTGTAACAGGAATTTTCCAAACAAATTGGGCATAATGAAAAGAAAGCTTTTCAGAGAAATCAAAGTCAGGTTTAAATCAGCTCAGAGATGATGAATCAATCATCACATCATGTACAAAACTGGTTATTACCTGCAAATAGGTAAAAAAAAATGTTAAATTAAATAAAGTCTACAGTCAAAACAGCAGGTCTTTAACTTATAATTTATTTCAACACAAGTGAAAAAATTTAAACAAAATAACACTATTGATTCAAACGATTTGTGTTTATGCCACCAGTTACAAAATCTGTCCTCATGCATATATTCACTTACCCACCAACATGAACTCTGTTTTGTTATGCAAATATAACACTGAGTAACATTTTTGTTAAACCTTCCTCCACTGAATAATGCCGTTCTTTTTCCCTCACAGTATGCTTGTTTGTGTATACCGCCCTCCTCCCTCCATGTGTACTTTAAAGACAACAGAGCAGAACGCCAGCCTGAAATACAGCTCATTTATCAGTGACACGGGAATGCTGTGACCTTCCCAAGACAGGCAGGCTTTGCCACCTCAGCATTTTTTCTTTCTAGCTGAATTACAGTTGTCATCCGCATGAGTGAGAATGACTCCCCTCTTATACGGTACAGAAGCACAGCGCACAACAAGAGAACTAAAGCAAGTGTATCAATAACAAGCTGAGGCAAACTGGATGATTTGCAAAGAATAATACCATTAGTGGACATCACTGAATGGAAACTGTATGTACTCAAGGCTGGTTTACGTTGGTTTGAGTTCCACTATTGTACAAAAACTGAGCGCTTGAGTTTAACGGACACAGATACACTGTAGATGATGTCCAAATAGATACAAGTTTCTGGAGCATCATAATATCATGCAGTACTATTTTGTTAAAATGATGGAAGAATCACCGCCGTATGCATTCACGAGATGCAGTTTTGAAAATCCTCCACATTTGTTCCCAGTATGATGCTGTACAAGAAGAATTGGTTTCGCAGTATTGGTTCATCTCTCCTTATTTTCACAGTCCTAACAGCCTGTACATACTTCATTGTCTCTTAGTATCAGTGATCACAGAATGCACTCACGGATACTGAATGCTCTGGTTTATACACATGTAATGAGCGTGTGTGTGTGTGTGTGTGTGTGTGTGTGTGTGTGTGTGTGTTTATTTTTCCACTGAATTCAGCACATGCAAATCAATTGACAATTTCACATTCTTATCAAGGAAAGAAAAAAAAAAACCTTGTGTGTGGATAAAACAACCAGTAGGCTGTGCTGCTGTACCATCACTGCACTCTCCATGTCCCAGTCCATTCCCGTGGTGTATTCATTTCTTCTCCCAACCAAAGTATGACCACTTGAGTCTCTCACGTACTAGCTCATTTGTCAAAATCATCTTTTTCCCATAAAGTTTAAACGTTTTTTTAAAGTTGGGAATTCATTAAAAAACAAAACAAAAAAAAAACCAAACAACAAAACTGTTAACACTAGCATACATTTACATCTCTTACATTTTAGGGATTTAATTTCTGATGAATTTCAGACTCTGGGCAAAGAAAGTGTTTCTCTGAGAGCAGCCCTGTTTTATTTATCAAATGCATGCACACAAACATGCACACATTTACAGATATGTTGCACACTCTCCCTCCAAAGGGTCACAGAATTCCATTGATTTGCAGGTGGTGGTAAAATGACGAAATGTACAGTAATATGTAAGTGAAGGAGAAAGCAGCATATGCTACTATGGTGCTAGTATCCTGGTAAATAAACTGAATAGAAACATAAAAACACTCTAGGGTAACTACAACCCAGGCCCATTAAAATGCAGTTTAAAACACCTCTATTTTCAATACGCTGTGTATAACTGATTTGTTAAGTGTTGTATCATCTATGTATGTTCAGTGATCGGTTCTTATTTGCAGTTAGGATCCTGTAAAACACTTAAGTCAGTTTTGAGAAAGACTACATAACTAAACTTTCACTTAAATGAAACCTTTGCAACCTCAGTGGAAAAGAATGTCACAATGTCACAATGTCTATGAAAGTAAAAAACTGTTTCAAAATTGCCATATATTCTTGTCTATACTTCAACTCTTCGTATTTATGGTTTAACCTAAATATTGCTTTTCCCATTTCCATCATCATTCACAGTATCAGTAGCAGGAGTATCATCGGAGAAGCCTCTTAACCTTGAAAAGGCTAAAATCCTCAGTCAATATGCATTCACAGATACAATGCAGTGTATAAAGCAAAGAGGGACACATGTATTTTTTGCCTTCTTAGTACGATATGTGTGTGCAACTGCATGTGTGCTGTATTTCATCCTGCAGCGTAGACACACTGGACTCATCTCTCTCTATTCTGCAGATAGGCCTCTTCATGTCTAATCATAATTACAGTACATTACAAAGAGGAGCTAGACAAATAGCCCCAAGCACTGAAGCTGACACTTTCATGACACTGTGCTAGACTGTAACCTGGATAGTCATAAATCCATGGAACCGGTTACTTTATATAATCTGCTTTCAGGATAGCTGTCTCTGCATCCTATAGCAAATGTCTACTGTTTGAGGGAAGTGGAGCAGACATCACATTAAATATAAAGGAACAGATGCTTTTGCCTTGTTGCAACTGAGCCAGCTTCTTTTAGTCTAAAACCAGAACTTGAGACCGCTCTAAAAGGTGTATGAAAATTACTTAAACTAATTCTAGTATTCCTGTTTAGTAGCCCATGGAGGTATGAGTTGTTATATTTATCTAAACCTTTATTTCCATTGAATTTTCCCTCATTTGCAAGGTCATAATAAAAACTATTAAACTAAATTAGGGTAATCAAAATTGATGTATTAATTCAGATAACTCCATCATCTTGGTTAAGCTGATTAAAAATTTTAATGCAATTAACGCATCTGCAGCAGAATGACTGAATGTCTCTAGTAATGCATTTCTGGCAGTTTGTCCAGTAGAGGTGGCATTGTGCATGCACCAATGATCAATTGATCTGGTAGTGACAGGCAGCAGTACCATCTTATAAAGATGGAAGACACCAAATGGCTCATTGGCTTCTGGATGGAAATATTAAGACAAACAAAACCAAAACAGAATAGTTGGTTCTAGCTATTTAGTTGAAAATGTGGAAGGTGGCTAATAAACATGTTCAGTGCAGATATCACTTTCATTCTTGAGTCTGTTTGCTCGTGAAACATGAAATGTGATTAGTATAGATTAAAAATGAATTAAATGTAATTGTATTTAATCAAAATGAATCTACAGCAAACATGTGATTAAAAATGTTTATTGTTTGACAGCACTAAAATAAATATTTAAGTAGGCACCCGAATTTATCAGCTACAGTACTGTTTCTGAGAAAATACTGTAATGATAAAACCGAATACTGTAGTCATGATCAGAGCTGGGCAGCATTTCAAATACATGTATTTAAAATACGCATTTAAAATACTTTTGTGTATTTTGTAATTTGTATTTTACAAGATTGAAAAAAAGAAGTTTGTATTTTAATACTTTGAGGTTCTGTATTTGAGTATTTAAAATACAAAAATACTTTGCTAAAACTTTTTTTTTTATTCAGTAAAAGATAACCAAATCAATCATCATCACAGATCTTTGGGTAAAAACGCAAACCATATGACGCGCCCAGTTGAGGCGTGAATACAACTTTTTTTCCCCCCGCACCACCAGTCACCACTACAGCAGTGAAGGGGAAGACGTTGCACCTCCACGGCTCTGTTACAGGCTACAAATAAACACTATCCTACTGGTCTGTGATATCTGTTTTGTAGTTTAACTTCTCAATTTTTGGATTTGAATTGAGCAGCCTGCATTTTTATTTGT
>JAPTYR010000016.1:5251230-5262134 GCA_029814505.1 Siphamia roseigaster | reverse complement strand
TTCCCTGATTGGAAGATACAGCATCTTTACCGAACAGCCGCCTCTCCGTGGAGAGTGTCCAGACCCAGGAATTCGAGCGAAAGGAGTATTCTGGTCTGGTTTCAACGAGGCTAGGTCCATTCCACCTCATCCCTGTGTCTGTCTGGATGTGAATATGTTTGTTGTAGACTGTAATGCATGTGTGTGTCATCATCAGACGAGTCATGCTGTGGTCATGGCTAAGGGGGGTCCCTACCTGCCCGGTACCACATCCTCTCCTCCCGCTCATTTCACCTGCTCCTGCACTCATGAACAACAGGTGAGATGTTCGCACACACCCCTCCTCTCCTTCCATCGGTCACTTCATCACCATGTCTGTCACTCACACACTGCTGGGTTCTGTTCTTTATACATGGATAACTGCATGGACCATGCAGGCAAAGAGTGGTCAGTTTTTCAAGGAGTGTTGATTTGTTACATAAGGAAGTCCTGAAAATGATGTGATGATGAGAAACTGTGAAGCCAAACTTTTATATCACATTTTCAATTACAAAGAAGACAATGGGAGCAAAGGTAAAAAATAAAAAATCTATTAGAATTAATGGAAATGTTACGTTCAGTGAGTGACCTTGACATTTCGGCATATTATACTTTTTGTGGTGCCAAATACTGGCTTTATGAATGTTTGTTTGGGTTAGTTCTAGGGTTGGGCTATATACCGAAAATTTAAAGTTATCGACATTTACTACGGTAACTGATGTAATTTTGCCCTTGTCGGTAAATTCGGTATTTAAATAAAACAGAAAATAAAAGCCTTTTTTGTCTATTCTGACTGTGTGTGCTGGTCCGCTATGTTCATTCCCCTTTAAGACTGTCTGGAGCGTCTGTAGTAACGTGACTCCACCCATGGAAACTGACACGTGTGGTTATAGGCCGAAACGCACGCGCGTGGGATTAAAACGCAAAGTGCCTGCCCGGTTATGGACTGAAACACACGTCACGTGCCTGGTTACGAACCAACCCCACCCCCAACTGCATGTCCCCTGTTGTGCTGAAAACAGACTGGCTGCCAAAAAATGACTGCCCCCGATGGACACCTTGTGCATTAAAAACCGATGCTTACTTTTCTTGCTTCCGTTGTTGTCGCTGCTCCTGCCAGATGGAAAACATTATGGTTTGTAATGTCACATGATTTTACGTTTTAATCTATAAACAAAGTTTTAGCATACATTAAATTTCCAGTAATTTGAGTTTTAATGATTTATGAGGATGAATAACCTAAATAACAAGGCTTTGGTGACATATAGTAATTACATAACATAACAAGAAAATAGTTAATTATTATTGATGTGTTATTATTAACTATGTTAATTATTATATTTTGAATGTTTATGACATAAATGTGTATGAGATCTGCTTATTTGTATTTCAGCATATAATGAATTCTTTACCTCCTAGTTTTTGTCATATATTTCAACGCTGTCTCATTCCCAAAACGTCAAATCTCGATCCCCTGACCAAGCGTCAGTTTTTAACGCACAAGGTGTCCCTCACCGTCTTACTCTGATGCTGTCGGGGGCAGTCACATTTTGGCAGGCAGTCTGTTTTCGGCACAACACCAGCTGACTCCACTCCCCCTTCCCAATTTATCGTACATTTATCGTCAAGGTAAAACTGCCCAGTTTATGATATCATGATATTAATTAGAGGTCATATTGCCCAGCCCTAGTTAGTTCATAACTTAACAAACATATTGTTTTAGGTTGAAATATGATTTGAGGTCCCACTGAATTTTCACAGCTCATTGTCTTTTCAGTTCCTGATGAATAGGTAAGAAATATAATGATAACAGACAGTGTTTTGAAGTAAATCTGGTAGCTCCTAGACAAGGACAAATTTTTCACCAGAGGGAGAATGTGAGAGTGAATGAATAATGGATCAATAATGTAAAGCACTTTGGGTGCCTTGAAAAATGCTCTAGAAATCTAATCCATTATTATTAATATTATTTACTTTGAGTAATACCCATTCTCTCGTTAATTCTTGAACTTCACACTTTGACCCAGGACTGTATCTTGGAAACTTCAACCAACCGGTGTTTTTGACTTGATTTTTTTTTTTCTTTTATCAGTGGCTCACACGTGGTAAAATCCCACTGCTTTTATTTTGGGTGCATTTTACTTGTAGACCAGTATGATTTGTTTTGCTGATTTTACCCATCTTCCGCCTAGAGAATTACACGTTTACTTTTGAGTGTGTGTTGTCTTAAAAACTGTGCCTAACTACGGGGAACCTCACAAAGATTGAACCATGTATAAAGAACCATGCCCTGATACTTAGTGAATCAGTGCTAATGTCGGTGGTAAGCTGCAGTTTGTAGGTGTGATGGCCATTTACTTTACAGCAAAAGACTGTTATGTATTTTATGTCAAAATATCAAAACATTTTTTCCTGTTAATTGCTCTACAAATGAATGTAAGAATAGATGGTAGGAATAGATGGTCATCCCAACTATATGTCCAGTCAGGCTTTGCTTTGTAGCAGTTACTAAACCACTACTATTTTAGTATTCATGTCACTTAAACTGATACATCATCACAGCATTCTTATTTTTTGTAAATCTTTTCTTCATACAGGTGATGTGACTTACAATTTATCAACCAGGTTTGCATTATAATACATGTGTTCTGATTTAATGTTGGTAGGTCATATTTTATTCCTTGATTTAAGCCCTGTTCACATAGTAATAGTATTAGTTTTAGAGGTTATTTATCTTAAAGCTGCAGTACTTGATCGTTTTCAGTACCATTCGTAGTTGCTTTTCAGTATATTGTAATTCAAATGGTCTGAGAGGGCATGAGGTATGTCTACTCTCACCATGTGTTTTCAGGCAGGTGGCCGGTTCAACGTGCAAATCAAAAAACAGCTTTATTTACCAATAACTAATGAGAATTCACATACTAGATATTTAATGTTTTATGCCTGATTTCAGCTTCTGTCTTTTTATACCCATAGAACGAACAGTGTATTATTTTAATACTGCTTTACCAGGTCATATACAGGATGTTTGCTTTCCTGTTTTCAGTCACCATTAATGATAAAATATTCAATAGTATTTTGGAGTTAAATTCTGGAGCGTTATCGGGCTGCTCAGTATAAACACAGTAGTGGTTGACCGTTATGGAATTTACGGGCCGATACAGATTTACATTTATTTATTAATTTATTTTTTTCATTTTTTTTTTACACCAAGCTTAGCTGAAGACTGACACAGGCCACCGATATTTGGAGCCGATACATTTTTTTTTCTGTCAAATAAAAACAAATGTCAGAAAATCTTCTTTACTTCCAAATGGAAAACAGCAATTGTGCCTGTTAACATAATAAATATTACTATCCCAAAAAGAATAATTGTTTTCTTTGTGGTCAGCAGTATCTCCAAGAACATGGAGGTGCCGTGAACTTTGCCTGTCAGTAAATTATGGCAGGGAAAAAAGAGCATATCAGCCAACACAACAGGCCGATACTGATAGAAAAAAAAACCCAAACGTAAATATCAGCTCTATATATTTTCCAGCCGATATATTGGTCTATCATTAAAAGACCATGTGTTCAGAAATTACAAGGTCTACTAAAAAATGTAGTCCATGTCGTTTGGCCTATTATGCCATTATTGAGTAGTGATACAGCTGAAAGTGCGGTAATGTTCACTGGAAATTGCTAGCTATTTGCAGTGCTCATAATGGACAGCAGCACCCACGTGAAATATATCTCCATTTTTTGAGTATTTTTTTTACACAGACTAATGAATAACTTTAATTATGATGCATTACGGCACAAATAAGAAATTGTCTGCTGCAATACTAGGTAATTTTACTTGCATATGTATTATTGAAATCCCTTTTCAATAGTATGACGGTAAAGAATAAGTTCTGTTTTACTCTGTACTTTTACATTTACTGTGTATCTAAGGTCCCTGATTTTGTAGGGAAACATCAATGGTTTGGACTCTGTTTTCCCTTGTGGTGTGAAGTTTGCTGTAAAAACAGACAATTAGAAACAATCACAACATGTTTGGTAATTAAGAAATAAAGCTCCCACCTCTCTATTTGTTTTCTATAGAGAATGGGGCTCTTGACTGTTGCTCCATAATTATATTCCGGAACAGAGTATCAGGGATATTATGTTGTTGGTCCGGCTCTGGATACAGTAGGTGTTAACGCAGTAACTTGAAAAATTTTTGGTTTACAAATTTCATCTTTTGCATATGGATGGATATAATGGAAAGGAAGAACTGATTAGATTTTGGACGATTTACCATTTCTAGATTACCCACAAGGGGCCTCTCAAAAGTTTGAAATCACTAAACACTCTCGCCTATATCTCTGGAACTATTTGTCCGATTGACCTCAAATTAAGTGCAAATGAAAGGTCACAACCTGGGGATACCTCAAGTCATGACATCATAACTGTCTGGTTAAGGACTGGGGGTGTTCGGGGAAATACCCCTAGCTGTCGCCTCTGGTGGCTAGTTGTAACATTGAAACAACTGAAGAGCAAAGATTTTTATTTTTTAATTTTTAAAAAAAAATTCAAACTAGCATTAAGAGTGTGTGTGTGTGTGTGTTTGTGTGTGCATGTGTGCGTGTAGATCCCGGACTCGATCATTTCTCGAGGCGTTCAGGTGCTTCCTCGAGATTCTGCCTCTTTAAGCTCCACCCCTTCTGAGTCACCACGGGCAACACAGGCGACCTCCCGCCTTTCCACCGCCTCATGCCCGACACCCAAGGTACACACAAACATACAATTGTACATGCACACACACAGGAAGGAACACTGACCATTCAGCATTGCTAAAAATGAGAATCACTTTTGATTCTCCAAAACTACGAAAGGGAATGTGATGATTTGGCTAAAATTTTAGCAGTTTTTTATGATATGTGAGGAAAAAGTCACAGAGCATGCCAACATATGTGCCCTCACTGCTGACAACTGTCTCAGCAATTCAAAACTGGACTTCAGTTCCTGCATGATTGGAGTTTTTGCTTTTTCACCTATTCCCCAATCACTTTCTGACTCTTTATCTTCCCATTTGATGTTTTTATCTCTTCCTCGACAAACCTGTGCAGTGTAAATATTATAATGTGCTTCTTGTGAAGGAAAAAAAAAACCCTGTTGAAATTCATACTCAGATCTCAATTTGACTGCAGACATTTAACAGTCAAAACTTTGATGCTAGGATGTAAGCGTCCTAAACTCAGCCTTTGCAGAATCCTACTGTCGGCCTCTCGCTCACAGTGACGGATTGAGTTTACTTCATAAATTAAAAGTCTCGGGACTTGTGTGCTGTTTGGAATTGAATGGGAGTGAATGGGACTGTGAAGTTTTGCAAAACTGAAATTTAAATATCTTCAGTTGTGGTATGTTCACATAAAAAATGTCCCAATTAAAAGCAACAATTAATGATTGAAAATAGCAAAAACTCAAGTTATGCTGGAATTGTCCTTTAAAGCATATTGTATATTGTCAAATGGATTTGTATTGATTCTACTGTTCTTTATACTTGTATACAGGCTTATTTAAGCACGCTTTCTGATCTTCTCCCAGTAGAACAACACATCGATGCTGTTTGCTGTTCATGCAAACCCAGAATGTGTCCCATTGGTCACTTCAGTACAGTGCAGTGCAACAGCATAAACGACATCTGTATAACAACTGTGTCATGTCTTACTCACTACAGTTCACTTTTAAAAACAAAAATAATGTCATTCACTAATTATTCCTAGGTATCAGATGACTCACTTTAAAAGAATTCTACTTGCCAAAAATGTTTTTAGGTTTTTAATCTGAAACATACACAGAGAACTGAATGGTTTTGCCAATTATCAAAGAACAAAAGTTACTTCAGGTTAATTGACCGAAAAAGAGTATTTACCAGAGAGCAGCAAGTGATTGACATGACTCAAAATGGAAGTAATGCACTATTAATGTACATTGAATTACAACTTTCAAGTCCATCAGTCAGTGTTTGAAAGGATTCTTTATCAGTGACAAACCTTTATTATTGCATCTATCGTTAATATTTAAAAAACACTTCAATTTGGGAATTTATAGTGTTCAACTCTTGTTGCAGTCGACAAAGATGCGCCTTCAGAAAATTATTATTAAACTGAGAATAATTTATTTGACAGGGCACCATCTGATTATTTGAAATGAATCTTTGTAAATTCCTTATGTTAATGTTTTATTTTGAAGAATAAGCTGTAGACGCATTTCCTTGCTGAAATGTTGTATGACGAAAGTAAAACGTCATCACAGGTTTTATAAACTGCTGTGATTCCGTCACAACCATACAAATGATTTATGTTCACCCTTTTAAAACTAAAGCTGTTTTAATTCCACATAGAGTTGCTGTTGTGCAGATTCTGAATATCAGAGCAGGAATTCGTGTTATTTATGTTCCCATGTCATGTGTTTTAGATGCTATAAATAGTTTCTGTATCTAAACATGGAAACTTTCAGCTTGTTTTATCAGCATGATGCCAGAATGTCCTGTGAAGAAGGAGTGGCATTAAAAACCATTTCTTACATATATTTGCATCAAGCAATGACCAAATATAGAATATCTGTGTGTCTCTGCAGGTTCAGTCACGATGTGGCAGTAACGAGAATATTCTGAGAGCCAGTAAGTTCAGACTGTGTGTTTGTGTGTCTTATTAACATGTAACTCAATGTGCAACAACAAACTTGCATCACTGGACAAAATATAGATACTTTACAGCATAGGTCTCAAACATCCAGCCTGGGGAGCAAAAATGGCCTGCCAAGGGGTCCAATCTAGTCCCTGGGATGAATGTGCAAAATGCAAATATTGCACTAAAGATAGTAGCAATAAAGGATGTTACAATCACTTTAGGTCAATTAAATCTAAAGTGGGCGAACCCAATGAAATGTTATCATCATAACCAGTAAATAATGAAAACGGCACATTTTGTCTCTTTGGTATAGAGTAAGAAAAGTAAAATTGCAAAAAAATATTTGCATTTACAGACTAGCTTTTTTACAAAATATGTGAATAACCCAGACAAATTTAAACAACCTGGAACCTCTTAAGAGCAATTTGGGATTTTTACAATATTCTGCCTGTTACTAAATCTATTGTGTATTTGTAGATACACTGTGATCTGTATGTTATAATGGACGTTTGTTAATAAACTAAAGCCTAATGTTGTTAAAACTACACTTATTTTTCTTAAAAAATTTTAGGTTCATATTTGTTAGTGCTATGTTCAAGTACGGTTCATAGATGTTTAACTTTTTTATTATGGAATTTTACTTTTATACTCAAAAATATAGAAAAAACTATTATTTTCTGTCTGGCTCATATTATATTATATTAGGCTGAATGTGGTCCCTGAACTAAAATGAATTTGACACCTTTGCTCAACAGAATATATATATAGTAGCATATTTTCCTGACTGGGAATGCTTGCTTTAACGTGTGTCTGTGTGTGTGTGTCTGTCTGTCTAGGCCACAGTGCCGTGGACATCAGTAAAGTGGCACGTCGACATCGCATGTCCCCGTTCCCATTGACGTCAATGGACAAAGCCTTCATTACTGTTCTAGAGATGACACCTATCCTGGGAATTGAAGTCATTAACTACAGAGGTGAATGTTTCGGTCTGTGTGCGCATCCCATTGTCTTTGCTTTCAGGTGTCATATTTAAGATGTAAAAGAATCTCTCCAGACATGCAGCGTTTCACTCCAGCCACATATTACCACTCATGTTATATTTGATTATTGTGGTAACTAACGAGTCACACTGGATTCTTATTGGCTGTTCTCTGTAGACGGTTTGGGCCGAGTGCTAGCTCAGGAAATCTATGCCAAAGACAACCTTCCTCCGTTCCCCGCCTCTGTTAAAGATGGCTACGCTGTTCGAGGTGAGGCACCTGATGCTGCAGCACCTAATATCACACCACTTTGTTGACAATAACTGTATTAAAGGGGAAGTACGTCATTTTAGTGTAATATATATAATGTGTCCTTTACTCTGACTTCAAAATCTAAATCTAAAACCACATGCCCAAGTTGGACACGTGTTAAAATTTCCATAATTAACGTCATTAACATCATTATGATTAACCTGTAGCTGCTGACGGCCCTGGAGATCGCTTCATCATGGGAGAGTCACAGGCTGGACAACAGGTCAGCTCTAATACACTAACACCACTGACATGTCTGAATCTTTAATGGCATATCAGCTACTGTCACACAACCACTAACAATACTTCTGTCTACCTTTGCTTAGTCCTTTTGTCCACTCTGAGTGATACAAATAGGCAGTGTACAGTAAAGTGAGGACTGACCTCGTGACCTGAGTAAAAGACTCCACGGTGTTTCCTTTCATGCTCTACTTGGATAACAATTTCAAGTGTCCTTTGCTTCTAATGAATGTTATTAATCAAATGATAGGAAATAGGCTAGCTGTTGGAATAGTATTGCATTTTGACCTAATCATCAAATTAAAGTTAGCATCAGCATGGCAATTACCCTAATTATTAAGTGTTTAGGATTCTTCAGAGGTCCTCATGAGTACAACTACTCAAAAAAAATGTTTATTTAGAGAACAGAAAGTCAACAGTTTGACTCAATGTGTTAAAAGCATGTCGGTGAGGGATGACATGTCATTGCACAGCCCACTTTAATCTCATTTACTCTCAAATCTGTCTCATACACCAACTCCACTCTCTTTCTTTTTTTTTTCTCCAAATATTTATGCCTGATTGGTGTAATGCCTACTAATATTATGGCTTTTATTTGTTTATTTATTTATTTAATCTCAGATCGGAATGCGCTACCTGGGACGTTGTAGGTTTGGGGTGTGTATTATATATATGTTATGTGTTTTTTTTTTTTTGTATGACTTACTTTTTTTTTAACCTTGATTCTAATAAAAAATGTTGGGGTGGTGGGGTGTTGGGAGAACTTGTTGGATTCAGCATCTAGTGGCTGTTTGTGGCCTTTAAGTGTAAGTTATTGGCTCGACTCAGTGTTAAATGCATGGACCTACATTTTTTTTAACAGGATTTGTGACCTCAAACATTTTGTCTCTTGTAAAATGATGTTGAAACTTAAGGAAATAATTGCACATGCACTGAAAATAACCATTTAAGAGAGTAAAGAAGAAGAAAACAGACAAATTTAGGGCCTGTATCTTGAAGGAGGATGGTAAGTGAGGCTCTGGTTCAGACCTGGGTTTACAGGTTAAATATCATTTACCCCTCACTGGGGTGAATTTCCACAGTGTCTTAATATTCTGATTTGTGAAGAGCAGGAGTCACACAGACCACATAAACCTTTTATTTTCTGCATATCTAATGATATATCTGAATAGACGATTCAAGCCCTGATCTTCTAGTATGTTATAGTAGGCTTCATTGGTGCTCAGAATTTTTTCATATTTGTTCATTACTTTCTTCCAGACCATTTAACTTTAAAAAAGCAATGTTTAACTGAAAGGAAAGGGTCAAAATATCATTTACACCATAAGAATAGATATAGGAACACATATGGTGCCATCGCTGTTTTATGAGGACGTGCTCATAGCTTGAATTCGGAACCTAAATTAACTAAAGAAGTTCTTAACCATTATGACTCCATTTGACTGCAATTGTTTGATTTTTGACAATGTAAAGAGATCCAAGATGTGAGGCTCCTGTTTTCTATCAATTAAAATTTTTTGTGTGCGCGTTTTTGTTTTTTTTTTGTTTTTTGTGGTACATGCTCCATGTCTTTAATCTGCAAGCAACAGGCTGTCTAAGGCATGCTAACATTTTCAGAGATTGAAGAGATCCTCTTGACTCAGTAAGGGTTGCCTTTCTGTCTGTAGCCCACTCATACAGTGATGCCTGGTCAGGTGATGAGGGTGACAACTGGAGCTCCAATTCCATGTGGAGCAGATGCTGTGGTCCAAGTGGAAGATACTGAGCTACTGAGGGAATCTGAGGATGTAAGTTTTCATTTTGTATTAACTGGCTCTGCACAGCCGTTGTTGTTTTACTTAGAGTCAACATGGTTTTGCTGGCCTCTGTGGTAATTATTGGTTGTGACTCAGGGCACAGAGGAGCTGGAGGTGAGGATTATGGTCCAGGCTCGACCCGGCCAAGACATCAGGTAAAAAAAAAAAAAAAAGACACACTGAGCTTTTTGCCATCAAAGAAATGTGACCATTTACATAAATTCTGACTGTTTTTGTGTCTGCACAGGCCAATAGGTCATGACATCCGAAGAGGGGAGTGTGTGCTGTCTAAAGGAACCCACATGGGTCCGTCAGAGATTGGCCTTCTGGCTACAGTGGGGGTGACTGAGGTCAGCGTGCACAAGTTTCCTGTGGTGGCTGTCATGTCCACTGGAAATGAGGTACAGACACTCAATGTGAGGCTAATTCACACACAAAATTGTTATTGTTTTGTCGTTTGTCCATCTGTCTGTCGCCATTCAAAAAATTAATTGCATTTTCTGAAGAATCCTTTGAGATATTGTCACCAAATTTATATTGTGGATGCATCCTGACATGGAGCTGAAGCCCATTGAAAATAGATGACCTTGACTTACGTATTCAAGGTCAAATGGCCTTGTGCAGTTCTAATAATCGGAGTACTTTCCAAATATAAATGTTATAAGCTTTACACAAACCAATCTAAATAGGGCAGTAACTTTCAATAGAATCTTACACAAATATTAAACGTGCGTAGAACATTAGGTTTATGTATTATAGGTGTTGGTTTGCTATAATATATAATACTGATGGGTTAATTGGTTAATCTAAATTGTCCATCGGTATGAATGTGAGAGTGTTGTTTGTCTATATATGTCAGCCCTGCAATGAATTGGCGAGTTGTCCAGGGTGTACCCCGCCTT
>JAPTYR010000016.1:5058505-5069350 GCA_029814505.1 Siphamia roseigaster | reverse complement strand
TAAGTACAGTACTTTGTTACTTTTATTTCGTTACTATACATCTCTGCTAATTTCTTACACTAAATAAAACACACTCATAATATTTCCTTGTTTCAGTTTAACATCATTTCAACATTTCCTTGTTCTAGTCCCTGGAAAAGATGCCTACTTTGTAGGATAGGGTCACAGAGCATTTTGAAAAGGAACAAAGATGGAATTTACATATTTTAAATTGACAAATTTTATGATGTAAGCTAACAATAAGCTTCTCCTGTTTCAAGGACCAGCCACCACTGGTAGAAACATAGATCACAATAGTGTTATCCAATGTTTGCCTCATGTTGAATACATTTGACATTCATGCAGCTGCTAGTACACAGGGGTCTCAAACTCAACTTACCTGGGGGCCGTTGGAAGTACGGTCTGGGTCAGGCTGGGCCACATTATAAGTATTCCACAAAAATAGTGGTTCTTTACTTGTAGCTAGTAATATGCACTTTTTGATAAACTTTCCTTTGAATGGCTTTCTGGCCCAGCAATCATCTCGCTCACCACATAGTTTTGACTGCTGCTTGTTTTCTTGAATAAATTTTGTTACCTCAATAGACTTATTTTTTTTCCAATATTGGCAAACCGGTTCTGTCTCTCATCTCCCTGTATTTTGTAAACTCCTCAGTATGTCTATTTGAGCAGTGACATCAGACATTGTATTCCTCATACATTGCAGCTTTCTCTGTGCATACGAGACATGTAGGAGTACCCCTCTGCTCAACAGAAAAACGTTCCGTCTCCCACTTTTCCTGAAATTGCCTGTGGTTGACAGCCTTTCTCATTTTCTCTCATTTTGAGAGACATGACTGGAACTGGGCGATGGCAGATATTTTCTGTCCACTTGGTGTCTCGCCAGAATATGTTTCAACTTAGTGACTAACATTCATCCTTCGACAGGTACTTTGCAGCTGCTAGCTTGACAACCATTGACAACATTTGCCACTAGAAGCTGTCATAAGGCTATCTATGGTAGCCCATAAGTCATCCAAATAAATGTGTGGCAAGACTCAGCAAAAATGTGCATTTGAGAACTATATGCGTGCCACAATAACAGTAAACTTTGATGTCAAGCAGGAGGCCACAAAATGTCATCCTGCACGCTGCAATTGGACCCTGGGCTGTGAGTTTGAGACCCCTGTGGTAGTGTGGTCTACCTACAAACAACTCCTGATCAAGTCATGATAATATTATAATAGTGAACAAATACTATTGAAGGATTTGTGTAAAATAACTACATAGAGTAAGTAGTCTAAGATGTCACTGGCATCATAGGGTGTTTTTCTGGACTAAAAACAAAGCCAGAAAATAAGAGTCTACCCATTTCTTGAGGGACCACGACACCACTAACTTCATCCAAATCATAAACTCGTCTTTTATCAGTCATGTTCCCTCAGGCATTAAAAACAGCAGTCACTAAACCACTGCCTAACGATAACCCGAACCCTAACCCAAAAAACAACTATTTGGATAAAACAGTGCAAAATTACAGACCTGTATCAAACCTGACATTTGTAAACAAAGTTATTGAAAAACCTATATTTGAAGCGTTAAATAACTTTTTAACCATAAAGAACTGTTTGATATTTTCCAGTCTGGATATTTTTCAGAGCTCACATCAACACTGAGAACACTTTGCTCAAAGCGTTTAATGAAATCCACTTAAACTCAGACTGTGGCCGAACCTCTGTCCTAATACTGCTGGATCTCAGTACTGCATTTGACCTTAGTATATTACTGAACACACTGGAAAATTGGGTGGGACTCTGTGGCACAATACTAGACTGGTTTGCTTCTTATCTGAAAGATAGGGACTATTTTGTCACTAGGTATGTATATCCCCAAACAGAGTTTCGGAGATATCATATTTTTGGTCCAACATGTTAACTCCATAACTTGAAAGGCATTCGGTTTAGAAATTCCACGTTTTCCATGTCAATTAATATCATGGAAAGGAAAAACTTATTTGACTTTAGACAATGTATTTATTATTATTTTTATTTCTAATTATTAATTATTTAATAGCTACATGTTTCCACTGGCTCAGATCATAAGACACAACAAAATAAGCTGTCATAATTGTACTGATGATGACACACAGCTCTATATCTCAGTGTCATCAGGTGACCATGGTCCCACATGGATAGAGCACATAAATTAAGGGCTGTGCAACAAGTTCCTTCAGCTAAACATGGACAAAACAGTTGTTTTTTGACCAAAAGAAGAGCATTCCAAAGTCAGCACAGACTTTAAAATATTACAACTAAAAACCAGCAGTCAGGTCACAAATCTGGGTCTAGTCAATGACTCAGACCTGGGGCCTCATTTATCATCAGTTCATAGAATTCCTCCTAGAATCTGTCGTACGTATGAAATTTAGAATGTTCCTACGCATGGAAATTTCTGCATTTATCAACCGTTCCAATGCTGGTTGTACGCACACCGGTAGGTAACCTGCAATGATAAATTCCACACTTGCTAGATAACCTTGCGCGTGCACGATCAGACTAATTTACATCCCGCAACGCCCCCAATTACCCATATATGGCATCAACAATCGCTTTCAAAGCCACCAGAATTCCTAATTGAGCCCTGATGGAATGATGGAGACGCGCTCGAAGAAACGCAATTTCTCCGACACGGAGATAGAAACCTTGGTCACAGAGGTCTGACAAAATGAAAAATTATTATTTGGCACGTTGGAGGTCGGGGTTACAAACAAGAGAAAAAAAATATGGCGTGTGAAAGTGTGACAAGTGGCCTAAATGCTGTTGGATCAGAACCACGGACTGTGCAGGAGATAAAAAAGAAGTGGTTTGACGTTAAAGTAAATGCAAAACAATGTGTGGCCCCTTACAAGCGGGCTGTTGGGGCGACCAGGGGAGGCAAAGTTCCAAATCTTCTTAAGCTCTCTGCCTTGGAAGAACACATTGCAGCCATTATTGGAGACTCTGCATGCTTTGGTTTAAGTGGAACAGTTAGTGATACCGACCTCATGACCCCAAATGACCCTGAACAACAGAATATTCAGGATGAAAGTAAGCAGACTTCACACATTTATTTATTTTTTAAATGAGCATAATGAACAAAATGAATAGAATCCCAATCAATCGTAAAAGGTTTCAACAGAAAGGGGTTTAATACATCTGCCCCTTTACGCAGTCAGGTTAGGACTATTGAAGAATTATGTTTTACACTTTTGGTGGAATGACTCAATGTGATCTTACTTGTGATCTTTATTCAGCACGCTTAGGGCCACAGTAGGCCTACTTCTAAAATTAGATACAGGATCCAAATACCATCGAACACATTGTCATACAAAAATAAGCAACAGTGTAGGTCTAATATATGCTCCTGTGTAGCGCACAAAGTTCTGAAATCAACACTATTTGCAGTTTCATTATTCTACCGCTAGGCTCCTGTGCGTACGCCTGGTCAGAGGTGTGCGTACATTTGGAACATTCCTACGTTCAAGTACGAGTTCATAAATCCCACACTTTGCACAGAAATGATCGCACGCACGCTTTACGCACATATCTGTTCGTAAGAACGCTTGATAAATGAGGCCCCTGGTCTTTCTCAAGCTATTGCCTTATCTTTGTTCAAATGAAGACAGTCATTAAATTAGCATTTTTCCTGACACTGTATCGTAAACCTTGTCAGTGGACAAGCTACAACATTTCCTCATCCAGAAAACCACATGATGTCAAGCAATGTTAAAATGTTCATTAAAAGTGTTAACGGTTGTGTTGGGCCAATGATCAATATGCATACAAGTGTACCATATTGATAGATTTTATACAGGGTTTCTGCAGATACCAGCAAATCTAATTCAATGGTTTTTAATGCTACTTTAAACAAATTTAATACCCATGTCCAACTGCACATACAGTTTAGGTTTATGACGGTTTACTGTCAACAGGCTTTAATCAGGTTCTGAATAGTTCCTCCTCCGGTCACTTCTGCTGAAACTTACATTTTCCAATTTTTCTGAAATTTAAAGAAAACTTTATTTGTCCCTCAGTGGCAATTTAAAAACAGAGATAACAGAACGTAATGGAGTTTACATTCCCGCCACTCTTTCACTACAGCATGAGCATATTCACAGCACGTTAGATTCCAAGCATCCAGAGTTGTGACTTTGTATCAACCATAAACAATAGCCAATTAAAGGGTTCTGCCCGTCAGTCATCACACTAAACTTCTGATAAAAATTATTAAATGTATGATATGATATATGATCAGAATAAATCATGAATAACAATACTTTTTCTCCATTAATTGAATTTCATTTTTAATGCCTTTGGACATTAAATGTAATGCCATTCAAGCCCTCAGTTTCCTAAAATCTACTTAATGACTTTTACTGCTTTACAATGACTGCAGAAACCCTGATATATTAAAAGGTGTATTGCAGCTTTAAATATTGTATAGATATGGACAGGAGTAAAGTATATATTTACTCGATACATGCTGATGTTTTTGCCCTGCTCCAGGTTCCTGACAGGAACTCCAGCTTTCTTCAGTCTGCTCTCAAAGCCAAAGCTACAGCCCAGATAGAAAGAGACCATGTTCGTCCCGGGGCCATGCTGCACAGCCGACTGCTGTAATGGAGACCTTGAAGCACAAGACAGCAGGGTGAGACTGGCAGGTTTAAAACATCAAGTCCTTGGAGTTATTCTTTTAATGAATGATAGCTATGAAAGTGTGACAAGTGTTCAGTACAGGAGGCATTTAAAATGTCTGTGAAATGTCTGTGAATCATTAGATTACTTTGTCTGAGTGATGTAACTCTGAAGACTGGACACAGTTTTCACCATCTCGCCTTTCTCAAACACACAATACTGAGAGATATCGGTTCTGAAAATACAAAAAAAGACAGCAACGTGGAAAAAAGACATGACTGTTGAAACAAACATGAATGAGTTTCTGTAATTGCATTATGTTTTGTATTGTAAAGTAAGACACGTTCTACACATTTCATATTTAGAGTAAATGTAATGAATCATATGAACATTTCTATAAATGAGCATAATCAAACATTCTAGGTATAATGATTGTCTTCATTCTGCTACGTTGGTCAACCTTCCAGTTTAAAAAACGTTTGTCTGTAATGTAGCAATTATCACATTGTATGCGACAATGTTCAAAGTACAAGTAAAAAGTGCATTTGCTGTTAATCCCTGACTTTACATGCAAACTGACAAAATCTACCTG
The DNA here is from genome assembly GCA_029814505.1 of Siphamia roseigaster. Taxonomy (NCBI): domain Eukaryota; kingdom Metazoa; phylum Chordata; class Actinopteri; order Kurtiformes; family Apogonidae; genus Siphamia; species Siphamia roseigaster. The sequence continues at coordinate 5,064,106 of JAPTYR010000016.1, read as the reverse complement.
ACTTTCCCTGTCTGCAACAGCCTTTATTGATATTCCCTGATATTCCAGAAATTTCTTGACTTGTGGGAACCCTAAATTAATCACAAGGAGACATGAACAGAACTGGATTCAACTTAAGGCTTATAGAGGTAGTTACAGGGCCACATTTGACAGACAATTTTATGTTAAAGTGAAAAAAATCTAATATGCACAGTATGGGTGCATGTTACAGTACCTTATGTCAGCATCTTTACAAAGTGGTGGACAGGACGTTTCTCCTGGTTGGCTGCGATAGAGCAGGGGCAGGGGAGCGGAGTTACTTTGACAGAATGCGTCAAAGTCATCGGCCAAGTGATGGGGGAGGATGACTACATTAGCCTGCTGGTATCCTGTACAAAACACAGGAATGTTTATGTTAAAAGGTAAAAAAATAAGTTGGTTGAGCACAGTATTAACAATGCATAGGTTTAAACAGACAGGAGCTTTGGTTTTTGCTGCATGAAATAACCATAATCTAACCAGACTAACCAGTCCTGGACACCTGTGTCAAACGCCATAGTAATAATAACTGAAACCATGACAAATATGTAATACCTGGTTCCAGTGTCACTCACATGCACACCTTCCATTTCTACAGAGACTCTTACCATTAGCTAGTCCTGTGGTGCTTCTGACTCTGGGATCTCCATTCCTGATCAACAGTCTTAACTCAGCAGGAGTCAGAGAATGTAAATCATCCCATGGCTCCATCACAATCCACACAAACACTTTTTACCACAACCTACTCTACTACTTCTGTGTATTCTGTGGAAAAACTAAACAGGCTTTTGTCTCTGCGAAAAGTCCAACCCACTTGTTGGCTACATGATAGTCTGGTTTGATATTACCTATTTGACCAGGGTTAATGTACAAGAGAAGACCCTTAGTTGTTGTTAACCTTTACCAGCAAATGTCTTCATACATTGAATTCAAGGGCAGTGGATGGGTCGAAAGTAGCCTGGCATGGCCCGCCCCTTTGTACATCTTTCAATTGTACACAAGGGTCTAGGAACACTGTAATGGGAGAGGTTTAGTTTGGTTACCAGACTACCGTCCAATTTGTGAATGGGGCAGGTTGGGGAGAGGACATTCATGACTGGACGCTTCAGTTTGGTGTTTGGGAGCCCAGAGTCTTGCTACTGAACCTCAAATGGCGACGAATACTATCATTGACCATTTCTAAAGGTAACATCCTCAGAGTCGTCATGGTTGAAGTCCATCTCCATTGGTACGTTAACTTGTTTTAACAACCGATGTGAGCGAGCTCGCTAGTGGGGGATGGTTTGTTTACCTTGTACACAACTTCCTGTAAACTCATATGATTCCTAGCTTCACGCACTCGGGCAGGTCCAATCGTTTCAAACCAGAGCTGAGTTCACCCCTCCCACCCAATATTCACTTCATATTAGAGCATTCCCAGACCCTATGTACAACTGAAAGAAGTAAAGGGGCGGGCCAAGCCAGGCTATATTAGGAGTACCACCCTGTGATTTAGCATGTGAAGACAAAATATACTTATTTAGAATTCTTGTCATGGTGGCAAATAAGAACGTTACGGAAAAAACGTTACCACCCACAACGGACCAATGGAAGGAGTCACTTATCAAAGTCTAATGGAGAAGATGATGGTGAAGCTCCACCTAAATATGGACACATTCAGAGGAGATGGACTCCATTGATTAATTATTTTGGACCTTCCCTATAGAAACTTCAATCTGATGAATGGTGAATATTTGCTTTTGATTTCAGAACCCTTTGATGAGAGGTTTTCTGTTCATGTTTGTTTTGTTGTTTTTGTTATCGTTATATTATGTTACTGTCTTTTGTCAAAAATAATGAAAAGTATGAGCACAGATGTTGGAACTGATTTATGGACAGTGGATCTGGTGGGTATGAATTCAGGAGATCTTGTTAAGACAATTTTCACTTGTTCCACTGGAGGTTTTTTTTTCTTTTTTTAATTGCATTTAAAAAAAAAAAGAAAGAGAGAGATCTGACCACATTTTATAATGAAGTAGTAACAAGTAAGACATATTGTTTAGGTAAATATTACATTTCCTGTTAAGGATGTGAATTTACTTGATCACCAAATAATTGATAAAGCTTTTTGTTTAGATTTTATGACTTTGCATGCAATATAACGAACTACCACCACTAAACGTTTTAACAATTTAACTGTACTGACCTAAATGTTAACACAATACTGCTTATTTGAATGTTAACATGCTGTTGCCCAGCAGACATGCTTACTGTATGCAGTTCACCATCTGATAATATCTGCAGCCTAATACTGATGTGCAATTAGATTTTTTAGCATTTGACTTGAATGATGCTTTTCACAGATGCCGTATGATAATTGACCCTTCCGCGACTCCACCCATGAATGGCATCTGACCAATCATAGCTTAGCAACTGTTGCTACTCCACCAAGCTCGCCATTTTAGTGAATGGAAGTCTATGGGAGACGAGCCCTCAAGTTGGTAAAAAAATGACACGTTGCGCCTTTGGCATTTGCAAATTGGACAGCAGGTATCCTAAAACCATTGAGGGAGGGATTAAGTTTTATCCCATCCCGAAACCCAAGACCCTGGAAGAGAAATGCTAGCTGTGGATTAAGCAATGTGGATGACCTCACCACAAACTCAATGTGAGCAAGATAACCAGACACACTTACGTCTGTTCTAAGGTAAGAAGCGAATACGTGGCCTCGTTTAGACTGGTAAGTTTATTAACAATACTGTCGCTGATGTTTGTCAATGTTCGACGTTGCAGCATCTTGTTGACGGGAAACCAACACCTGAATACCCCAATCCAGTAGCAGCCATACTGGGGCCTGGGTTCAATAGCGAAAGCTAGCAAGACCGGAAAGCTTGGCGGATATAGCAACAGTTGCTATTGAGGGAGGGGCTTCGCCGAAGGGTCAATTCTGTAAAGGCAACACACATGGAGGAAAGTGAAAACAAGAGAATGGGTGAAAACAAAAGCAAAAAGAAACAAACATTTTTTTTAATGTTTTATATTTTGCAACAGGCTTAATTAAAATTTTGACAAAGGTTCCAAATAAAACTTTTACCTGAGTCTTTCATACAAAACAATAAATGTATGACTCAAAATGCATATAAATAAATAAATGTATGTAAATATTTGCTGTACTGTCTAACAAAGTGTGATATAGGCTGTAAAAAAAATTATGAATAAAATGTTTTGGTTTTTTGTAATTGAGAATGTGAAGAATGAACTTTCTGTCACATAGAAACTATAGAGAAGAACAAAATACCTGAAGCAGACGACTGCACATGCCATGTTTCCACTCCAAAAAAATAGAAGTTATTACAAATGTACACGAAAATTTTAAATAAAATAAATGTGATTTTTCTTTAAAATCAGGGATTCTTCGATTTTTTTATTATTTTTTCAAATTTTTTATTCTGTGTATGGTAAAGGAAGCATTTGTTTGAAGAAAACTAGAGGGAGTTTTCCTCTGCCATTTCAATTCCATAGGGAATTTCCCAAACCTCTATTTTTAACTCGTGTCTTGGACACGAACATAATGAACATAAACCAGTTTTTTGTACATCCATTCCAGATACATGAGCATTAAAATGTAAAATTTTCACACCTTAGTTTTATATGTTATGAGCACATTTAGTATGAATCTGAGTAATAGAACTCAAAATAAAATAGTTGGTCAATCAATTGAAAATGTATTGTTTTGTATGTTACGTTTTTTTTCCCCAGCAATTTCGTGTCATAACTATTACAATATTTGAATAAAATAAAACACAATCTTCTAACATAATTTTATTTTGTGTTATCTCTCTACATATATATGTATACGTATGTATATGTATATATGTATTTCACAGACTTTTTGTTTATGTTTTGATTACTGGCCTATTATCATTTCAGCCACCTCATATTGACCAACACTGTGGCCTTCGCATATATGCATCTCGATATTAAATTAATGTAGATATTACCTCAGTGGGGCGGCACAGTGGTTAGCACTCGTGTCTCACAGCAAGAAGATCTTGGGTTTGATTCCAGCACCAGTCAGTGGTGTTAGAATTGAACTCACAACTTTCTGTGTGGTGTTTGCATGTTCTTCCCGTGTCTGCATGGGTTCTCTCCAGGTACTCCAGCTTCCTCCCACCATCCAAAGATATTCACTGATAGGTTAATTGGTTAATCTAAATTGTCCATAGGTGTGAACGTGAGAGTATTGTTTGTCTATATATTGAGTTCTGCGATGAATTGGTCAGTTGTCCAGGGTGTACCCCGCCTTCGGCCTATGTGGCTGGGATAGGCTCCATGCGACCCCCGTGACCCTAGTGAGGATGAAGCGGGTTCAGATAATGAGAAGCAACAAAATGACCAAAAAGTAATAAATATCTACAAAATAATAAATAACATGAAAAAAAATGCAAAGTTAAATAAATAAATGGTAATGTAATATGGATCCAATAATTTCAGCTTTGGCTTATTCCTTTTCTAAATCAGTTGCTTTTTGACGACAGGTGTTCTGTATGTTTATCTCCATACATCAATTCCATGAACAAAACTCAATAAAAACCCATTAAAAGAAAGTAGAATTTTTTTGCATATTAAACTAAGCCATCCATTAAGAACGTGTCATTAAGAGTTAAAGGGTTAAAATCCTCACATTTAATTATAATGGGTGAGATATGTGTTAAAGGTGGTGTTTATTTAGTGATTGTACCTTTTTAAAGATGCATTAGTTTAGTTTGAATCCCGTTTGAAATAGAAGAAATATATTTTGCCCCATCACCCATGTGTTCATTAAAACATGGCACACAATTTATACATTTTGCCAGGGGATGTAAACTTAGGAGCACAACTGTATTTACTATCGTCATTATTGAACCATTTGCCTATCTGTCTTTCATTAGTTTTTCTTTTGATTTTATTTATAAAGATACATTTTTTGTAATCGGTCTAAAATGTCAACCATCCAGAGGCTGCATACTGTAAATGAACCAAATCATAGTTCAGATTGATCCAGGCCAAGAGCGAACCAGAAACCAGGTACTTGGTCCTTACAAGGACCTTTCACAACAGGAAGTTTGGTTTGGAAAATGTGGACCAAATGCCATTAGTTTGAAGAAAAATTGTTAAATAATTGGACCCAAAGATGCATTTTATAAGTGACATCACATCATGTTGTCTTATGTCAGTGTAAATACTGAAGTATTTCCGTAATACTCAGTCTTAGTTGTAAGTTCAGTGTTTGGCTGTTGCTCTGTTCAGGACACATGTAGAGTCTGTGGCCAAATATAAACAATGATATACTGCTTTTTTCTGGCCTGTCTAATATTTCACAGAAACACAGTGTGAACACATGGATGCACAGCAAACTGAACTAGAACTTAAAAACTACAACTCCTGTTATCAATACAATGAGCTATGACTGCTAGTACTATGACTCTATAGATGTTAGTACCTGTAATAAACCACTCTGCCTTTGTAATAACTATATGATGAACACAATTTGGGGGCGGCCATGGCTCAGTTGGTAGAGTGGGTCGTTCAACAACCGAAGGGTTGGCGGTTCGAACCCTGCTC
>JAPTYR010000016.1:5018701-5030553 GCA_029814505.1 Siphamia roseigaster | reverse complement strand
GTTGTGGTTCATATCTTCATGGTTGTGGTTCATATCTTCATGGTTGTGGTTCATATCTTCATGGTTGTGGTCCATATCTTCTCTGGGTGTTGTCCTTTTTCTAAGTCTGCTTCGAATCTGACACCTTTGTTTACCGATTGTTCTTCTTCTATGGCACGAACTAGCATGTAGCACCACCCAGTGTCTGTGAGTGGAACAATAATTCAATTCTCTTGCTGTTCATGTAAACTGAGATTTCTCATAAACTCCAGTTCAGTCCTTAGCCCGGTTAATGCCAATAGCTGGACTTAGATGTGCATGTAAATGTACTGAGTGAGAAAATAAAGTGTCTCATCCACAACTGACACAAAAGATTTAGATCTGTCATTGATGTTAAAGGGGCCAATTCATAGGATGAAGAACTCGGGTATGTACACTTATGATCAGGATCATATGGTTAATTTCTGTTGTCAGTATGATTTAAAAACAACACATTTGTTTGATAACAAATGACTTCACCAAACCACCAACCATCAGTGAAAGAAAAGCTTTTGTATTATCATTTCTATCCTCTGAAAAATGTCCCAAAACACCACAAATTCTGCTAGGGTATGTAAACTTATCAGCACAACTGTACAGTTTACAGTCTACTTATGTGTATGGGGAAAGTCCCACAGTTTCATGTGCACAGTGTGTGTCATGTGAGCGGTCTGCTTTGGATCTGCCTCAGGTACATGCAGACGTCCATGGAGTCAAATACGAGTTCTGACCTGTGACTAAACAACAGCCTCAACAAGTGGTTCCAGGCACAACAAATATTTAACCTAATTTGACCGGTCCTGTAGCATTTGCAAAAAAACATTTTTGGTGACCTTGACCTTTGACCAACATTGACCAACATTTCTTGGGATATATTCTGGACCAACTTGCACCTTTCCTGAAAATGTCATGGAAATTGGTCCAATAGTTTAAAGTTCTTGACAAGCAAACTGACAGACAGACAGGCAGGCAGGCAGGCAGACAGACAGACAGACAGACAGACAGACAGACAGACAGACAGGCAGACAGACAGACAGGCAGACAAAAAGAAGAAAACCAAAAACAATACCCTCACCTCCACTTTCAGGGGGTGGAGTAATAAAACAAGTTGGGGAAAAAGAATAAAGTAAACAGTTCATTCATTCATTCATTCATTCATTCATTCATTCATTCATTCATTCATTCATTTTCCCAGCTTAATGTTTTGGAGTGTCTCTGTGGTGAAGGTGGGGTGCACCCTGGAACACCCTGGATGTTGGCTGAATCCCAATTCACCCCTTAGCCCTACCCCTCCATTTTTTGTGTTCATGTGAAGGGGTAGAGTTTGCCTAATTTTCCATTACACAGAGGGGAGGGGCTAAGGTAGCCCTTGAAATGGAGACAAACCAGGACCACACTACAAACGAAGTGGTAGAAGAAATTTCCCAAAATTCTGTTCGAATCATTGGCCAGATGGAGGAAAAGCCAAAAAGTGCAGCAGTGACAAAAGAAACACACAAGTGAAGTGTTGTTCCATTCCTTTGGGGGTTATATTCCAACCCTTACCTCTTACCACTCATTTTCAATGGGTAGAGTCAAGGGGTAGTGGTAAAGGGTATGGGTACAGGGAGAACTGGGATTGATTAAAAGCAACTTACGAGAAAAAAAAGGTGTCATTTTTATCTCATGGGTGTTTGTATTTGTCTCTTTTTGTGCAGTTGTGGCTCATTTATACTGTCAAACAGTGATGTTTAGAATCAGTTCAGAATCAGATGTGTTCTTTGTCCTTGTGTCATAATCTGTTCAATATTCAGATTATGAATTTGCATTTGACTTCGCATTATGAATTCGCATGTTCGCATTTAACCATAACTGTAAATTCCTGACAGTTATGGTCAAATGTGTTTCATGAGGACAATAACTTTGACCTTTGGCCTCTAATCACTTAAATCTTAAATTCACTAATCTACACTTAAATCAAATCACTTTGTTTTACAGTCCAAGTAAATGGTAGAAATTTCCTTAACATGTTCCTAACATTATTGCATTCATTCAAGAATGAACTGACAGGAGGTGACAGTGTTTGTTTTAATCCATTGTTTCCATTAAGTTCAATTTCGAAGAGCGTCAAACCATCAAACCACTACTAATGAGAGGTGGAGGAACCAACCAATGAATGGACATTGTTCTAAAGAAACACTGCAGATGTGTCTAAAAAAGCTTTTACCAATAGAACAACCCAATCCAGGCCTGGATCTTCTCCTAAACCATGTCCATTTTCCTCTTCTGTCTCCAGTCAGGCATTAAACAGATAAGACTCCAGAGTCATAAGCTTGGTTTAATTGAGACATTGCCATGAAACCCTGGAGAACTATAGATTGACAGCAAGAGATAAAATACACATTGGAGAAACAATCTGTCAGTTTATATTAAATTACTATTATTAAATTATATCCCAGCTTGTATCTGATGCACACTTAAGTCTTTTAAGTCTTTTTAATAAAGATCAGTGCATCTTATACCGCTCTACAATTTTTTCTTAGAAAGTATCTGCTTCATACATTAAATGTGCTAAATCTAACATACTTTAATTAGATGAATCAAGGAAAAATGACCAAAGTGTTGGTTAGTTCATGTTTTTAATCTATATGATGGTGTGTTATTCCACATATATGGTGGTTTTTGTACATGTATACAATAGATTAGTAAATATTCCACTAAAAAGAACCTGTAAAGTGAATGGATCATAATGTGCAGACAGTGTTTGGAAGTAGATCTGGTAGCTCTGAGACCAATATTTCTTTGGAGGAAAAACTATTCTCTTGTTAATTCCAGTGTTATTACTCCGCCAAGGAACGGCAGAGTTACGTTATTTGCCGGTGATTATCTGTTTGTCTGTCTGTTAGCAAGATAACTCAAAACGTTACGGACAGATTTGGTTGAAATTTTCAGGAAATGTTGATACTGGCACAAGGAACAAGTGATAAAAGTTTGGTGGTGATCAGTGATGGTGGGTGGGGGGGGTACACGCACACACACACACGCACACACTCATATTCATGTGTCTTTCATTCGGTACTGTAGGTCCGGCACTTGCGGAAGTGAAAGTGAAACCTCAGGCTCATTTACGTCATTTAGGATGGGGCGCTGATCTGCTTTGGTGGAGTCTGCACTCTCCATGTACTTTTCTAGTTATACATGTGTTTAAAATGTGGCTCTAAAAGACACCTTTGTTTCCTTTACAGGTGTTTGTCTTCTCTGAAGTTTCATAATGGAGTCTGCTCATCTGCTGGGGAGTTCAAAGAAGAGAGTAAAGATCCATCCTCACACTGTCACCGCTAAATATGCCACACGCACCCCCTACTCTCCCCAACCTGGAGTACACACACACTTCCCTCAACCCGGGGATGATGGTTACGATGACGCTCCATCTTTTGAGGACTTCGGCTCCTTCCTAGAGGAGACGTCAGACAGAAAACAGCTGACGGAGAGTCGCAGGTGGCCTCTGACTCTGTTCGGTTCCAAAGACAAAGACACGTCACACAAACTTCAGGCCACTGGCGGAGGAGACGGGGGTGAGGCGGGAGGAAGAGCAGCAAAGGCTTCTGGGAGAGGGGTAGGGGAACAGCTGGCTAGTTTCGGGGAGGCGTCCGTGTCTGCGTCTCGCCTGACCTGGGTGGGGCTGCTCGGGGCAGCGCTCGCTCATGGCTGTTTGATTGTTCTGACCCGTGTGGCCTCTGAACGCTTCAGCCTGGGTCCGCTGTTTCTGCTCCTGATTCGCTTCATTGTCCAGATGTTCTCTGTGGCCGTGCCGCTGGTCAGGGGGGAGAACCCTTTTGGACCAGAAGGCTATCGTCTGCGTCTGCTTTTCTACGGTATTGCCTACTCCCTCTCCCTTTGCTGTGCTTACTCCTCTTTGACTTTTGTCTCCCCTGGAAATGCCACAACAACCTGGCGCCTTGCAACTACCGCCCTGTCGGCGACTCTGGCCTTCCTGCTCCTGGAAGAGAGGTTAGGGCTGGCCGATGGTATCACCATAGTGGCAGGGCTCTGCGGCTTGGGGCTCGTGTTACTTCCTGCGGCAGATGAGAGCAACACCGATACACCGACCGACCCAGTGGTGTTCTGGAAAGGGGCGTTTGGCTGGTCTCTGTCCGCACTCGCTGGGTTGTGGATGGCTCTGGCACTGGTTGGATACCGTTCCCTGAAGGAGCGTGTTGGAGTCATTACGGCTCTCTTCACCGTCAGCTGGACAGGCTGCCTTTTGGTGCCGGCTTCTCTGGCCCTGATCCAGGAGGGCTGGTCCTGGCCAATGAGCGTCCCAGCTTGGAGTCTGGTCCTGGCCCTGGTCGCCTGCTCGATCCTGGCATTCCTGGGGATGACGCATGCTCTGACCCGACTCCACCCAGCCCTGGTGTCCGCCTCTCAGAGCCTGGAGGTACCTATCGCCATGCTGCTGCATCTGGTCGTGATGCCGTTGGCTCCCAGTGCCCCTGAGGTCGTTGGGAATGTGATGGTCATCTTGAGCGTTGGTTGGCTTGTGGCAATGAAACTCCTCCCCTCTCGTGGAGGAAGTCGACGCCAAAGGGAGGAATATGAAGAGATTCTGGACTCACCCATCAAGTAGACACCGCTTTGTCCTCTTAACACTTCCTTTTTGGTCACGCCACGAGAATGATTTATTGTACAAGTGTTCACTGTACATAAGAGACTGCTAAATGTTTACTGGAGCTTTATCTATTTTGTATATTGTCCTCTTTGCTTTTGGGAAAGTGCCAATATTGTGTCGTCTGTTTTAGTGACTTTGTGATGTGACATTAAAATCTCTGATGAACACAACCCATTTCTGACTGATAACCCAGATCTTACTGTTCGAAGAGTGTCTACTTGTCTTTTTTTTGGCTGCATTTCACATTAATAGTGTCAGTCCCTCTCAGCAGCCAGCTGAGGGTCGGCCAAGGACTGATGCCTTCTATTTGGCTGCTGGCAGGGAGAGAGAAAAACACAGGGACTGAGGGATGGACTGAGACACACAGCCAGAGCGAGATAAATGAAGGCAGAGAGATAGAAGATGATGGGATTGGTTTACAAATAAGCAACAGAGAAAAGAGAGTGATGGCAGACCAGGAAGCAGGCATCAAAGGAGAGGAGGTAACAGAGGGATGCCAGGACGGAGGCAGCTGATGGAGGCCAGTTGGCTGCTAAATTCATTGTCATTAGTCTAACAACTACCTGTGAAACAGAGCATCTGTCAGTCTTCTTTGTCTCTCTTTCTCCGTTTTTGTCATCACTAGCATCACATTTTCCCTCCAACATTTCTTTCTGTTGAAAAAAGAATAAAGCTTCAACAGTAGATGACAGAACATGCACACACCACAGATTGAAATAGATGGCGTACATTGAACAGCAGTGTATTAATGTGTGCATACGTTTGCATATCTGATAAACAGATGGAGAGGAAACACTCTAATGTGGATGAGTAACAACTGGCAACTATCAACACGGATTAATATCATTCATTATAATAATTTGGATTTCAGGTGTTAATAATAATAGTAATAATAATAATAATAATAACCACTGTAAAGCACGGGGACGCTATGGTGCTACCCGTATGCTAAACTGTTGCTGGATTCTTTAACATTCTAGGTCTAATGAGGAGTGTCCAGTAAGAACATCAAGATGTCACTTTATTCCTCATGTGTTCTTTATTCAACACACGCTCTTTCCATATTTGTGAACAGACTGGTTATATGAATGTGTGGTTCGTATAATGTACACACACCCAGCAAGTCCACACATTCACCAGCTGAAGAAGGAGCCTTTGAAAAGAGCCGCCTACCCGGAGCATATGCAACGGAGTAGTGACATATCTGGGTGTACAATGGCAGAAAGTAGGGCCCTGCTCCTCAGACCACAGTATAGGTCATCCTGAATAATGGCTTTTTCTACAATAACACTTATTTTTTTAGGAAAGTGTACTCATAACCCCTCATCTGCCTTATCTGACTCTTTATTTGACTATTTAATCTTCGCCAGCTTCGCTGACGAAGGTAATGTTTCGATCCCTGTGTATTTATTTATTTGTATGTGTGTGTATCGAATAACTCAAAAAGTACTGGACCGAATTTTATGAAATATGGTGGGATGATAGGCCATGACCTGAGGACCAATCGATTGGATTTTGGGAATGATCGGGTCAAAGATCAAGGTCATGAAAAGGTCAAAAATGACTTTTGCCCATACCTTGGTCAATTTTTGCTTGATTGACATGAAACCAACGCCAATCATGTGATATGCCAAACTTAATATTTGCGTTAATAGTCTGTTTAGTGGTTGGGGGTCAAAGGTCAGGGGTGTCACGACCTTTCAAAAGTATATGCGATTTTAGGCATAACTCCATCAATCGTGGACCAATTTGCATGAAGTTAGCACCAAAATGCTCAGAATACATCCATGCACAATGTCATGGCCACCAGAAAGTTTCACTCAGTAGAGCACATACCTTCGTCACTAACAATGTGGTGTTGGCGAAGGTATGCGCTCTACCGAGTGCCCTTTCTAGTTGGTTAATGTAAATTGTCCATAGGTGTGAATGTGAGAGTGTTGTTTGTATATATGTTCAGCCCTGCGATGACCTGGCGAGTTGTCCAGGGTGGGATAGGCTCCATGCGACCCCCGTGAGGATAAAGCGCGTTCAGATAATGAGATGAGATGAGAAACATGTTTTTAACTTTGACCTGCTTTTCCCAAAATGGAATTAAATCTATTCTGGGTCACTGGCAATCTAGAAATGTAATTTGTTATGAATTCAACCAATAGTTTTGCTTCTCCAGACATGTGATATTTCGCTTAGGGGGGATTATGTTTCGAAAATTTGTATGGATGTCACTGTATGTTCCTTTGTTTAATTTGAAAAAAATTGGTTTAATTAGAAAAAAATCTTCACAAAAAAATGAATGTGACATTTCGCCCATTATGTCAATGGCAAAAAAAAAAAAGAAGATTATAAAAAAAAAAAATCATTAAAAAATTTGCTTTGACTGACATTTGTCAAAATGTAAACACTATTCTTGATCACTGGCAATCTATAAACCAAGTTTGGTATGAATTCAACCAATAGTTTTGCCACTAAAGTGTTAACAGTTTAACAGTTCAAACACAAAAAAACAAAACAAAAACAATACCCCTTGCCTCTCCTTTGGGGTGTTTTAATTCAGATTCATCATCAGCTCATGTATTTAAAAAATAATGATTTCATTAATGGAGAGTTAAACTAGTTCATTTCTATTATTCTTGTATTTTTGTGTCATGTCTCTGACTGCATGTAACTTTGTCTCCGCAGACAAATGGCGGCTGGCAAGATGCTCCGACTCCTTCGTCAGTGACATCACCCACAGAAGGACCCGGAAGCGTTCATTCGGATACTTCCAACTGAATTTATCCATCTTTCCACCACACCCACAAATAAATGGACTGATCTTGCCATTCACAGTATTAAACTAAGGAATTCGCTGTCCCACAGTTTCAAGAGGTACTGTGAAATCCTAACCAGAAAAAAAAAAAAAAAAATCATATTTCCTCTGCGATGAAGTTGGACATTTGGAATACAAACAAACAAGAAAAAAACATTTCAAAACCAATACTGTAATCAATGAAGATGTTTGTACAGATTTCACATTATATTCAGAGGGCTGGGGTTACTTATTCACTCGTAATGTTTTCACTCATAATGATGAAATGTTATGATAAAGTAAATAAATCCAACCATTGGTTTTAACTGAAAATACTTCATTCTACCTCTCAGCCACTAAAAAAAAGTAGAAAAAATGTCAGTGACCATTATTTGTTTTGTAAAAATGGAACTTTTGTCTTTGCAAGCAAGAGGCACATCTTCTTACTTACATTTTGTTGTCTCTCACCTATTCTATGGTACGCCATTTAGACTTAAATATTGCTCAGTTGTTTACAATGTGTGCTTGATAAAGTATGTTCATCTTCCCCCTCTGTCTCCGGCAAGTCAAAACAAAGTTCTGTCAGGAGATTTTACCTCTAAGGTAACCCTGTGAAGTATGTTATCTGTAAAACAATAAATAAATACTTGTCATCAACTCAGACAAGCTTGACATCATTCATTAAGGTGGATTATATCAACTTAAATTTTTACACTGTTGGTTTTGGTTCTACAGCATATTGGTAGAGTGAAAATAAAGTGCAATCAGAAATGCAGGATTTATTGATGCATGAGGAAAAGATCTATTTAGTCTTTCCCAGTTAATAATATATGCAGAAAACCTTATCATTTACTGAAATCCTCCATGTTTTTATAGTCCTGTGTCATCACAGATATGTTATCAACAATACCAAAATGCTGATATAACCAAAACAAAACTTTGCAGAAAAGTGTGTCAACATGAAGCTACTTTTAATGGGTTCTTTCATGCAATATATTATGCATTATTTCTTTTTTTTCATCATTCATTTGACCATGTTGGTGCTACAGTCACTGTTAAAAGAAATATTAGGCAGTCCATCACCTTCTGCAGAAAAGAAAGTTTGTTAAAGAGGTTTGTACCTGATTTTGTTTTTGAAATATATGAACCACAATCCACTTAATCAGAGACGCAATTATGTTAATAGAGTTTTTACATGCACTTGAGCGTACAACGGGGGTTCAGAGATGCTGAGGACCGTCACCGCCATGAAAGACGCATCTGGATGTATCTGAACTGCTGCTCATCTCTGTTTTTAAAGGACATTTTGATGTAAAATGATGAGTTTCCACCTTTTGTTGAAAACTGTCCTCATCTGGACATTTCAGTTTATTACTCTGCCAGTACTGCTTTAGGAACCCTAGAACTGACTCCAAAACAAACATAGACAATTAATTTATGCTTGTCTCACTATGACCAGCACGATTATTTTTTTTATTTTAATTTTTTTTTTTTTAATATCAAACATTTATGACAATTGTAAATGTTAACCATTTGGCACTTAAGAAGGGACAAGTCATTATGTCAAATAATGTGTTTCCTGAGCAGTCTAATCTTGTTTATAGACACTTTTTTATGCTGTGTGGCCTATTTGTTTTGTTTTTTTGTTATTTTTCTTTTAATGGTATGCTTATTGTAGGCTATTACTTTGTTTTTTGCTTTCCAACTCTCGTGAATTAGCTCATGAACTTTCAACATGTGTTTATGTGCACCATTGTGCTTGACTTGCTTTGTTGAAAAGGATTTTCAACACATTAAAATGATATGTAATACAGAGAGCTCACACATTAGCCTCCTTTTTATTGTGCCGTTTATGAGAGTGCAAAGAGTCTTCATTTACCATCGCATGAAGAAATCTGTGGCATGATGGTAATCACAGTCACTGTGTGATAACTGAAAGTCAGCCAAGGTTAGCGAGTGCCAGTAGATATCCAGCTTTTATAGCTCAGCATCTCCCTGCCGTCCATAATGGCACCTATCCAACATATTAATATAGAGGTGCTTAGAAAAACACAACCTACACTAAAATCAAGGTATGACTGAGAGGACTTATGTTTCCTAACATCAGTGATGCTTCATTAAAAAAAAAAAAAAAAAAAGTACATTACACTCAGTTTTCACTTTACTTGCAGTAAATATCAAAAGTGACTGGAAAAGAGAAGAATAGTGATGTCCTTGTGGGGTTCATATAGTGCAAACAACGGCACTGACATTATTTGGCTGGACAGTTGCATGTCTGACAGAATTACTTTCATAGTAACTGAATATTCATAATTGGCCAAACACAGGGGTTGAGGGTATAAGGGAGCAGTTGGCGGTAGAGTCTGTGGACGGTCATGGGCCTTGACTGCTGAGTGAGTGTGAAATGCCAAAGCCAGACTGCTCCCCTTGCACCCTGAGGGCACTGAAGAGCAGGCCTGTTCTCACCAACACAGTGGGCATCAAAAACAATCTGACAAGACTTCATCCAAAAGCATCTTCTAGCATACGCAGCATCTCCATAAACTCATGAACATGTGTCTGTTTGATATCTTAGTCATTAGCGCAGATCAGGCTTCTGCACAATAACCTGAAACAAATACATCACATTACATAAATAGCAGAGATGACTGTTTTCTGTCATTTGGAGGGATTTTGTCATGCAGGGTAGTTTTTACACCTCCTCATCCCTCAGAGGTGGTGGCACTGTGCAGGCTGATTGAAATCTAATGTTGCTGTTGACATCTGCCTCCCCAGCTGTCATTGTACCACTGCTTGTAATTACAGCTGCAGTGGAAGAGCATGGGTGGGTGGCCCAGACACCTTGTCTCACCCTCTCAACAGAGCCCAGCAGACTGCTTTAATGTGCACTGACACAACATCCCGTTTCCCGCTGCTGCCACTGCCGCTGCTGAACTGACTGACCACACGAGTCCCTGAGTGGTATGTCCAAAATGTACTCGTTCACACACTGTCACACACTGAGGTTATTCTGAGTGTAGCAGAGGCCTTAAAAATACACGTACACAAGGCTTTGTTTTGCTTATTTAGGAAGATGTGAAGATATTGAGTTTACAAATGTTCATTGCAGCATCTGAGACAAACTTTTTCAGTAGTAAATGACAATCTGATTTGAGTAGAACAGTGGTTCCCAAAGTTTTTACAGTGGAGCAGCCCCTGAAATGTATGTTTTTAACCAAGTACCCCCAACTCTAACTCCAGCGATTTTGATAAAAAACAAGAGACAAACTGTGTTTCTGTGCAAAAGGTGTCTTTTTAAAGAAACAATGTATATTTAACTTGAATATATTTAAAATAATAAATCTTTAGAAGCTAATTTTGCGCAAAATATAAACTGAAAAGTGCCCTCTTTCTTTGCTAAGAAAAATAAATGACATGGTGATGAATGAAAAAATGAACCATTCATCAACAAAACTGACTTAATTACTTGAATAGACTAATCCTGAATAATATAAGATAGAAATGTTCTTAAAATGTTACCAAAGCTTAAACAAGATGACAGACAACAACAATAATAACAATTTTTTTCTTAATTAAATATTGAAATGAAATAAGGTCATTAGTGTCAATTTTATAACATGAATGTATTTACTGTGTTTTATATTTCAGCATTAATTCTCATTATTTGTTACATATTCAGAACATGAGAACATATTTAATGCATTTTCCCCCAAAAAAATTTCAAGTACCCCCTGGGCTACTTCCAAGTACCCCTGGGGGAACACGTACCCCACTTTGGGAACCCCTGTACTAGAATAATTCCATTCTAAGTCTATTTTTCCCCCTGTCTGTGTGAACCTGTCCTGTTCCCTGTTGTCAGGCGTATGGAGGCTTCCTCTGCTCCATCCTGCTCCTCTCCTACAGCTCAGTGTTCAGGTGTGGCGTTGCTGTTGCTCCAATAACAAACTGGAAACTTTATGGTAAGATGGTCACATGTATATTATTGTTAACTTGTATTCAGAGGTTGGAAGTAACTAAGTACAAGTACTTCATTACTGTACTTAAGTAGTGTTTTGTTTTGTTTTTTACGTATCTGTACTTTACTGGAGAATTTTTTTTTCTGTAAACTTTTTACTTCTACTCCCTACATTTGTTCATACACTGTAAACCCAAACAAGTTCAGAAAACTCAATTTTTGTCAAAACGGATTATATAAAAACCTTTAAGTTTTGATAATACATTTTGAGTTACACTATACTTAAAAAAATGTGTTCAGTTGCCTTAATTTATATCCTAAGATCAACATATATTTTTTTTACATTCCCGTAACTTAATGTTTATGACTTCTTCACACTTAAATGATTTTATTGAATGATATTTATAAAAGCTAAATTATATGGACTTGAAAAAACTAAAATCATT
>JAPTYR010000016.1:4925415-4935727 GCA_029814505.1 Siphamia roseigaster | reverse complement strand
CGAAACGTTGCCTTTTATGAAATAAAGTATTGTTTTTATGGAGCTCATGCCCAGTGTGCAGACCACTCCTTGACAACCCAAAACAGCCCAATGAGTGTGTGTGTGTGTGTGTGTGTGTGTGTGTGTGTGTGTGTGTGTTTGTGTGGTGTTTGCAGTACATGCAGTGAACCGTAAACTACATTGCCTATATGGGATAAATAAGTTTTCTTGACTTGATATTCTAAGTGTTAAAAATGTATAAATGCATATATCTATGCAAAATACATGTAAATATAAAGTTAATATTATTTGCATGTTGTAAATATTGTAAAAAAAATAAAATGTATATCATACTGACAATTTAAAATAAAAAAAATGTTTGATTTGAAATTTACATTTGTTGTCCATCTGTGACATTTTTGGCTTTATCCATTTTTCAAAACTCCAACTATTTAGGTAGAATCAAATATTTTTTCCTACAATCATTTATTAGGTTGTAAAATTTAAGGTGTACACTGAATAAAGGGATTGTAGGATGAAAACGTCATAGGAACTGTGCAATTCTTGCAAAAATCAGACAATATTTTGTCCATCTTTGACACAGTAGTTTTTGATATTTTTTATTTACAACATTTGAAACAAAATTTTTTAAATATAAAAAGTTTATGTTTAAGATGGCATTTAGATCTTTACAATTCTGTGTAATATTTGTCTTAAACTTGTCTATTTCAAAACTTATGAATCAAAAGGTAACAGGCTGTCCATCTGTGACGTCCTTGAGCTTGCCCTGCTGTGTTTAAACACATCTGCGGAGACCACCTTCACAGACAGGCAGACAGACAGACAGGCAGAAACACGGCTATTATAATCTAAAATCTCTCACATAACCATGATGATGATGGATACAGGAGTAGAAAAGAGTTGTCTCGAGCTCAAAGCAAATAAGTATATCAAGAATAAATCAGAGTTAACATTAAAATTCCCAAAATTCTGGGGTGTTCATCTTAAAATAAATTGAAACTTCAGAAAATACCGTTGTGTTACACAGACAGTGACACAGTCAGCAGTAATAAGCAGGACACTATAGTGGTTGTTGTGTCTATATCTACATTATTCTGTGTTCTTAAACATAAAACGCTAACATTTTCCAATGTCATAAAACCGCATTGTATTCACAATAGAACACAAATTAAATATCAAATGTAACTGAGTAAATTTATTATTTTACAGGAAAAAACAAGGTCATTTAGAGTTTGACGGCAGCAACAGTGCTACTGTACCTACAACAGGCACAATGGAAGAGGCCAAAACTTTGAAATAAAATATTACATTGAGAACTTCTTTTAGTTGAGAACAGCTGCTCAGACTTAAATCTGCAGTCGGTTTATCTGGATAGAGTTGTGCTCAAAGTTTGCTCCAAGGTTTTCTGGCATTTCCTTTGAGAGTGACATGGTCCCATATGTTATGTTGACTAGGGTTCAACCAATCTGTGATGAGCATGATTTTACATCACAACTGTAACTTATTGCAAAAATTAAGCTTCCTCTCAGAAGTATAATTATGTGTGTATATATGTACCATCCACTTCGTCAGGACATAGCTGTAAGCCTCACCATATTTAATTACACATATTGGAGAGAGTCTATGGTCATGTAAAGTATATCTTAAAGGTCAACTATTTTCAAAAATACAATGATTATAATCATAATATAAATTAGTCCAGTATTTTCTTTCTCCAACTGCAGACATCCACCTATTACCCCTTGAGTTAACCCTTAATATACTGTGAGTACTGTGTGTAATACACTGGGCTGCACTTTCACATGTCTCTGCTGGTATTCACTTACACACAGTATTGTACATATATTGCATTCCATGCGGTTTCTAAAAAGTTTTACATAATGTTGTACATATTCTTATAGAGTTTTATATTGTGTGTTCAAATTGTGTTTTTCTTTTTCTCATTAAATAGATCTGAGCATTTAAGTATGTACCTTCTTAGCTGGGAACCATCAGCATTTCATTATGTGTACACATCATGATAACAAACGTTCTTGTATCTTGAATGTAAGCTGAGTACACACTTTTATCACAGTTTTGGATTAACCTTTGTCCATAAAAAGGTTTATTGTGTTGCCATGTGGGAGGGACACTCACAGTAACAAAAGCTGAGTCTCTGAGCCAATGCAGGCAGCCATGAGGGGAACCCTGAACTCTTATAGGCTGAGACAGACGTGTTCTCAGACAGCCAAGGGAGGGATAACAGAGCGCACACACGCCTCTGGAGGCTGTTCCCACTCTGACTGCTCACTATCCACAGACAGACAGACAGACACAAACAGTAAAGACAGGTTGGTTATCGGCCACTTTTTTTCCAAAACACTTTGGGGTGGAACTTAAATATACTTTGGAGTAATTCTTTTACCCTTAGTCATGGGAAATACATTCATAAGCTTTAATTTTAATATAATGTAATGTAAAGAAATAACATAGCAAACAAATAAATAACAGTATAGTAGATCTCATGTGGTTTGTGACAGATTATGATCTCAGTAAAATAAAAAAAAAACAACCATGAAAATTGTTAATGTTTAAATAAGAGACAGACAGAGGTGCTACTGTTGTTTATTTCTTTTCATATTTTATCCAATTAAGTAAGTCTTTTTATTACACCTAGGTAGAATGATATTTTTCATTTCAAAGTGTGGTAGTGCATTTTCTTTTCAGATATTAAAGCATTTCATATTACTCTATTTGTTCTTGTTTAAATATTTCAGTTTTGGAATGTTATTGTATATTATATTTTAATATTCAACAGGGATCAGAGATGCTCTGTACAGGTAGATTCCCAGATTTTAATAGTGGTATTGTAGATACGAGTCAAACTGAAACAAATGGAGGAGTCCGCCACTTCAGGTGTGTTTTGGTGAGTGTTTAGTTACGTGTCAAGAAGAGTATAGAGTCGAGGATCCCGATGGTTGACTGGAGGATAGACTCAACGTGATCCAGGTCTGAAACAGGTTGATCACCACCCTCTAACACTGACTGACAGGTCTTCAGGACCCGGCTCAAAGTGTCAGGGGACACCCAAAGGAGAGGAGACGTACTGACAGGGACAGAAAAAGAAAGAAAAAAAAAACAATGGGATAAAACCAATGTGTATTAATCTCAGTAGAAAACGGAACAGAAAACCACTGCTGAAAAAAAAAAAACCCATATGAAACAATGCATTTTTGTTTGAGAAAATCATTTATGTATTAATTACTTGATAGGTGAAGAGCAGAGTGCTGCCAGACGTAGAATAAAAGTCAGACCCTTCATAGCGGAGAGGGTCTGTGGGGTCTCAGGTTCATTGGTGTCAGAGTTCAGGAGGTTCAGAAGTTCCTGCAGTCGACGGTTTACTACAGACCAAACCTCACTGCAGATACACATGTCCACCTCTCTGGACACACGCGCACACGCACACACACGCGCACACACACGCACACGCACACACACACACAAAATCGCATAAATTAATTCAAGAATGACACAGTGTTGTAAAAGTTCATACTATCTTACAAAAATGACTGAATAGTTAAATTATTTTTAACAGACAGGTGCCTGTATCCTTCATCAGATGATGAAGGATACAGGAAGTAGCTGACACTAGCCAAGCAGGCAAACAAACACTGCACCTGTCTGTTAAAAAGAATTTAACTATTCAATGACACAGTGTGTGAAGTTTCTTCCTCCTCATACTGTTTCTTCCTCCTAGTTATTCCTTACACTCTGAAAATACTACGTCACCAACAATCACTGGGTTTAATTAACAGTTATTGTACATTCTTTTTACCCTTGGCCACACTTGCTACAGGGTATTGTCATCAGTTGGTCGTCCGTCCATCTGTTCGTCCAGCCAAAAACTTTGGCATGCACTGATAAGTTACGCCACTGGATGGCAGTAGTGCACCTGATAAGTCGGGCTGAGGGTTTTGAAGTGTGTTATGTTTTCTTCTAGTTTCTCTTCTTCTACATTAACAGCCATTTCCACTTTGTTCTTGTGATCTCGTGAAACACCATCAGTCAAGGTCCAAATACTGTTCCATTTAAAAATTCTAACAAGCCAATATCTGATGGAATTCCTGGATGTTATTCTTGTTTCCTCCCTTAAACTAAGGATGCACAGGTTGGTGACTGGTGTAGACTTTGTTTGGAAATATTCTATGATTAATTTGGTGCTACTGTCAATTCACTCTCAAAAGCAATTCATAATTGTAAGATTTTTCTTTAAGGAAATACTTCTTGATTAATGGTTCTATTTTATAGAAATGAGTATACATTTTAAAATAGACAAATGATCACAAACAGGCCAAAAAACAAACAAATAATTACAAAAATCCCTCTGTCATTTCTACCTTTGTCAAAGTCTGTCATTAATGTCAGAGCATACAAAAAATTGCTATTCTGTTTTATTGTTCATTGTATATGATGCATGTGTTTTATATAGTTTGGACTTTATATGCCTGTTTGGCCAGGTCTCCCTTGCAAAAGAAATTTCTAATCTCAATGGGAGTTTCTGATTGGATAAAGATAAGCAAGTCAGTTAGTAAATAAATAAATAAATCAGACATTTTAGAACTTCTGTAATGATGAAGCTAACCTCTCACAAACAACATCAGGAAGCTGATGGTGGACATACAGCAGAGCCAAGGATATACATTCTTAGTAAGTCTATTCTCTTAGGTCATTCTTACCAAGACCCAACTCGGTTGGTATTTAGAAAAGCCTCATGTCAGCTCCATCCTCCTTTTCCTATCTTTCCCTTCACATAGGAACCTGCATCTTTCCAAAACAGTTTTTTTTTGTTGAAATATTCCAAAAGTTTCATAATTAGAACAGGAGTATTTCTGGTGGAACAAGGCTATTTCTGTGGTCACTACTCTGTAAAACATTGAGCATCAACACATTCTGCAAGACAACCTGTAACAAATGTAGTTTTACAGGTGACATTTATTTTAACGTTGCAACGTACCACAAAGTTGTGTTATTAACCTTTTCAGTTCAGTATACAGTGGTCCCCCACTATAACATGGTTCACATTTTGCGGTCTCTCTGATTTATTTTGTGCAATTTTGCATGTTTTTTTTTTTTTTTTTAAACAGCGTATGATTGTGTTCTACTTCCTGCTTGGTCCCGATTCATCCTGTTGAAACAGCTCCCAGGTTCCAAGCAATACTGAAAAGGTGACATATAAACCCTGCAGACACTGATAGATCAGATAGTTGTCTCTGTGACCCGCCAGTCTACAAAAAACGTTGACAGTAAATATATCGGTACATTAATCCACACAGTTACAGACAAAAACTACACTATGCTCGGTCCAGGCGATTCAGTCTTTGGTCACCAACATAAAAATTCAGATGAGAGTCATGAGACAACCAACAACAAGCAAGTTTATCAACAAGAGCCTGGGCAGATGACACGGAAGTATGTGCCGCACCACTTTAATGACCAGGTACTGTAAAGTCAGTACTATCCTGTAATGTAAATGATGCAGGTATAGAATACACCGTTCATTATGTATAACTGCATGTGACAAATAAACCTCTTTGAATCTTGAATCTAATGGAAATGCTACTTTGTGGATTTGATTTGCAGGTTATTTTTTGAACGGAACCCCTGCAATAAATGAGGGACCACTGTAAATAAAACCAGTACTAAGAGATCTCTGCACTTAATATTTTAATTAAATGAGTGTTAAGTTAGTGTTACATAAAATGTAATTCAAGTTTTGATGTGAACATTTTGTTATTTAGTCCAAATATCCTGTAATAATCTTGGAAATTCATCAATTCTAGTTTACATCATCTTAAATTACATTAAGAGCATTAGGGAAGTACCCACTGCTTCTGAACATGATACAGTGAGAAGGGTTTTACATCTTCATAATGTTTGATATATTCATAGAACAGACAGTTTTAGTACGTTTGTATTGAACTTACTCTGGTGATGTTTTTGTTACTTTCTTGACCGTCTTAGCTGCAGATTTGCAGGATTTTTTGGTAGCTGTCACTCCGTCTATTTTCTCCTGTAACACCACAGCAGTCTCAGCCTTCAGAGCAATTTGGAGAAAACCCTCTGCACACTGCAAATAAATATCAACACAGATCAGGGACAGAAGCATCAGGACAGGAAAGTCTACACATTGGTAACATGGAAAATAAGAGTGCTCCAATCACGATTCTTGGAGCTGATTTTTGGGTAAATATGAAGCTGTGTTCTTGTTATGTAGTAATATTTATTTGAACTATTCTTTTTTTTCTTGTGCTGTTGAGGCCAGTGAAGTGAATTTTAGAATTGTCTCAAGACCTTTGTGTCATCTGATAAAAAGGTTCAGAATGAATATCAGTGGCTGACTGACTGGAGCACCCTTTGAAAAAACAATGTCATACTTCTGCTTGATTTACTGTTCCAACGGTGCATGCTAATGTCCTGCAGACCTCTGTGACTCTCTGCCTCCTTAGGGATGCAGCACTTTCATAAACTGGGGCTACAGACAACAAATATCTAAACAGGAAACAGAGTGATTCCTTAACTTCTGTTCCCAAATTCATGTCTGCTCCTCCAAGAGTACAAACACACTCAAATATCTGAGAGAGGTAGCTGGGCTCAAAGTGTGTGTGAGAAACGCCAGATGATTGAAACACACAGCGAGTCAAGTTCAACAGCTCTCCCTCATAGGACTGTGGCTCATCTAAATCTGATGAGTGCGTTTCCAACAAATCTATATAGGCCATGAAGAATTCATGACTTTTCATCTCAGGAAACCCTCTCAGGTCCACCAGCTGCCTCAGCATGACCATGGAGATCTTCCTCAGCCTAAGATTTCCATTAGCCAGAATGGAACATGCTGCTTCCCAGGCCACGCTCAGGTGATGACAGGAGACCACTCCCCTCAGAGTGTCAGTTATGATGCCTACTGTCACTGCAGTCAGCGACTCTAGGGCAGCTGGGCACAAGAGCTGGAGAGGAGAAGGTGTGAGGTAGGAAGAAGAACAGCCAGGGGATATGCTGATGCAAGTAAGTGTTACAGGCCATTGTGTCTGAAGTCCTAAAACATGTCCTTGTCCTGTGAGTGCAGCAATATGGTTGTAAAGGATGTTGCTGAGGTCCTTGGCCAAGGTAATAAGGTCCTCAGTGAGGCAGCTGAAGATGAATGGGGCTCTGACTCTTAAAGTGTGGAGCAAAGAACACAGGACGGCGGAAACTCTCCCGTGAATGACATCACAGTCCGGAGACGCTGCCACACGTAACAGTCGCACTGCCACCCATTTACTGAAGTCTGACGAAACAAATCAGAGGACAGACAAATGGAAAGTTATCCAACTTATTTTTTAACAGTTATTCTATAAAAATATGTCATTAAGGATACATCTATAACAAAATAATTTAAATAAGACTGTTTGAGCAAACCGTAATTACTTTTTTCTTCTAAAGGTATATACGCATGCAGTGGTTGTATAACCACAAAAACACTATCAGTAATTGTATTCACCTGCATGATAAGTATTTGTCATCTCTTGGCAACCCTGGCTGAATTTGTTTTTAAATAGAAGTGCACCTACCTGTACAGCTCTGAGTGGTATCAGGGTATTGTGCAGGCTGGCAGGCAGGATTAGCAAACATCAGAGATGAGGATTTGATTATATGCTGCACAAAGTCCAGAAGCATCACACAAGCGGGCTCGGAACTGGACTTTTTACTTAAACCCAGAGCAACTTAAAAGAAGACAGATTATATATTAGAATAAGCCAGTGCTTATCAACATGGAGGTCAGTGTACCTACGAGCAGAATACAAGAGCAAAAAAATGTAAGTGAAAATGCGTGAGAAAAAAAAATACATCTTTCTCCATAAAATGTATTTCTGGACATTCTGAATGTATGTGATGAGCTGAAGATAAACAAACCTCTAAAATATATCATATTGGTTTAGGTAGGAAACGCAAGCTCAAAAAAAAAAAAAAAAAGTATAAATTTTAACAAAAGGAAAAAAAATCCTGATTAAAATTCATCTTAATTTGAATCATGACATCAAAAAGAATTCCGAGATCAGTTTTTTAATAAAAGCCTTTTCCCACTGATGAATACAGCCCAAGTTGATTGACAGATTGACACTTGTTTTTCCACAATAGACAAAAAGAAAATTAAAAATTTAATTACTTTGAGGTCATGATGAAAAAAATTATGCATAGGTTATGTGGATATCTCTTTCATATTGAAGCAGAAAAGGTACTGTAACTGAATATGGAATCAAATCCAAATGACTCAAATACTGAACTGAAATAGGAAAACGAGGCCACAAACATGTTACGATAGGATATGATGATTTGCATTGCTGTAGATTAAAACAGTTTACAGTGTAGTTCAAATGTGTTCAGTCCTTTTATCAACCCTGAAACATGCACATGGATGCTGCAAAAACAATATTTAAAAAAACAAACATTATACAAACACTGCTGTGAACCATTTCACTGCTCTTCACCTACTTCATATATTTTATCGACAATATTTTCATTATTTTTATTCAAATGCAACACTTTACCCTGTTATGGACTAATCTGACAGTGAGGGCATTGCTTAGTTATTTAACCCCTGATGTCTCAGTGCTGATACGTTTGGAATGGAACCATTTTTCTTGTATTTTCTTATTTTTTTTCCTGTTGTTTCCAGTGTTGTGATGATTTTGCTACTTTTTTTTTTTTTACACACTGTTTTGTTCATGGAGCTAATGCATGGCGATAAACAGGTGTCAAAAAGCAACTGATTTAGAAAAAGAATAATCCGAAACTAAAACTATTGGAACCAAACTACAATACTATTTTTTATTTTAGTTTTTTAATACTATTTATTTATTTATTTTAACTTCATTTTGACTAATCCATCCATCCATCCATCACCTAACTGCTTTTCCAGGGCCGGGTCGCGGGGGCAAAAGTCTAAGCAGGGATGCCCAGACGTCCCTCTCTCCAGACACCTCCTCCAACTCCTCCGGGGTAACCCCGAGGCGTTCCCAGGCCAGCCGAAAGACATAGTCTCTCCAGCGTGTCCTTGGTCTTCCCCGAGGCCCTCCTCCCGGTGGGATATGCCCGCAACACCTCCCCAGGGAGGCGTCCAGGAGGCATCCGAAACAGATGCCTGAGCCACTTCAGCTGACCCCTCTCAATGTGGAGGAGCAACGACTGTACTCCGAGTTCCTCCCGGGTGACTGAGCGCCTCACTCATTTTGACTAATTTTTCGCAAAATTGTCTGTTATTTATTATTTTGTAAATATTCATTAGTTTTTGTTAATTTTTTTGCTTATTTTTCTACAATTTATGTTTTTCCTTAAATTTTATTCCGTCTGTCTTACTTTGTTCATGTTACTTATTATTTTGTTTAGCTTAGTTTTTATCTTTTTACTGTGGAACTACTAAAGTCTCAGGAGTTAAAGTTCTAGGTAAGTCTTCCTCCAATCATAACCAAGGACTAAAACAAGACTTTTCAAACTAACAAAAACGATCTTGACAAAACACAGTCGTTTTATGCTTGCATTAGGTTGTGTCTGTATGCATATGTTGAATGTGATGTTTTAACGTCTGTGTGTTAAATGCTCATATTTGTGACACTCACCTACATCCACATCTGTCAGTATCCTGTCAATAAACTGACACAGGATCTGACGAGGTCTCTGGACCGCCCGGTCGTACTCAGCCGCACTGGCACTGCAAACACCAGCATTGTCTTAAATCTCTTCATATAACAACATAGCATGAGCTTAACAACAATGTCTAACGTGTAGGAGACGTTTAACTCACACCGAATGTCAAACATGAACACAGTTAGCTTAGCCGTCTTTAGCCAGTGGTGCTCACCTAGTTAGCTCCTGAAGAGCCGGTATCATCGCTGACATCTCCAAACCCTCCATTTTTAAAGCAAATATTGGGTGTTACGATTAAAGCAACTTCTTCTTAAAGGGTGTTCAGGTTTATTTTGGTCAGGACATGGGGAAATTTGGTCTCCATCCTCACAAGTACTTCCAAAACTTTCGCTCCAAAATGACGTTTTTATTTTTGTACGGAAAGCCGCGAGGGACAAAAATGTAAAAACTCAAAGGCGTTCTGTTCCCCATTGAACACATTATAAGGCAAGACCTTTATATGAGAAATTCCTTTATTAGTCCCACTAGAGCAGTGGCTCCCAAACTTTTTACAACGGAGTTCCCCCTGAAATATATATTTTTAGCAAAGTACCCCCAACTCTAACTTCAGCAATTCTGATAGAAAACATGAGGCAAAATGTGTTTCTGTGCC
>JAPTYR010000016.1:4809183-4824527 GCA_029814505.1 Siphamia roseigaster | reverse complement strand
GGACCAGAAATACTTGGCGAGGAGGCGCCAGATTCTACAAGCCTTCTCCGATGCGGACACCCTGCAGCTGCGGCTACACAAGCCGTACATGGAGCACTGGTTTTGGGTGAGACCGGGAAGAAGTAGCGCTTAGTGGTTAACAACTGAACTTTGTTGTCCGTCCACAAAAAAAAAATATCTTCATCCTGTGACGTGCCTTTGAAATAGTCAGGTGATTAGCGTATCTGTGTATTAGCGTTGCCGTGTGCACGGAGAGCGCTTTTGTTGTGGGCACAGAAATTTTGTGTGTGTACGCGAATCATTTTAAAAACGCTGATCTGATAATCCGCTGATTCGAACCAATGTAAACAGAGCCCAAGTAAAAAAAAAAAGAAATAAAGAAATAACTAGTATTGTAATTTGGTTCCAGTAGTTTTCGTTTTGGCTTTTTCTTTTTCTAAATCAGTTGC
Source organism: Siphamia roseigaster (assembly GCA_029814505.1). Classification (NCBI taxonomy): domain Eukaryota; kingdom Metazoa; phylum Chordata; class Actinopteri; order Kurtiformes; family Apogonidae; genus Siphamia; species Siphamia roseigaster. Next base: position 4,824,078 of record JAPTYR010000016.1, on the reverse strand, counting down.
TTTTTGACACCTGCTTATGTCCATCTCCAGTTCCATCAACAAAACTTAGTAAAAACAGAGTAAATTTTTTTTGAATTTTTCTGAATATTTAAACTAAACCATCAATTCAGAAAGTGTCAATGCTGAAGCATCAGGGATTAAAGGATTAACCCATGGGTATTCCTCCCAGAAAGGCCCTTACCAAGCACCAAGTGTATAAAAAAAAAGAACACTCATGGAATAATGTTCAAAAAACAAAAATTACAGTTTGGTGTTGATGAAATGGACTAAAAATGTAAAAACAAATACTCAATAATTGTAAAACTTTTTAACCCATTAAATGCTGTATTTGTAATGTAAATCTTTTTTGCACAAAAATGATCTCTATTGATCATGATGTCACTATATTTTTTGATGCAAAAAAAAAAAAAAAAGTTTATTTTGCATAATTTACTGTGTGTTTGTTACTGTGTTTTCTTCATGGAGCAGGAGTCAAAAAGCAACTGATTTAGAAAAAGGCAAAAAAAAACTATTGGGACAAAATTACAATACTAGATATTTGTTTGTTTTTTTTTTTTACTTTAATTAATTAATTTTTGGCAACATTTTCCATGTTATTTAGTATTTTGTCAGTATTTATTAGATTTTCTTCATTTTGTTGCTAATTTTTATTTATTTTTCTACATTTTGTTTTTATCATTTTTTCTTTAATTTTGTTCCATTTGTGTCGTACTTTGTTCATGTTACGTATTATTTTGTTGGTTTATTATTCATTTTATTGATTACTTTGCCATTTTTTGTTCGTTTTGTTGCTTATTTTACTCTTTTTCTTTTTTTTAACTGTGGAATTGCTTAAAGGGTTAAATAAGGGACATACTACCCACAATCCTGTGGTTTAACCACTAACTAATTGCCTCTGTTCCTTCATTTGAAGACAGTGTAGCAAGACAACAAAAAAAAAATAAATAAATAAATAACGTCTCAGATTTAATAATGCATCAACTTCAACAGGATGAGCTACTGTTAAAGCAGCTGTGTTCTCCTCTGACACAGTTTGACATTAATGAGCTCTGTGAAGGTCTAGTCGCCAATGTCAGACCGTGACTAAGCACTGATGATTTTCTCAGGACAAGACACACAAGGCTTCATTGTCAAATGAACTGAGTAGTCTGCTCAACAGTCCGCTGTACAGTATCTGAGCTACTGGCTGTGAAATATCAAGGATGGTGGGACCCTAGAAATGGATTATCAAACACTGAACAGCCCACTCCCTTCCCAGCAGTCAACTTTCTACTTCCTTTCCCTTTCATCTTTTCTGTCCGACCTTGACTCATGCTTTATTAAGCTTCAGTTACTGCACAACAAACCAGAATGGAAGCAGATTAACTCTGAACATTACACAATTTCTTCTGAAGTTTTGTCTTAAATACTACATGCACATTATTTGTAGATAGCCATTACATTATTGGTATGATCTGAAACAGCCTAAATCTAATCATCTGTTCTCACTGTCATGAGGAACTCACAAAGAAAATTTAATTCAATTTAACTAAATTCACTTGTTTACTTTATGTTTGTCTTGACTGTTGGAGTGTGTGTTAGGGCTGAACAATCTATTGTTTTGGATTAAAAATCGTGATTTCAGACCATATGACTTTGGGATGGTCATAGCCATGGTTTACTCTTAACTGACCCAGCTTTGGTTTCGTTAACTATTTTACACATGTATTCCACCTCCCTACCATCCTGCCAAGCTCGCTAATCAGAAGCAGCATGTTGCGCAAGGACGAGTCACGTGTTCTCGGGTCTAATCAGTCCAATCAGCTGGTCATCAATTTCAGAAAAGGCTTCAGTGGGACCAGAAGCAGAGTCAGGGGGTTCGAACCCAAGTGAAGACAGAGATGGTTCCTTTAGTTCTTCAGTTGTAGGAACTGCCGTGGCTCAAGCACTTGATGTAGCCTGTGTACAGACTCCATGTAGCCTGTGTACAGACTCCATGTAGCCTGTGTACAGACTCCATGTAGCCTGTGTATAGCATGTTTCTTAATAAATATGACTAAATTTGAAAACAATTCTTGACTTAAAGTTTTCATTCTTACAGTAGAGTTATGGCATTTATTGTTTGAATAGTATTATGTAAGTTTCGGTGATGTTTGTAAATGTTGCTGAACCACTGACACGACATGTGAAGAAAATCTGGAATGAAACCAAATTCGCAATATCTGCCAGAAAAATAGCGATTCAATTTTTTCTTAAAATCATTCCGCCCTAGTGTGTGTGTGTGTTATCCAGTACTATCCACTTAGTTTTATGGTTAAAACGTGTACTTCACACATTGTGCGTTTCCACCTACAATAAAATCTGCTTTATAAAGTTTTGGCTTCTGGCTTGTTTACTCATTACTTTTAAGCGCCTACTCATAACCATGTTTCATCTTCTCTCTGATATTTAACATCCTTGCATCTGGTACCTAGGATTCAGACGGTTACCAATGTCTGCGATTGCATACACGATATTATTGTTAATGTCTCATCTGTAGTGAAGGGGATTTGAATCACAGGCATATAAACATCTTCAGGTCTGGTCCTGTTTTTGAAGTTGCTCCATTGAGTTACACATTACATCCAATGTCTACTGTGTGGTAAAAGATAAACCCACTATGTATATATCATGTTGTTGTATACTGTGTATAACACAAATACATTTCATGTCAATCAGGTGATGACATGTAAGGATGTTACTGTTACTGATATGGCTATGACTAAGAAAACTGCTGAAAACTGCTGTGCACATGTTTTCAGAACCAAACTAAAATGATGTCTAATAATGTGTGAGTTATATTTGACTTCCTGATAATTTCTGATAAGAACCACATCAAATGGTAAAAGATTTCATTTACTGTTGCCAAAAGGTGGTACTATGTCTTAGACCAGGGGTGGAAACCTATGACTTAGGGGCCACATTTGGCTCTTGGGCCCTTGTCAAGTGGCTCCAAGTAGCTTTGTCAAAAACCATGGAAACACTCCTTTCTTTAAAAAAAAAAAAAAAAAAAATGTACCCTACACTCCAAATGAATCCAAAAGTAGCAGTAATGATAAAACAAAATTACTTTTTATTCTGTAACACTGAAGGTATTCATCTGTATATGCAACACAATGACAGATTTCACAGCTTTCTTAAGTTTTGTTCTGTAATGTATCTGTAGTTCTGTAAATACACTGACATTTTCATTTTGGAAAAAAAAAAGAAATCTTTTGTCTCCATTTTTTTCTCCCATTTCTGTTCTAAAATGGCTCTTTAAAGGGTTCTCAAAGGTTGCCGACCCAAGTCTTTTTTAGACTCAATATTGTCATGTAGTTGTGTTCAGACTGGGACTTATCAAACCTGTAAAGTCTGTGCTTCATCATCTTAACAGCGGACTAGCCAATTTTGATTGATTGGATGAAAGGTCCAAAAGAAGTTAAAATTTGAGTGCAAAAGGCCAAAAGTCTGCATTTATGTCATCGTAAAACAGTCATTTTTTTAAGCTGTTGGAGTTTACCAGTGTGTGTCTGTAGGTTAAACTAGTCATGACCAGGAAGGATATTTTTCAACACTTCTGATGTGTGTCAACATCACTTTCAGACATCTGTAGGTCACCAAAAACATCATTTTCAGAGACAAAGTCTAATCTATAGACAACAACCTACTTTCCTTGAATATGATGTTGATCTAAGTATTAGGATGTTTACTTCCCACAGTGAATATACATTTTTTATATCAGTATGTGAATCATTTAGTAATGACGCTGAAACTCTTTTGGGACTAGTCAACACAGTCATGATCTTTTAGGATCAACAATGGAGGCTTATCACCTCGTCTTTTCCAGCTTGGCTCTGTGCCACCACCATCAGGGAGTTGCTGGTCTCCTTTTGCCCCTGTTTGACAGGGTTTTATGTCAAGGCCTTCTCCTTTTAAAGAAGCAGTCGCTTTTTGCTCTGATGCCCGTAACCTTTTGCATACCAGACCCAGGAGAACATCAAACACTTCCTGATGATCCCACAGTCCCCTTGCATTCCTGATTCTGAGGGGGAAAAAATTACATCTCAAGTTCCAGCCTATTTCTGTTTCCATGACGATGATCCAGCGTTACTTTTATTTTTTTTTTCTACTAAAAATCAGGCTTATGCCATGCCACTACTGCAGCCTGAGGCGGGACTTGGACATTGTCCATGGAGAGAGGACGGGAGGAGGAGGGGAGAAGAGGATGGAGGGCAAAGGGAGCACAGGCCTTAGAGAGACTGTGAATACATTACTGTAATCATGCAGAGATTAAACAACGCAGCAGCATCCTTTGGGGTCTGTGGGGAGATTGCTTTTGTGTACAAAGAGGCTGAGATCACATCCTCCTTGTGCAGAGTGAGAAAAGCAGAAGACTGAATAAAGTGTACGTTTGTGTTTTTACCGGAGAACATGGAGGGTGAGAATTGAGTCGTTGGCTGAGTCATGAAAAGCCAAAGAAAATGGTCAAGATAAGAAAATCATTAGGGTGAAAGAGTAAGATAGTGAGTAACCCTAACAGTCAGAAAGCAGCATCATTATGTAACAGAGAGAGGAAGAACTAAAAGCAATATACAGAGGGTTCCGATTCCCACGAGGGCAATTCATGGCTGATGTTATTAAGCACATGCTCAGCAAGTGAATGGACAAAATTGGAAAAGGCCAAATTAAAGGCACTAAATTTAATTAAATGCATAGTATGTGATTTATGCCTCTAAGGGTCTCATCAATCATAACAATAACAGAAAATGCTGTTTAATATCATTGTAGAGTAGGATCATAGGTTGTTTTCACCACAATAACTGATGAAACTCGACCGACTCAGACAAGGCTAAGACAATGTTTAAGTCATTTTGCATTTAGTGATATACTGTGCATATATATATATATATATAGTATATACTGTATATACTGAACATGCATAAATGTGTGTTCTGTCATTTTATTCCTTAATGACAAAGAAAAAACTAACAATAATATCACTGACAAGCAGCCAAATGAAACAAGCCATTACATTGAATCAAGTATATGAACTGTGAATCAACTTACAGTTTTCTCTGAATTTGAACATTAGTGGAAGCATCTGATGTTATTAAAGAACCCAACTCAATAAAATATATGGCATATACTTTGTGGGTGTTTCATGTTATACCTTTAACCAATATTTATGGAAGGCTTAGTTAGACCTTTTCACTTAAAAAAAGGAAAAAAAGTGGAATATGATATGATTTTAAACAGTTACTTTGATCATACCTGGGTACAAAATGTGGAAAAGGTAGCCTAAGTCTTTAATATTGTAGTACTGGAACTCCTCCCTGATATGAGTTTGTTTTATTAAACCCTGCGAATGATCACATCAGATGTCAGTTTTTAAACACACACTACTACTGCTGCTGAGAGAATTGAGATTTTTGTCAATAAGGCTATGTTCAGACTGCAGGCAAATGTGATTCAAATTAAATTTTTTTGGCCCATATGTGAACTGTATCTGATTTGTAAAAGACAGTTTGAACAGCACAAATCTGACCCAGGCCACTTTCATATGTGTTCTTAAATCCAATGCCTATCTGATATTTTGAAATGTGACTTCAGTCTGAACGTCCAGGTCACATTTATCCAACCTTTATGTCAATGAAACACAAAAAAGGGTGAGAGTGAGAGATTCCACACCACCTGACTCACCAACAGCTTCTTTCCCCAAGCCATCCGTCTCCTGAACAAATGCCAATAACTACCTGACACATCATCAGGGTTTCTGTATCAGCAAATCTAATTAATGCTTTTTAATGCCCTTTTTAATGCCTATTTAAACAAATTTAATGCCCATGTCCAACTGCATATAGTTTTATATATAATAGTGGATAAGTGTTTTTGACCACCTTTAAATATTTTCATAATTTTAAACATTTTTATGAAATATTTGAATAAAAATCTTTAAGTTTCAGAAGGTGTGGCTGCATCAGATACTAACAAATGCATGTTTTTGTTGCTAAGAAAAAAATAAACTAAACTCTTGCCACTTTCAACACGTCATGTCCTTGATGCGTTTCATTATCTGCTGAAACATCCACTTTTGACTTTGATCCAACAGTGCACATGTAGAAGGAGTCTGTGGGTTTGGAGAATGGAACACCACTTGGTAGAGTTCACTGACCACAGATGGATACGTAATGGACACCCCATGCATTTGTAATGCATGGGGTGTATATTATAATATTTTATATATAAGTTTTATGGCAGTTTACCGTTTGCTTTAACCAGGTTCTGAATAGTTCCTCCTCCAATCTCTTCTGCTGAAACTTGGATTTTCCCATTTTTCCGACATTTGCTAATATTCCTTCCGCTCTTTCACCGCAGCATGAGGCGAAAGAGCAGAAGGAATACCATGCTTTTTTCCCCCATCAAGTATATTTAATTTTCTAATGCCTCTGGACATTGAATTTAATTCTTTTTAATATAATTTAAAGCCTTAATTTTCACAAAATCTATTTGATGACTTAATGCTTTTTAATGACCTGCAGAAACCCTGATCATGCCGTTACACACCACTGCCTACTTCAAATGTTCTTTTTATTGCATTTCTGCACTTTAAATTTTAAATTGTATATGGATTGCATTTTTGCACTGCACCTTTAGTTTTAGTCTAGTCTTTCTATTTAACCCTATTTATTATTACTTCTTTTCTCACGTTGATGGGAAGTGTGCAATCAAAGAATTTCACTGCATGGGATCATGCCTGTGCGTTATTTTTTTTTTTTACTGTATATGTGACAATAAACCTCTTGAATCAAACGTCACAATTCTGTGTTTACTTCTGTAATCCCAGTGCATGCCTGCGTGGCCTCGTATTATGTCAGGACCTCTTTTGCACACACGGGTCACTTCAGGGTCACATTCAAGTTTCAAGATTTTGGTTTGTCACGTAGATGTAAAGGTGCACTTGCAGTGAAATGTAACTGCAACAAGCCCCCCTCTATCACTGCATTCAGTTCACACTCAAAACTGATAGAGGTCACATTTAATATGAAATATGAACAAATGCACACACAAATAAAAATCTGATTTTACCAAAAAATATGTATTGTGCTTTTAGACCTGCTGTCTGAACATAGCCACTGGTTTTCCCCTGTAGATTTCATAATAGCAGTCAATGAACTGACAACAACACAAGAGGACATTGACCTCTGACCTGGGATTAAAAAACTGCTTAACCATCCAAGATAGAACTAGAACTGGATAACTAAGAGAGAGCTTCATAACCTAAGGCGTTTCCTGACCATAGTGCTTTATAGCAGGACTGAGTGCGTGTAGTGTTAGAACGAATGAATGAATGGCCTCAATGGAATAGTACTCCAGGCAATGCAGGCGACATGCTCCATTCGAGAGCAGCTGACATCACTGGCCCAGTTGTGTAGATGAAACCCACATCCCAGGATTTCTATGCATCTTACTATTCAGTCACATGCTGTTAAATGAGAATTGTTCTCTATCTAAATGCATTTAGATATGCACTTTAAACATGTAATATTCAAAGGTCTTCATTTTCTTCAGAAGTATTCACTTTTTTGTTGGGGATGTATTATTACATATATGCAATAATACGTATACACTTATAAAGCCTATAATAAATGTTATTAGTGTTTTTCTGTTAAGTGGTGTTTTTTCCATCTTCTATGTCCTCAACTCTTTCAGGTGGAAGGGTAAAAATGTTGTTTTTTAGTTTAGATTATTTTCATCACACTGCGTTTCTTTTATATGAATAGCTGAAACAACGTTCAAACACCAAACAGTTTAAAAACAAATACAAACAAAGGATTTTTACAAAATATAGAGAAGAAAGTGTGAGCGTGTTTTCAGATGGGGGGCTTTGACATGCATGTGTTGATAATATCTAGTTTAAATATGGATATATGAATATATTACTACTATATTATCATAGGGCAATATTATGTATTTATATTATGTAGGTAATTTGGTTTCATTGTTCTTGTGTAGGAGTATGTATGCATGTGTATATATGTTTTTTTTCCCTTTTGTTTACTTATCAACCCTTTGTGTATTATTATTGATGTTTTGTCGACCGATTTGTTTTGATTTCATTTTCTACATGTTCGAAATAAAGATTTCAAACAAACAAATACTGGATATGTAAGGTTTTTGAACTCACTACTATGTGTGTATGTTACACTGCAACATTTTCTAAGACTATGAAAATTAATAAATTAATTAAATCAAGAAATGCTATTTGCATCCTTGGATTTTTGAGAGAAGAATCAGCGTCACATGCATGTGATTTTAGCAGCAGGAGACAGGAGTCAACTGTCACTGACCTCAGCGTGGCCTCCAGCATTCAGGAGCTTGTTGCAGCGGTCGCACTTGAGACACAGTTTGTGCCAGTCCTTCCCCAGAGATGACACCTTTTCAGCTGTGCATGAAAGACAAAAGACAGAGGTGGAGGGATTGGGGTGAGTGAACAGTCAAAGCACCATTTATATACACTGCCCTTTACAAAAGCCTTTATTTTCTCCATTAACTGTCAGGCTTTGTGTTACGTATAATATGCTGTTCAACTGCTCAACATGGAGACGAGTTACGTCGCCATTGCTTCACCAGCCAGAATAATGATTAGCTTGTAGTGTATCTCTGAGCCCCTGATGGGAATCCTGTCACTGTGCCAACAGTGTGACTGTTTTCATGGGGAGATGGGGTAGAGTGGGGATAGTGGGAATGCCTGTGTACCACACAGGATGCTGGGATGATGTCATTTTTTAGACAGACAAACAGGCAGAAGCATGGGTCCCAGACCAGCTGGAACAGTGGGGGGTGGGGGATGCCAACATCTAACCCAGATCCTTTGTGTTACCCCTTTAAAAACATACCCCTCCCCCTGTTTACGTACAGTGTACCCTGCTCCCAATCCTGCTGCTGACCGCCCTACAACCCCATTTCCGTCCCATTTCCCTCTCGTCCCCCAGAACTGACCAACCCCCAGACATGCAAAAGAGCCTAATTATATCCTCTCCAATAATAAATCTCTACTACTTCCAGACAATGGACCCTGAGGAGTTGTGCAGGCAGCAGAGGAAACACCTTCTCTTATCATGGCGGGGCACAAATAGCCGGATACTGGAGTCTGTTTCCTACATACCCTCACTCTAAAACATACAGTCAACTGCGTACAGACAGTTACTTGTTAAAATGCTCTTCCTCTTCCTATATGTACAACAGAATATATTGTACCTGCTTCGTTTTTCTGCAACGTGTCAGCAAATTATTACAATCAATGGGTTCATTAGATAATTGAAAAGTAACAGCATCTTGAGATTTGACTCATTGCTAAACTGCAAAGTATTTATGATCTATTCTGTAAAAACTGGAAGGAAAACTCCCAAAATATACAGGTGTTAGGAAGGAAACTGAACACATGTAGCTCAAATACATGTCAGAGAAATGCATCTGCTGATCCTTAAGTAAGCAAAATTTTAAACAAAGGTCTGTAAAGAACATGTGCTGAAAAGAATTGGGTGAATGGTGTCCCAGAAATCGGTTGATCAAACATTCTAAGTTGAAATTTTCCGAAATTTGTACAAAATCCAAAACTTTAAATTCAGCCATCAAACTGTGCATTGCACTTATTCTAGTGGTAAAGAACATGTTTGGCAATTTGAAAAGCGAGGGTGACCAGTTTTTAAACAAATGTGTTAGACAAAATCCCTCCCCCCAGGATACAAGAAAATTTAAAAGACAAAAACCTCCCCCAAAAAGAAACAAAAACCCAATGTGATGGGGAGAGACTAACAATGTAAGGTTACTTTTACTTGTATGTACACTTAATAGGGCCTCCTAATTTTAGTTTAGTTTTTAATGTATACATTTGTTACTTTTTTTTATCTTAAATTTGCAACTTTTGTGTAATAAAAATTTCAGGTTTTTGTTTTTTTAATGATAAATTTTAGACAATTTAACTCTTGTAAATCTTTTTCCCCTCGAATTTACAACTTAAATAAGTTTACATTTTTGTCTTAAATATGCTGTGTAAAAATACAAATCTCAAGATGACTGGACAGAAGGAATTCCCGCCCCTCCTTTGGGGATTGAAGAAAATTAAAGGAGCCCCCTGAAAAAAAAAATAAAAAATGCGATGGGGACTAATAATGTAAGGTTACTTTTACTTGTATGCACACATAACATGGCCTCCTTATTTCACTTTTTATCTTAAATTTCATACTTTAGTGTAATAAAATTGTCAGGTTTTCTTTTTTTTATGACCAATTTCAGGCAATTAAATTCTTGCTAATCTTCCCCCCCCTCATAAATTTACAACTTAAACAAGTTAAAATTTTTGTCTTAAACATGCTGTGTAAAAATTATTTAATGTCAGCAAAAATGGCTGGACAGATGTGAAATGGAAACAGGTTCTTGCCACAGCTGTTTGTCAATTACATGACGGACAAATGGCTTGGCCTGCAGATAAAACCATGGAGAGCTGGGGAGGGGGTTGAGGTGGTAGTGGGAATCTCCCGTCAACACATCAAAGTAGAAGACTGCTGACATGACTGAAAGACAATGCAGGAAATAATCAATGTTAAAAGGGTTTCTTATTTAGTGTAAATAATCTGCTATAAATCACTCCACCAAACCCCCAGACTGTCACCAAACAGGACAAGGTGCAACTGAGAGCAGATGCTAGTGCATGTGTGCTCCTGGCAACTGTTTAATCTACTTTGTCCATTTGTTTCTCTTTAGTCCAAACACCTCAAGACAGTGTTTGAAAAGAAATGAATGAAAGCAGTAGGGGTTTAACTTGTCTGCACCGAGTGTAAGTGTGTCTAAATCTAAGGATGCCAATTCCTCTTGACACCTCAAAGTGTTAAAATACACTCCAGAGGAATCCCACCAGGGCGGTTTCCAGTCCATGTGTAGATGTGATTCATTGCAGACACACCTCTAGATAAACCTGACGAGGCAGCCTGGAAACAGACGTCAGAGCCTCACAGATGACTGTTTACACGTTTAGTAACAAAGTCCTCAGTTTACCTGCTTCCTTTTCAAAGGGCCAGTTGTTATTGTAAGAGGGGTGAGCTTGTCTGTCTTTATTACGTGGTGTGGGAGTTATAGAGTGGGGGAGGTGTAGGGGATCTACATCTCATCATCTACATCCCGGATGATTGTACACAGCCAGCATCTATACGTTATTATCCTTCATAGAGGTACAGCTACTGAAATAAAGCCAGAAGATAAACAAAACAGGGCTGGGAATCGCAGGGTACCTCACAATACGCCATGTATGGCTCACAATAACAATAATATCTCGATATGGCGATACTGCTATCGTCGATATATTGCACTTAATATCCTACGATATATCTAAGTCTTTATAGGGGTGAAACAAAAAACAAAAAATTCATAGTTTGTATGTTGCGGAATAATTTAACCAGCGAAGAAACAGCAATAGGGAAAATACAATGACACTGCTTTAGTGCAACATAATTACATTAAAATAAATTTTTAGGTTTCTCACCAACAGTGACACTATTTGAAACTATATGATATCATGACTTGCATAAATCTTGGTGTACATTGACACACTATCACATGGTATAGAACAACATGCACAGTTTGAGAATGTGTTCATATACCACACCAAATGCCATAAGAAGTGGTGTGACATATGTGATTTCATGAGATCAGTCTCATTTTAAACTCATCCAGAAAACATTATATCCCATGTTTCCCAAGAGTGTATGTTTGTCATGCTACCCGTGTATCGCATTTTTGTTACAGTTCTTACTTCTTACATACTGCAAACTCCATATCTTGCTTTGTCCTATCCATGCTATAAAAGCCAAAGTGAGTCCACACTTTTGATTAAATGCATTTTTCAGTTTAACTTCACTACTCGAGTCCACATATTAGTGCCGTTTTTTTTTCTTCTGTGACTTAAGCCAAATTTTCAGTCACAAGCATGAGGAGCGTCCCCAGGATGACATATAAAACAGTCAGTACGTTTACATGCACTGAGAGAAATTTAAATTATTGCCTTAAGTCTGACAAAAATCAACATATTCAAAGCCAAGTATACACCTTAGTCAGACTGTAATTGATCAAAGTGGAGTTGGACTAACTAAGTCAGATAATGCGATTCTAATCACGCTTCTCCATGCATGTAAACGCCGCCAACCTTAGCTCGACTACTGACTGTCCTGGACACGCCCTCTTCAAGAAGTGACCAGAGACACGGTATGACAACATGTACGAGTGTACAGTACGTACAAATATACTGAGCTGCTGCATCGTAGTTGTCCATATCTTCTCTGGATGTTGTTCTCCAACTACGTCTGCTTCAAATCTGACAGGTTTGTTTACATCGTTCTTCTTCAGCGGCGCTAACCGGAAGAATGCTAACACAAAAGGGCATGTAGCGCCACCTAGTGTCTGGGAGTTGAACAATAATTCGATTCTCTCCCTGCGCATGTAAACGGAGATTTCCCAGAAACTCCAGTTCAGTCCTTTACTGCCAATAGCCGGACTTAGATGTGCATGTAAACGTACTGAGTGACTCAACTCACTAAGGAGGAAGTGAAGTGAAAGTTAAAGAATTTTATAACAGATATATTCTAATAACAATAAAATAAAAAAGATACATGGGAAGAGCGCATAATAATCCATCATAAGATTAAATATCATAATACTTTTGTCACATTCCTAACGCAAAGTCTGAAAATATTTAAACTGAAGAAGAATGAAGTTATGTAGCATAGCAGTGGACCGAGGCATATTTATTCATCTCCCAAAATAGGAAACGTGGGCACAAAAGAGGCATCTGAAATGCTACCAAGTCTGCCGCCTCTTCTTATTCTTCACAGCAACAAATGATGTGAGGGCATGCACCCACTTGTGGAAACAAACAAAGCCGTGTTCACAGGGAAATCTGTCGGGATACTCGCGTTTACATTAACAACACTGATGAGGATGTGTCAAATCCTTTTAGCCGGGGTGTTTTCTCTCATAACAGCCTACAATTGGCCTCACAGTGAAGAATCCACAGTGATTTCCATTTCACATGAGTTATCGTTTTGGATTGTGGAAGGTGTTGTTTAAAGGTTCTCGTACATCTAAGCCCTCACTCCAAAACAAATCCACTCTCGCCAATAAAATATGAAGGTACAGCAACACTGAACACCTTGTGAAATACGTTTTGTTTTTGAACAAGAACAAGAAAGAGAAGGAAAACTGTTCTATGACCTTCGGGGTAATTTTTCAATAACTTCAAGCTATAAAATAAATCTAAAGAAAGATCAGTCTTCATAAAATTGTCTGGGTCAAGGGTAATGGTAATGTTGGTATTGTTTAGAAGTTAATTATTCAATTATAAAATTATTCAGTTAATTTTTTTTGCTCATTTGCATTTTTCAACATTAAGAGAAATTTAACATAAAAATGTACCTATTTACCACAACATGATAACTTGTCAGTTAAACCTGCAGTAGCTGATCATTTTTTGTTATCACAGGTCAGACAATGGCTTTTATCATGTTTTAATTCAAGTGATCTATGACAAAACAATACATCTCCATCACTTGACTGCTTTGGGCTGACAGGAGGATTTGGCACCTTACAAGTGTAAGGATGTGACAACATAGTTATAGCACAGAGGATTAGAAAAGGAATTTATTTTCCGTAACATTGTAAAACAGTGTCATCTATATTTGTATTAAGTGCTCAGATCTGGAACAAGAGGAGAGAGCTAAAAGACAGTGCACTTTTATTCTGGCATTATTCATCTGATTTTATCTCATCTACGCTTTAACATATTAAAGGAAAACTGTTTTTTTTTTTCAATTGGGGCCTAAATTAACTGATTTAGCATCTGCAAACTCAAGCCCCGTGGAATCTCGTATGCTGTTTGGAATATCTATGGTGTTTTGCGATCAAACCAAATATCTGCGGTAGAGCTCCAAATCACCAAAAACAACCATGGGTGAGTAGTACAGTTCAGTTTACGTCATAATTTAGGCCCCAATTGCCAAAAAAGGGAGTTTTCCTTTAACCATAAATTTTACAGAAGTAAAATTTGATGAGATTTAATACTTAAATATTATCAATTGACTAACATATCAGCCATCGGGCTAATATTCTGCATTTGTACTTGAATCAACATTTGGGGAGGGTTCATGTTGTACATACAGGGAAGTTGCAGATTGCAACCAAGTGAATACTGAACCACCGCATCCTCTAGAGTGACCACAAAAAAAAAAAAAAAAAACATTAAGGTAGGGCTGCTCCATTAATCAAATTTTAATTGTGATTACAATTTTAGCTCCAGGCAATCTCAAAATTCATATAATAGAGAAAAAACAATTATTCGGTGTATACGTTCTGAGACGCGCAGCCTATCTAGATTGAACTCTTATTTTTCTTTCATTTTCTTGAACGTTGTGACAGTGCACTCAAATGTGAAAATTTTTTATTTTGGGACAATTTACTCCAGTATATCTATCTCTATCTATCTGTTTCTTATTTTCAAAAGATAGAGTGCAGTATAACAGTTATTATTTTTTACTACTACAAGGTATTTTTCTATATTTGACAGGAGAGTGCAGGGTTTCCTGCAGCGCATTATTGTTAAGACGGCCGCCTTCACAAGAAATGCCCCCCGCCTTGACTACGCCCCGCCCGAAAAAAAACAACAAAGCAAACATCCCTGGACGCACAGACCGTAATGCAATGTTCTGGACATAGTGTTAATGTGGACTCACGTAATTACAGTCTGTAATTATGTCACTGTCACATCTGTAAATTACAGATGTGACAGTGACGGAAAAGAGACAGTAATAGTATTACCGAACGTCAAGATTTCAGATGTTTATGCATATT
>JAPTYR010000016.1:3189588-3203465 GCA_029814505.1 Siphamia roseigaster | reverse complement strand
TATCTATCTATCTATCTATCTATCTATCTATCTATCTATCTATCTATCTATCTATCTATCTATCTATCTATCTATAACATTTCAAATTCTTTTATTTTTACTAAAATAAGTCTGTCCCTTAAAGTTGCTGTCATTACTGCTACATTGACTTTTTCAGATCAGTAAACTTGATTCCAAATCAGATTCTTTAATTCCCTGTCATTTTGTCTTGCCCCTCAAGCACATATTAGGGCACAGAGAAGTCAGACATTTTAATAATTTGAAGAGGAAGTTTTTCCCTCATTTCTACCCTTGTCACCTCATATTTTTATTGCATGTCATTACCAAACAACTTGTAGTGTTACTGTTTAAAGATTTGTAAAAACTTGATAAATCTTGTACAGGACTAGCTAGCTAAAAGAAATATTTAAAGTAACTCTACCAGCATAGCACAGTTAGCTAAAGACTTTGAAATGTCATTACCATCACATTGTGCAGTGTGATGGTAATGACTGGGTATGAGCTCTTTAACAGAAAAAACAAAATCAAAAGTGCCTCAAATCAAATAAACACCCATATAGTAATGATGGTTTTTGTTTTTTATAGTTTATATATAGTCGTCATGTGTTAGTTTTGTTTTTTTCTTAAGGGTTCTGTGTGATTTAGTGACTGAATATATTTTATTGGAGAATTGAACATATAAACAAAAAGATGATTTCAATCTTCATGTGGAAAACTTTCATGTCATAGATTGATGTAAAATTCGGAAAAATAGATGATAACATGTTTTATAATGATTAAAAACACAAGGATGTTCCATAGACACACATTTATTAAACATGACCCAGGTCCTGCAGGTCTCGACCAGGACTATCTGACCCTGGTCCTGCAGGTCTCGACCAGGACTATCTGACCCTGGTCCTGCAGGTCTAGACCAGGACTATCTGACCCTGGTCCTGCAGGTCTAGACCAGGACTATCTGACCCTGGTCTTGCAGGTACAGACCAGGACTATCTGACCCTGGTCTTGCAGGTCTAGACCAGGACTATCTGACCCTGGTCCTGCAGATATAGACCAGGACCATCTGACCCAGGTCCTGCAGATCCCCTATCCTGAAGCTCTCGACCAGGATCATGTGACCCTGGTCATATATAATACAATGAAACAAGTGATAAGTCATTTTGATGCAGACATGATCAAGTTATGTATACGAGGAGTAGAATTCGACATTCAAGACTCACCCATGTTTTTTGTTAACTGGAGGTGAACCTCCCCTTTGTGATCTTTGTGGTAGTTTCTTATCAATTAGGTATATTCTATATTGCTGTGCCCTGAGAATAAAAAGGCAGCAGTTTTTTAAAGATGGTATGCTAGATATTTTTAATAAGGTCCAACCTCTAAAGTTTTTAAACTTTTTAAAGTTTATTGATGTGAAAAAAACTTATTTAATGTATTTATTTATTTATTTGGTTGTTGTTTTTGAAAATGTTGAGTGAATTTTATTACCTGTATTGGCCATGAAATAGCCACAGCTGCTTAACTGGCCATAAACAAAAACAAAGAAATCTGACCCTGGTCCTGCAGGTCTTGAACAGGACTGTGTGATCCTGTTGACCAGGAGACCAGTGTGTCTCTGCCTCCTGGTGAGCATGGCCCCGCCTCCTGCTGTGCGTGTCCAGGGCCAACATGAACTCTTTCCTCTTTGTTTCCAGGAGTCCAGTGTGGGCCTGGGTCTGTTGGCCATAGCCATCCTGGGTCCATCTGGGTGGATCCTGGCTCACCTGGAAGACTACAAGAAGAAGGACTGAGCTGGTCCCAGGTGGTCTACAGTGGTCCCAGGTAGTCTGCGGTCGTCTTCGTGTCCCATGGATTCATCTTTCTGTCTGCAGACCAAACGGGGCCCAACTGGACCATGTTTCGGTTCTACCTCTGGACCTTCTGCTCCCACTAAAGTGACTCTTACTATTGAACAGATTTAAAATATTCAATACATTTAAAATAGGTCGTACATGTTTTTCCTCATAAATAAAAAGACTAAACCTGTAAAAAAAACAAATTCATGCTTTATTTGTTTTTTTACTTACACTTTCTACATACATTCAGTATTAAAATCTGTTACAGTCATTTAGTGTTAAAACCTGTTATTTATTATATCCCTGAATGAAGTTTTAGGGATCTTATGTTTTTAGTCCGACCACTAGCTCCGGATATTGTAGGTTGTAACATGATAACTTGAAAAATATTTGGTTTACGAATTTCATCTTTTGCATATGAGTGGATATAATGGAAATGAAGAACTGATTCGATTTTGGACAATTTACCATTTCTAGATTGCCCACAAGGGGCCACTCAAAAGTTTTAAATCACTAAACACTCTTGCCTATATCTCTGGAAGTATTTGTCTGATTGACTTCAAATTAAGTGCAAATGAAAGGTCATGACCTGGGAATGCCTCACATCCTGACATCATAGCTGTCTGATTAAGGACAGGGTGTAGAGGGATATACCCCTTGCTGTCACTTCTGACAGCTAGTTGCCTCGTTTAGTGTTAAAACCTGTTTTATATTTGTCTAATATTAAAACTTGTTATATTCATTTAGTGTTAAAAGCTCTTTTGCATTCATTTTTTTTAGTTTAATTTTAGTTATTGTCTTAATTTGCTTTATTCTTTGTCACGTTTTTTTTTTTTTGTTTTTGTCAGAATCTTTTAAAATTTTACTTTTGTTATTATGTGAGACTCTATTAATTTGATATATTTATTCTTTATTCAACCCTCAGTTCTCATAAAATGACCTGAAAGAACTGGTCTTATGGCTTATGTTGGGTCATGTGACCTACAGTGGGTCATACATAGATACAATTTCATGTCTCCGCTCTTATTTTCACAAGTATAGTGACCTTCGTTGGCTCATCTGAACTTCAGGTCCATCCCACAGTTAATCCATAGGGTTAATCTGATTGATCTGAGGTGATGATTTTTTTCACCTATGGAACCAGATGGAAGGGACTGGAACAGGTGACCATCAGTATTTACATGGATGACACTACTGTTGGAAATATAGCGTAGATGGGTGTGTGTCTAATGATCTACAACACTTTTTAATGAGGTCTGTAGATGGTCCAAAATGAGTTTTGTGGTGCTGTTGAGTTATGAAAAAAAAAAAGGCTTGAAACACCTTGGAAGAACTGAACACACACATAAATAGGTATGTGTATGTAAGGCCACAGTGTAGTTCAATCTAGAGTGGCTGAAATGGTTGTAAACCAGTAATCTCCAAACATTACAACATAAGAAATCTTTGAAATACTACTGTGTGTACTCTTTGTGCAGGGGTGCATTCCACTCATCTATTGATGAATCTGTTTTTCCTGTTGAACCTGAACATTTTAATGTTCGATAAAATGAAACTCATTTATTCAAATATGAAATGTGTGTATTTGAAACCTCTGTGTGTTGCACGGGAAGATGGAAGAAAAGCACAAAATAAAATCAATTTGAACATTTTCAGGGAACGATATGAAAATGGCAAAAACCTTTTGAAATAACTTATTTTTACAAAAAACCTTATGATTATGTAACGTTATGATTTAGCTCTGAAATTAACCTGGTTTGGAACAGTGCTGGTTTAAAATTGGGTTAGGGTGTGATCTCTTCTGGTCCAAACCCTCCTGGGACTCACCCAGGTACTGATAGTGTGTTTGCACAGAGGATAGGTGGAGACTGTTTCCATGGCTGGTGTTTATTGGATGTTCAGATAAATACATGACAGATGAAAAAACACGTTTACATATTTAGACAGTTTTAGTGGGCGGGGCTTAGCTGATAAATTGTGCACTTTCCCTTAAAAGCCTGAAATTCATCACATGGTTACAGTGACACAAAACAACCATTTTAATTTCAGAGGACATTGCAAACTGCACCCTGTATAGCAGTCATCTTAGATTACAAAATGGCCACCATTGTAGATCAATTCTGTTAAATAACTGAGTTGAGATTTTATGACAATTGAAACACCTGCACCCAGATTTTAAGGGTCTGTTTGAAAATTGTGGCTGCCATATTGGATTCCAATGTTGGCCACCATCCAAGGGCTGTTTACTCAATAGGTTATAAATAGAGAATTTCTGTTCTCACATTTCAACAACAAAGACCCCTTTTTATTCCAGGGGACACTGGAAACTGCACCCCTTGTGGCGGCCGTCTTTGATTGCAACATGGCCGCCATTGTCCATCTATTTTGTTGTATGTCTCTTAACTTGTTAATATATGGAGTGATGAAATTCTTATACCCAAGCAGAATAGCTTGTGGACAACAGCCATTTTGGATTTCAGAATGGCACCAACAATTTTCAAACATTTAAGTCACCTTTAAATTCTTAGACCCTTAAATGTGGTCATAAGTGTTTCAACTGTCTGGATATTTCTACTAGTTACAGAGATATTCATTAAAACTGATCCACAATGGCGGCCATGTTAGCCGCCTCACAGGGTGCAGTTTGCAGAGTCCCCTGGTATAAAAGTGGTTGTTTGTTTTACTGAAAACATGTGACCAGTTTTAGCCTTTTAGGGGAAAATTAGTATAACTTTTTTGGAGTTTAGCCCCACCCACTATTTTGATGTTGTACATATTTCGACACTGGATGTTGTCCATATTTAGACACTTAAGACATTGTCCATATTTAGACAGAGTAAATCCACATTGACAGAGAACATGCATTAAACTAACAGAACCAGAACAGATTCTTTGGTCTGGATGAAAAGTTCTTTAATGGAACCAGCCTCAAAAACAGGCCTTAGTGTCTCCATGATGACGGGGGTGTGTGTGTGTGTGCGTGTGTGTACAGAATATTTACAAGGACATTTACAACAAAAGACAATCCAACATGGACCCTAATCCTAACCCTGCAGGGTTAGGGTTATGGTAAAGGTTAGGGTTAGGTTTAGAGTCAGGGTTACAGTTACAGAGAGGGCTCATGTATCCGACCCGGTGCTGCAGGTTATAGGGTTAGAGAGTGGGCTCAGGGTTAGGGTTAGGGTTACAGAGTGGGCTCAGGGTTAGGGTCAGTGTTAGGGTTACAGAGTGGGCTCAGGGCCCATAGCATATAACCCAGTGCATAATTATAGCATTAGCTAGCACATACATGCTACATTTGGAGCTTTTAGAACAGCACACGTACCTCTATTATCTTCTGGGTTTCACGGAAGTCCACACAAATCAAACGCCAAAGTCATACAACCCAGTAATCCAAAATGTTGTTTTAGTCCACCAAAAACTATCCTCACAAACCGAAATGAATATTGTCATTCTCATTACTGTTTTGCAACACAGGGACAAACATTCCACAATGATCGTATCACATGACTGTCACGTGACTGTGCTGGAAGTAGCGCACTTTTAAAGTGTCCGGTGTGATTTCACTTAGCTGCTATCCATGCACTGTCGAAGAAGGACCTTCAGGATTTTATTGTTTTGGTGGACTAAAACAACATTTTGGATTACTGAATTGTATGAATTGACTATTATTATACTGTACTATACTATACTATATCTGTGGAACCCGGAGGATAATAGAGGTACGTGCACTTGTTCTAAAAGCTCCAAATGTAGCATGTCTGTGCCAGCTAATGCTATAATTATGCATCAACCAGGCTGTTATATCTGTTATAAAATATCAACCCCCCAAAGGGTTAGGGTTTGGCCCAGCCAAAGGAGGTGGGACTAGGGCCCAACCAAAGTCTACCTACAGAACCAATCTGTTCTGATCACATCAACATTATGGAATGACCCAAGACACAATAATACAGTCATATGTTTTACCCATAATGCCTTTGGGAGAACCTGTAGATGAAGGAGGGACTGAGCTGGTCCAATCACAGGAGGAGGATGCATCAATCATCAGGACCCTCTCGGACTAAAGTCCTCCCACCTTATGTTTCGATTTCCAGTGACTGTTTCCATTCATGCCACTTTTACAGCCCACTGTCTCCATGACAACAGCTAGTAGCACAGACCACGCCCTCATTTAAATAGTCTTGTAAAAGATTCATACTGTCTTCCAAAATTAGCTAAATAGTTAAATTCTTTTCAGACAGACAGGTGCCGTGTTTATCAACAAACACGGCACTTGTCTGTTTAAAAAGAACTCAACTATTTACTAATTTAAAGAGGGTGGGGTTCCAGACTTTTTAAGTGGGAAATCTGAGCTAATCATCCATAACACGCTAATTAACAGCACCTCCACTTTTGATCCAAGCCTGTTATTAACAATGTTAGTAAATGTTTGAGTGTGTCAGGAACTGGGTAAAAGGTCACAGGTCACTGTTCACCTGCACAGTCCACCTGCTTTGTTTTATATGCTATAAACTACTAAATCTATGAGTATTTACTTTGTGCACATGTTAAGTATGAGTATTTATGATATACGCATGTAAATTATGTAAATATGTTACAGCTCCAGCATACGTTTGGAGATAGTAACAGTTTCCGATGAGGCTGTAGGAGTCGGACAGTTGGGTTAGGGTTAAGAGTGGGACAGTTGAATTACGGTTAGGGTCAGGATCAGGGTTAGGGTTACGACTGGGACAGTTGGGTTAGGGTCAGGGCTTGAAGTCGGACAGTTGGGTCAGGGTTAGGAGTGGGTTAGGGTTAAGGTCGGGAGTGGGACAGTTGGGACAAACAGAACCATTGTGTGATGGTTGTTAGTCCAAGTGAACACAAGGCACTGCCGTTCCAAACACATCTGAAAAAAGGGACTGAAGGCGTACGTTTGTGCTGAGAACGTTCTGCCACCGCAGCCTCATCTGTTAGAAAAAGGTTCGATAGCTACAGATACTGAGGTTCTATAGATACAGACACTGAGGTATCGGTTCTATAGATAGAGATACTGAGGTACCGGTTCTACAGTATAGCTATAGATACTGAGGTACCGGTTCTATAGCTATAGATACTGAGTTTCCATAGATGCAGATACCGGTTCTATAGATACAGATAACCAATCCAATAAACCAGATTGAAAAGTCCAAAAGCAGTAGGAAAAAATATTCGCGAATATGAGTCAATCTTGGAGACGCGTACGTGCATCCTGTTTTGGCGCCATGCACCTGAGCGGCAGTCATCAAAGCAGCAGAAGAAGCTGGTGCAGTCTTTTCCATCCAGACACTCGTAGGCATAGTCGTCCTCTTCGTGGTATGGCACGATGTTGTTGACCTGCAGCAGCGATGTCCCAGGGCGGATGTTCACCATGCTGGACGCCCTCTGCTGGAGAGATGCAAACACAGGGGGTAGGATTAACACAAACACAGGTAGTTAGGACAAACACAAGTGGGTAGGACCAACATAAACACAGGTGGGCATGAACAGTACAACACACACCACCTGCCAAGAAAACCACAGGGGCCAGGTGCAGTGTGGATTGGGTGGCAGTCGATGGCAGTGGCCTCAATGACCCAATCCCCAGACATGGAGTCTAGCTTTCAGGTCATGCAATGTCCCTTCGCTGGTCACCTCGCCTCCACACACAGCTGGGGCTCTGGAATCCAATGCGTCCAGAGGGGCTGGACTCTTCACTTTTCTGGCATTTCCCACAGTGAGAGGCAGTGGGCTGGTGAGGATGTGGTCATAGCCCCATAGCTCAGCCACCATGTGTTGGAGTTTACCATGGTAAACCAGAGGGTCACAACCTTGCACCTCCGGGTTGAGGACAGGTGCCTCCAGGTTGAGGACAGGTGCGACCTGGAGGAGGGTGGGGGGGAGGAAGGCTGTCGTCCCCCCCCCGGATTTTAACCTAAATAGTGTTTTGTTATTGGACTTCTGTGCTTGTCACAGTTTGTTCATAACGAACACCATGTACCAACACAAGGATGTCCATAAGTACATGTGGCATCAGGACATCCTTGGCCAGAGGTCCATGATTGACTTTGTTGTCATGTCACTAGAACTCCGGCTTATGGCGTCAGGATAGTGCCATAAAGCACATGCGTAAATATGAACTGTGAGCGCACAAATTATCTCTGCGCGCAGGCGTTATTTTCGGGTCAAAAGGCACGCGTAACAGTCTTTCGCGCGAGCATAACACATGCTCCACATGGGCATAAAAAAGCATCTGCCTGCGCAGGAGGCTCCTCAAGCACATAGACATCACTCCATGCCCTCCCTCGCGTGCGGGGAAAATAGTTTCGGCACTTTGTGGGCAGAGACCAGTGGTCGCCACAATCTCCCTATGATTGGCTGTCTGCGACAGCAAGAACTCACCCCCCACGTGGGTGAGGGCTGCTGTTGGTGCTGTGTTTTGCTCATCCACTGGAGGGCGCTTCGGGATTCAACGCTGGCACCGAGGAGCTCCACTGAGCCGTGGAGACACGAAGAAGCGAAGATCACTGTGTTTATGTGGAGTTGGAGATGTGTGCGTCCACAGACTGTAGTGAGTTTGTTCACTTCCTGGTAACTGACTGGTGTTTTAGTTACTAACCAGGTGAGAGTGTCAAGGCAGCTTTTTACCGTCTCATAATGCTGTTAAAATGTGCCCATTAGGCCAGTGTATCTAATGCTTATTCGAAAACCTCGTGTGAAGGGCGTGAACAGTAGAGAATACAGAGCAGCGCTGACTCCGCCCACAATTCAGAGGAGCATAACTAATGAGCTACTGTCCCTCTGCAGAAGGAGAGATCTGGTAAATGGCACAGGTTAGGTTATTTTGGCTAAAAACTTGATAATCACAATTTAAAGACCAATTTAAAGAATGCTTTAAAATAGCTAAAATGGACGACTGGAGGGGGACTTTACGGAGACAGTCTGTCCAGTGTGGCGCCACAATTTTTAGTTGTTTTTTAGAGCTAGGGGTGGAGGTGCTCAAGTCAGCTACTGTCCTTGCCAGAGACTGAGACCATACCACCAGTGGGATGAGGGTCAGAAGAGGTGGGCACTCCCTTGCCCCAGGCCCTACACCACTCGGCTCTACCACCACCTGTAAATCAGTTTGTACTTTTTTTTTTAAATATATGAAAACCTTTAATAGATCCAGCCCTAAACACAACTTCTATAAGTTTTTAATATTAACTGAATTGGACCAAACATGCACATAAGAGCATGCACTGTGTTTATGGAAGTAAATATGAAGGCATCTCATCTCAGCATGTTGTTTTTCCCACTGCTCCTCCTCCTGCAATGCAGAATTGTGATGTTTTTCACACTTCTATAGGTGCTTTCCCACCGTAGGAACCATTTGTAGTTCCTAGAACCTTTTTCATTCCTACTTGCAGGCAAGGTCTTTTTTAGTTCTATAGGAACTATATGACGGAAGTGTATGGTGATTGTTAGAACCCAGACCATGCCCATTTCCGCATCTTGCAGTACCGTCATTTCTTGACATTAGACGCTGTATTTAACCGTCCATGATTAACATTACTGTGATGCAGAACACAAGCGCTGTGGCCTCCTCCTTCTCCAGTCCATCTTATAGTAGTGCTGTCTTCAACCTCCCTGTGTTGTTGAATTTGGTAACACATCCTCAAACCCGGCATGTTGGGTTAGTTGCTCTGAGTGTCTCATATTACTGTCAGAAGCCCGGTTTGTCAGAATAAGATCCGAAGAGACACCTTTTATGTTAAAAAGCAACACTTGGTCAGGGGTCGGTATTTGATGCTTTGGGAGTGAGACAGCATTGAATTTGCCACTTAAAGAAGACATTACTCTTGCGGATGTCAGCATCACACTGGCCCCTCCCATGGTTCCTACTGGCTTGTGGGACTGCAAACTGAAAGGTTCCCTAGGAACTATATAGTTCCTAGAACTAAGTTCCTATAACTATTCTGTGGCAAAGAGCCTAATGATATAATGGTCAGATAAATGCAGCCTGGCTGTTCAAACTGAAGTTGTATTGGAAAATATCAGATCCATATGGCTTTTACGACCACATATGAAATTGGCCTGGGATTTGGAGGAAAAGAAAATGGATTTGTGCTGTTCAAACTGTCTTTAATAGGTCAGATACAAATCATATATGGGCAAGAAAATCTGATTTGGGTCACATTTGCCTGCAGTCTAAACGTAGGATAAGTGTCTGGATGTATTGTTTCTGCGTGAACAAGATGATGGGAAGAGTCTTATAGGAACAGTGTGTTTCAGCCTTCTTTCTTCTTTACTATAAATACTCATGGACAGAGAATGCTAATGGTGTGTGTTCTTGTCTTTTCCCCATTTGGCTCAATGAAGGTGATGTATGTAAACTGTGTAGCTGTGCAACACACAGATGGGCTGACATTTTATGATGGAGTTTACCTCAGAGGGCCTGTACACGATGGGGAGCAAACGGAACAACAAAATGAAAACCTCACAACAGTCCCAAAAAAAACAATCTATAAAGTATATAATGAGATGGGAACAGTAATGTATAAGATGGACCAACAAACCGAAAGAAAAACACAAATCTATCAACATGTAAAAAAGAAAAAAAAAGATGAAAAAAGGAAAATGAAATGTGGACTTTGACAGATAAGATTTAAAAAAAAAAAGCTATAAATGACAAATTGAAAATGATCTCAGACAAAATCAACCACAAAAAAAAATGAATGGTGAATGTTGTGATGTCCTCTTTTTTTATCAGTGAGGCCTTTCCTCCACCTGTAGGTCCCTGTTCCCCTGCCACCTTCATTATCCCCTCCCCCTATCTGACCTCGAATGACTTGGAAAATTTAGGTCAACATTACTGATCAAAGCAAGCCTACAATTTGATCTTGAACATGAAGGCGAATGTCAATCATGTTAAAGACGAAAGTGATGTAAAATGTAATGAGAAACAAACTCTGAAAGGAAAATGAAAACAGAAATGACATTGGATGAAAACCTCCTCAGATGGTGATATAAAGGATGATAAAATTTACAATAGGTAATAAAATGAAAGCAATGTAACACAGCATAACTTTAGAAAGTAAAAATGGAATGATTAAAATGAGTGAAACCATGGAGATGTGGTCGTGTCTCAACCATCTGCCTTTTTCTTCTCTAGTTCTATAAATACTCTTCATACAGACACGAAGCCATTGTTTTTCCTCATCTTACCTCCAGTCAGTTTCATGAAGGTTAAATTAAAGTTTTCCTGTAGTGAGTGCACACTGGTCTCCATTTCATATGTGGCAAAGCTGGAGAAGAGGAGACCTGGAGGCCCACTGTTATTAAACCGCTAAACAATGTCACCTAGGGATTCTCACCCCAGGAAATATATTATGGATTAAACAAATACTGTCTGCACAGGCAACACAGGTTCATTAACTGAAAAAGGAGACATTGTTCCAAAACAAAATGCAAATGTATTCATTATTTAGGTAGGTAGCTGCAAGTTACATGTGAAGGTAACATGGTGAAAACAGCACTCAAGCTGGCATAAAATCTGTAGAAAAATATTTTATTTTACAATTATTTAATTATTCTTACAGCTATATATGTTTTTAGAAACAACTTGCAGTAAAACTTACTAAAATATACAGAAAATGAAAAGGTGGGCTCCGTCTAGCTGTGAGGAAGCAGCCTAATTACTACACCAAGGAAAAGCAGAGTTGTGTTTTTGCCAGAGTTGTTTGTCTGTCTATTTGCAAGATAACTCAAAGTTATGGACAGATTTGGCTAAAATTTTAAGAAAGTATTGAGAGTGGCCCAAGGAACAAATAATTACATTTTAGTGGTGACTTGGTCTGTGCTCTCCGAGTGCTTTTCTAGTTTAAATGTGTGATCCTGACAGTGTGACTTGCGACAATCACAGCAACCACATCAAACCAATTCAATATCGTGCCCCTGTGCTTTCCATGATACAATTATAAAAAACATACAGGCATATGATGGACCAACAGTAGCAGTAGGACCAACATATGATGGTCCTACTGCTTGAATTAGGATCAATGGATATTTATCAAATACCTTTTCTCACCCTCTGCATGATCAGTTTCAATTTCTTCCATCTGGCACACGGCTCAGATTCCCTCTGGTCAAAACAAATAGATTCAAACATTCATTTGTTCCTTCTGCTATCTCTCTCCTTAATTCTATGAGGAACAGGTAGCCCCCCCCTCCCTCATTATCCAGACTGTGGCCTATTTATTTATTTATTTTTTATTCTATTTACCTATGTATACTTACTTGTTACGTATGTGTTTTTTACAATATGTGTTTTTTATAGCATGTTGCTGCTCCCTACTGTCTGCGAAACAAATTGCCCCACTGGGGGACAAATAAAGTTTTTGATTGATTGATTGATTGATTTACCTTCGAGAGAGGAGAGACAAGATTGTGTGTGGTGACAACTACTTTTTGCATTATGCTTAGAACCGCTAGCCCAATGCATTAGACAAAACAAGATATTAAGGGAATTACTCTTAACGGGACAGAATATAAATTGGTGTGCTATGCAGATGACATCTTGATTTACCTTTGGAGGCCAACTTATTCTCTACCCAAATTGATACAATTATTTGAACAGTATGGACAATTATTGAGCTACAAAATTACAACTCAGTTACGCTCATATAATTATAACCCACCAGAGGAAATCAAAAGTAGCTGTCCTTTGTCATGGCAAACAGAGTACTTTAATTACTTAGGCCTAGCAAAAAACTTTATAAAATTATCAGAACACAACTATCTACTCATAAATAGGAAAATAAAGGAAAAAATAACAAGATGGAACTTAATTCCTTTCTTCAGCCTCAGCTCAAGAATTGGCTCTTATCAAAATGAATATATAACCAAAAATTCTATATATATTTCAACCCTTACCGGTAGAAGTTAACAAACGCCAATTCAGTTGAGTGGGACAAAATGTTATCCAAGGTAAAAGGCCAAGGGTATGCCTCAAAACTCTACAGTTGGCCAATGAAAAGGGAGGATGGTGCCTTCCATATATTAGATATCATTACTTTGCAGCACAGATGACACCAGTAATTTGCTGGTGTAACCCATCATACATTGCTCAATTAAAAATATGGAGGAAAAAAATGCTATCCATTCCTATACAAGCAGTCTTAGCTGATAGCAACTTACAAAACCACATTAATAACATGGATAACCCATGGGTGAAATGTACCCTTAAGACATGGAAAACTATCATCAAGGAAAATAAACTTGAAAGTAATGGTGACTCTTAAATGGTGTGTCCTTGACTCAGAGTTTACACCTAATAAACTAGACTCAATATTCAAGAACTGGATAGGTAAGGGTATAGCAGTCTTAAATAGGACCATGAAAGATGGAAAGCTGTAAAGTTTTGAATCACTTAAAGAGACACACCTATTAGAAAAACAAGACTTCTTTCAATACTTGCAACTATGGCATTATGTTTATGGGAAGATGAAACATGTAACAATTGCTTTAAAAAAGTGTATAATTCAGCAACTATTGATAGGACTGTCCCATGTCTATATAAGGGTTTGGTAAATTTGAAACCACATTTGAGTTTATATATTAAAATGGGAAAAAGAAGAAGGTATAGCTATATCTAAGGAGGAATGAGTAACGATATGGAGGTACTAGTGGAGTACCAGTCACAGGGATGGAGGGATGGAGGGAGTTTGGCTGGAAAAGCCTGATCAGGGACTTAATAACACCTTCCTGGAAGGCTCACCATGACAATGACTCACCTGTTAGTTGGAGAAACAAACTGTGGTAAACTGTGGTAATCAATCTGCCAATCATTACCATGTTTTCTGGGACTGTCATGTCATGAGATACATAATGCTTTACAGGAAATCTTTAAATGTGGAATACCCTTCCAGAGTAAGACTGTTCTTCTGACACATACCACAGGAATGGCCTAAAAGAGATAAACATTTAATGGACACTTTGGTGGTGGCCTGCAAACTGACTATCACTAAGAAATGATTATCGCAGGAGAGTCCGACTCTAAATGAATGG
>JAPTYR010000016.1:2667944-2680403 GCA_029814505.1 Siphamia roseigaster | reverse complement strand
TATATATTTCGCCTCAGGATGTGTGTTAAATTTTGGCTTTGTAACACCATCAGATTTTGTAAAATATTCTACATTTGGACCCATGTATTGTTTACTTTGGTGTTCCTAGCAAATAAATGCATTTTGTTAGAATGTTGCATAATAGCAGATTGTATAGTGGTTGCAGAGTTTAATGGTTTTTAAATTGGACCAGAAAGTCTTTGTGCTTTTACTGTTCAGTTTTTTTTTTGTAAACAATGCGTACAATATGCTGTTATGCTTCCTTTTTAATTGATTTTAGGGTATTCATGTTGTCCCCCATTGCTTTGAGTGTTCCATGCCTGTATGGCTTGGCAGGTTCCCTAGTTTGGAAAGACCTTCAACACTTTCTGTCTAATTGTAAAGGATTTTCTCTGGGGAATGTAAAGCTTTATGTAGACACAATCTCAAATCTGTGACAAGAAATCCCAATAATTGAGTATGAATCAGGCCTTTAGACCACAAAATACAGTAAAAGTCAGCAGTTAAATGGGAACAAATAGATTATTATTGTGTTTAAGCACACACTATAGCAAAAAGAAAAAAGTGTGAAAAGATATCAGATGTAGTGAGGAACTGAATGACTGCATTCAGGTTGAGGTGGCGACAGGTCAGCTTAGTGGAATATTTTTCTGTTGCTTGTTTGTGACTTAACCTTGAAGTCTCTGTGGTAGGTATTTTACATCACTCCAGTAGGAGTGATGATTTTCACCAGAAATAGTCACACTCTACACAAGTGGCAGTACAATTTGTTTCAGAAGGCTTTTGTTTTTTGAGTATTGGTCCAGAAAAAAAGAGGTTGCAGTAATGGAGTAGGAGCTCATGGTCAGGCCAAGTGAGCAATTTCACATAATATATTCAGTATATTAACATTTTAATGGCATTCTACAATAAAAAAAAAAAAAGTAAGAACATAGTATCAATAGTGTTTATTATTTCTTATATTAATGATAGTGATATGGGAATAAAAGAAAAACACAAGAAAAACATGGATTTTCTGACAAAATACAATGAAAAACTACACATGTTCACACAAGAAATATTAAAATGTTACTTTACCAGCTTTACGTTTGTTTTGGAATTCTGCTTTTCTGTTCCGATAGCAATATTTTTTTGTACATAGAATCTAAAATAGTAAAACTCAAGGTCACAGTATAGTGAGAACTTAAAAGTTAACTGAAAGTAAATGGAAAAGTAGAAATGCGGAGTGGAAATGATGTGAATACAGGTTTGCAGATTGATAGTTTAAGTGTAATAAATGTGCTGTTTTGAGGACAAACGGGTAGAGTGAGGCTGAAATAGGACTGTTTTTGTCTTCTGTGAGCAGCACATCAGGGATTTCTCCGAAGCCTTTTCTAAATTGTTAGATCTTGCTGTAAAGCTGTTGTATTGAGTGATGATCAGATGCTTTAGATACTGAGTGGTATACTTTGAAGTCTGCTGTTGATATGAAACATCAAACTAATAGACAAATATAGGTGGAACTATTTCTCTGCAGGTAAACATGGTCATTGTAAAGTGTGGATGTGTTTATGTAGTTAAAAAGCACAGTCAGGTTCATCTGGCAGTTGAGTTCAATGGGGACGCCGGTCCATGAAGGTCACTGCAAGTAAATGGCTTTTTTTTTTGTTGTGACACATTCAAACCGAACACTATTTGATATAAAAGTGGTGTTTCTTTCAAGTATTATACAGCCACTAATAGAACCACATATTTATTTATTTATTTATTTATTTCACCAGGAAGGCCTTTGAGATAAAATCTCTACTTGTATATTTTACGAGGATTGTTTAAAAAGTTTTTGATGTGTCGTGTCTGGCATTGACTGTCAGACGTTAATGTGATAACCCATCCAGGTAACATGGACATTTTGTGCTTTTCTTCTGTAGATGATAATTGGTGACCGTAATGCTGGGGTTTTACTTACGGTCTGACCGACTGTTGGCGATAGAGTTCAGGGAAATAAACCTCCATAAAAAAGTGTTAATTAAAAGTGGTTTGTTGTAGCGTTCTGGGGATATTGGATGATTTAAACTCCTTGAAACAGTTTCAGTGGAGCTTAAAAACAATAGTTGTTTGTCATGGGACTAATTGGTAAAACCATCTTAAAGATACCGCAGTCTCCAGTTGTTTTATTTAATTGGTATATTCTTGGAAAAGACTGACTCGCACGCCAGAAACATCATGGGCACCAATTATCAGGAAAAGCAGAGTTGCAGAGGTTGACCATCTGTTTTTACA
Organism: Siphamia roseigaster; assembly: GCA_029814505.1. Classification (NCBI taxonomy): domain Eukaryota; kingdom Metazoa; phylum Chordata; class Actinopteri; order Kurtiformes; family Apogonidae; genus Siphamia; species Siphamia roseigaster. The sequence goes on along the minus strand of JAPTYR010000016.1, from coordinate 2,678,144 downwards.
CCTGCCATCCAAATAATAACATACACTTTTGGATAGAAGTATTAGACCACCAATTACTGTTAAATGCTGCAGTAATTCCGATATAAAACGACCTTGAATAGTTGTTTCCTGATCGATTAGATAATTTATGTTACATGTCACTTTAAATACAGTAGATTTCTATATTTAATTTGTAACATTAATTTCTTTTTCCCGATTTTCACTCCTGTGTCACATTGGTCTAATCATTATTTCCAAATGTGTATGTCTTTAAATGACATCAAAAAGGGTCCCTACTTTTCTGTTTGCTCCTGATAATTTCCATCTATCTGTCATTATTATTTATTTATTTTTATTTTTTTTTTTACACCTGTCCAGCTATTGTTGGAGATCTGATAAATATGAGAGCCCGAGTCTGAAGGGTTTTTACTTCCTCTCCTTTCTTATCAAGGACTCTGCGTCCACAGACGACATGTGGTAACACAACCTCCTACCACTAACACAGCATAGAGTTTACAAACCACCATCCTCTCAAGACCCACAGCAGCTCAGCTCAGCAGTCTGTCTCCGTCACTCTGAGCTATTGGTTTCTAAGAAGGGAATTTCATGGGAGGAGGAAGAGGAGGAAGAGGAGTTGCATGCACACAAACCTGGAATAGTGCAGCACCAGTCCACTCTGGAGTTCAGGATCCCCACCGTCTTGTGTCCCATTTATGTTCAGCCACCTTAATACTCTCCTCTAAAGTAAACCATAACAAGTGAGTCCTCAAGGTTTTCTTTCTTTTTGTTAAATAATCAGCTTAAGTAGTAAGATTTTTTTTTTGCTGTAATTAATTTGATTCACATTTCCTTGTGTGTGTGTGTTTGTATATTTCTGTTTTTGTGAAGTGCAATTGTCCTGTACAAACAGCCTGTATTTAATGCAGCTTGATTTTAAGTTAAAAAATGAAAGAAATGAAAAAGAGAACCTTTTATGCACTATCTGCCTTTTCCTGCTCTTCTGGAATTCTAACAAATGTTTATTCAGTGAATATTACTGCTTGTCCTCCAGGCACAACGTCTCTGCGCTTTTATTTTTCTTTAATTTTTAAAAAACAAAAAAATTATTATTTTTTTTTTTGGTTTTGTTTTTTAGTTCGTCTATGCTCCTTTAAGAAACGGGTAAATTGTATAGTTGACAGCACAGTAAGCTCTCTATATCACACCATTTAAATCCTAATTTCATAATCCTAATATCAGTATTAGCTCAGTAGTTATTTCGCTATATTTTCTTTAGATATACATGCACTTTACAGTCGCAGTGAAATTGTACAATGCAGTTTACAGTCATTGTTGCCCACAAAACAAAAACACACAAGGCATACAATTTTACATCATGAAATAAAATTTTATATATATATAAAAAAGACATGAATCCGAACATGTCCCTTTGAGGCTTCAGTTCTGTACAAAAGATCTGGATATAAAAATTTCCAATGTTTCCAATCTGAAAAACTTCAAATTACTTGATCATTTCTTTTTTTCTGGCTACACATGGCACGGAGGTCCTTATTTTTTGCAGGTCAGTTCACAGAATCAGTCAGATGGATTGGTTTCTTCTGTGTCACAACAATATCAAGTAAAGACCTCAGTCTTCCACATCTTCAGTTTCCATCGAATCCACAATGCCTTCCAGTACCTCAGCCTTTCGTTGCTTTTTGGCAGTGACTGACGGAGGTAATAAAACAAAGTTTAAATGACCAAATGGAAGATTTTCTTACATTTCATACATCATATTGTGGGGGCTGTTAAAAAGTACAAAGATTTACCATGAAAATGTTCAGCCGTCTTTCGCCTCAGTGTCTCCACTGTGTCCTCAGCATCAGCCCACTCCAGCACCAGACGTCTCCCGTACAGATGGGTGCTGTGGCACAGTGCAGCAAAAGCTTTCTATGAAGAGAAAGAGGGTTTAATGTTCAAAACAACAGCATCTCACACTTCCTACACTGAAATTCTATACTTTTCCAAACTTCAGGATACTTCAGTGTACAAATGACCACTAAGGACAAATTTAAAAATGTTTAATATGTATATTTTTAAAGGTTTTAAACTCTAGAAGTCAACCTCTTAGATTAGATCTTTGTCATTGTCACTTGGTACAATGTCATTGGAAACAGCATCCTCAAAAGTGCCGGTCAATAGATGACTGTGCATCCATAAAACCGAAAAAGCAAAAAAAAAAACAAAAACAAAAACAGATGACCATGCATGCATCAATAGATACAGAGAAGGCTAAAAAGAGAGATGACTGTGCAGCAATCGATTAAAAAAAAGATTCTGACGACATGCTGTTTTTCTGCCAAATATTTGCCAAAAGACAATAGATGTTACAAATCAAATGAACCCTGGTTAAAATTAGGGGCATAAATGAAGCTCAAGATGAGGGTGTTTAGTCTGGTCTTGCTTTAACAGATAAAATGAAAACAAAATTTACTTTCAGAAATTAATATTACATTAGAATAAACAGAATCTGGAAATACAAATATTTTCCTGTAATCTTTCTTATCTTTTCTACTATAGTCAATCTCCACATTTTCCCTTCACTGTTTATCAGGCCTGATTAAATCACACACAGACCTTAGCATCCTGTTTAGTGAGGAAGTCCACAAAGCCAAAGCCTCTATGATTCCCTGTTCCAGCTGCTTTTTTAGGAAGTCGGACTGTCTTCAGCTCCCCAAAAGTACTGTGAGGAGAGAAGGGATGAAATGATAAAATATTCAAATTGAACATTATATTTAATCAAAAATCAATTAAAACAGCTGTGGGTTTGTGAATGATACCAGAAGAGTTCTCGAATTTCCCTGACGGTGGCCTGAAAGGGGACGTTTCGAACAAGGATTTTAGATCCGGTCTGTTTTTTCTCAGATTGTTTCTTCTTGCGTGTGACTTGGGTAACCCTAAACACACAAGGAATCATTATGATATAATACTGTGACAGTAGAGACGTTTACATGTCCCTGTAACGTTATTTATATATACACTACAGAAGAAGATCTTAACCTGGTGGCTCTCTCTGAAATCTTCAGCTCTAACTGGTGATCATCGACACTGCAGTGCTGTTTGAGATGGAGAAAACAAGCAGTCAGTCAAACAGAGACAGATCATTGGAGTCTGACTGATGAAACCAGGTCAGTACCTGCAGCTGCTTCAGGGCCTTCTGAGCTGCCTCTGCTGTCTGATACTGAACAAAGCCATAGCCCATGGACAACAGCTTTCCTTAAAGTGAAACAATGTAAGACGGATGTTATATCACAACAACTGACAGCCCACACAGAAAAAAGATTTCCTTCTAATATAGTTCTTCTAGTTTTAGATTGTTGTAATTTAGTATATGTCAAATTAATGGATCCGAAATGTCTCAATTCAAAATCTACAATTTAAACAATAATTATCCATGATATTTCCATATGTTTGAAGCTAATTTTCATGACAGTTTCTCTGAAATGTTCCATGAAAATACTAATTCAAAGCCATGTTGAAATTTGCAACAGTATTAATTTAACTAAAAATCAATAAAATGATAAATATGTTTCATACCTAATCAACATTATCTAAATGGTGACCTCTCCCATATTAGAAACATTGAATTTTTTTTTACAACACAGTTCACTCTTTATACATTTCCAGTGTTTCTCAAGTAGCTTGCAGTTTTTTTTCCAAATGGCCAGGCCTTATTGAATAAAAAAGGCCAAAACAAAACATGACATCAAGTGAAATGACAAAAAAACAAAACAAAAAAAAACAACAATATGAATTTTTCTTAGTTAATCTTAACAGACTCGTACAATGTAGACATGATTTATTTTCATCAGTTTTCAGTCATTATGGGTAGAAAACAGATGATTTTTAACATTGTGTACCTGTTTTATCCTTCTTCTTGGAGATGGTGCAGGACTTGACCTTTCCACATTTGGAAAATGTCTGGAATAAACCAGCCAACATTTCTAAGTATGTTAATCAGCAGCCTGTGATTATTAATTGCTAATAACTGACTGAGAGTTTCTACAACTTTACCTCCTGTAGTTTCTCTTCGGTTGTACTGAAGTTAAGATTCTTGATGAAAAGTGTTGAACCAGGAGTACTTTCCTCATCATCATCATCATCTTCTCTCTCTTCATCATCTTCTTTATCTTCTTTATTTTTTTCCTCTTTTACTGCATCCTCCTTTTCTGTTACTTGGTTAAAAAGATTCAAAACATTATCTGTTCATTCAAATTATAATGTTTTGTTTTTTTTAATGGTGAAAATGTCAAACATTGGGTGATTATGTGCATTAATAGGACTGTACCTGGTTCAGGTTTTGCCACAAACACTCCCACAGGTGCCCATTCCAAATACAGCGGGATGTGATGGAACTAGTTTGAGGGAAAAACTGAAGTAAACAAAGTGTTGCTACTAAAAATGTTTAAAAAATTTACATTAAATGTACATGTCATTTGTTAAAAGCTCATCCAAAGGCATGAACTACAAAATTAGCTAATGTGGCTACAAGTTTTTTTTTAAACTATTTAAATTTAAATAAACAAATAAAATAAGTAAAATGAGTTCCATACCTTGCTGTATGCCAGTCTGGTGAAAGCTCGTTTGGCTTCTGTTGGCTCCAGGAACTCGACGATGGCAGTGAGTCCTGAGGGCGGCAGCAGCACTCGGCCCAATGAACCATGAGGAGAGAAGAGCTCTTCCAGCTGTGACACTGTTACCATGGCTGGAAGGTTCTTCACAAGGATCACAGTCGTGCTCCTCGGTGCTGCTGCCTGTAAACAGAGCACACATTTATGAACACACCCTCATCTGAATCGCTTCAGTTGTCCAACATACATTATTATTATTATTATTATTGTATCCCCAAATGGAGTTTCAGGGATATTATGTTTTGGTCAGACCGCTGCCAGCTCCGGATACTGTAGGTGTTAATGCAATAACTTGAAAAATATTTGGTTTACAAATTTCATCTTTTGCATATGGATGGATATAATTTAGAGGAAGAACTGATTCAATTTTGGACAAGTCAGCATTTATAGATCGCCCACAAGAGGGCACTCAAAAGTTTAAAAATCACTAAACACTCCTGCCTGTATCTCTGGAACCATTTTGATTGACCTCAATCCTCAAATCAAGTGTAAATGAAAGGTCATGACCTGGTGATGCCTCATGCCATGACATCATGGCTGTCTGGTGAAGGACTGGGGGGCGTTCGGGGATATACCCCGAGCTGTCGCTTCCAACAGCTAGTTTCAAATTGGACATGGATTATGTAAACAGAATATTAAATTTAGATATCCCACAAAAGGGACACAAAGGTGCAGTGGTGGCACTGTCTGCGGCTTCCTCCCACCATCCATAGACGTGACCCTTAATGGGTTAATAGGTTGATCTACAATGACTGCGTGAATGTGAGAGCGAATGGTTGATCATTACTACATGTCAGCCCAACAATGAACTGGCAACACATCCAGGGTTTACCTCAACATGGAGTGATGGAATAGGTTCCAGTGGCCCTCTAAACAGACCATGATCTGATTAAATCATGGGATATACCAAACTTATTCCATCTTTAGGAACATTTTTGGCATGTATACACTGCATTCATAACACGTATCCCAGATGGACATTTTACAGCTGTTTTCCACACACAGACTCTTCCCTGTTTATAGTTAGCTTTTAGTTTTCCACATAAAGCAAGTGGCCAAGAGTTTGTAAGGCTGGAGTAGAGACTGATGACCAAAAGAAACATCACACATATAGTTTTAAACAATTTTAAAAAAATGTGAGTTCTAAGAGGCTTTTGGATGTACACAAATGTTACAACATGAACTCCAGAGAGTGAGTGAGGAAATGAAAGAGGCAGTCCAACAAATGTGTCACCCATGAAAAACATTCTTATGTTAACCTGAATATGTACAGCTTATATCACATTCATCAGAAATGCAAACAGCTAAGAAGAGTTTCCTTTTCTATAGTAAGAGTAAAATCCTAAAAAGCTACAGTTGTTTGTATATTACAACAGATTATAAAATAAAAAAAAATCATTTATGGCTTGGTTTTAAAAATATTTTGCATTCTCTTCCAAGCTTATCAAATAAATAATGGACATTATAGTACAAATATATTCTTAATGATCTGGAATATGGGACAGTAGAACAAATAACTTCACTTTCAGTAACAAATAAATATTTTTTCAAAAGAGCAAAAAGTAGAAAAAATTTGGAGCATGTAAAAGTATTCAATAAGTTAAGGGTTTAGTTTGACAAACCTGACTAAAAGAATCCAGACTGACACTGTTGTCCAGAAGAAACTGTCGAGTCTCCTGTACAATCTGAGTCTCACCCAGAGCCATCCTCACCGCTACACTCCCCCTTGACTCCTGTAGAAGAAATGGGATCCGAAGAGAGTAAAATGGACGTAGTTTTGATCAATAAAAACCAAATGTTGAATATGTAGAGAACCAGGATGTAGTGCTACTCACATGGTCAAGGACTTGGCTTTTTGTGGTGTTGTACTTTTCAGCAATAGCATCAGCTACTGCACTTGTGCCAAGAAACAAGGAGTTCCAGTTGTGGGAACTAAAATATGCAAACATTTAATGGAGAATGTGCCTTGAAATTTAAACAATTTTGAGTGAATTCAAAGAAACCATGCAAACAATGTGGCAGAATATTAAAATGATTATATAAACCTGGAGCTTGAAGCCTTATTTTTAGCGTCTTTTTGTCGTTTGTAAGATGAGGAACCAGGACCACCAGCATCTGATTCAGGCGTTTCCTTTTTTACCGTGGAGGGAAGCAAGTGAAGCATCCTGCCCTAAGAGCAGCCAGCCCAAAAGTAATTTAGAAATCAAAATCAATCAATAAAAGCAGATATTCTACATTTTTTTAATTTATTTCTTTATTATTATTAATTTTTTTTTTTTTTGAAAAAAATCATTTTAAATAAAATACCTGAAATACATGTCCGTCCAGCTGAGCCAGGGCTGCCACAGCATGTTCTGGAATCATGTATGTTACAAATGCAAACCCTTTTGGTCTCTTGGTGAGACTGTCAATTGGGAATAGCACATCAGCTAAAGGCCCTGGAGGAGATAAATATCAGAAACAAAAGTAAACTAATTTTCGCTGCTGAGAGTCTGTGTGTGTTTTTGTTTGTGAGTTTTTAACTGACCGTGTTTTTCAAACAGCTCTTTGATTTCTTCTTCAGTGCATGTGTAAGGAAGGTTTCTAATAAAAAGTCTGCCCGACTCCGACACATCTTCCTCCTCCTCATCCTCCTTGAGCTTCCTAGTAAAGTTTCTGTCAATTTCTTTGTCTTTCCAGTCTTTCTTTTTACCTCCAGACGAATCCACACGGAAAACCTCAATATAACGGCCTCCTAAAAAAACACGATAATCCAAAAAATGCTTTAATAGCTACACTCTATAAGTACAGCTCCATATATTTTGTACAGAAATATTTTTTTTTCACCTATGTAGTCTTTATTCTTCTTTAAGGCCTTTTGCACTTCTTCTTCAGAGTGCACATCTACATATACATAACCTGAAAAAAATACGCATAAGGTAATACTTAGGTGATAAATGTGATGAATACAGTCACACTTCATATGTTAAAACACAAATTTCAGTGATATACCTGTTCTATTTCCACTTTCATTCTTTCCAATCCTGATGGCCACAGGCTTCAGTGGTGTCATGAACTCACGAATTTGTTGCTGTTAAAAACATACATTAAAATTATATTATTTTTATAAATAAAAATACTGAAATATCTTGAGTTTAAGCTAAAACTAAATCTTTGATATTGCAAAGTGTTCACTCACCTCCTTTACATTAAAAGGGGCTCCTCTGAGCTTCACTGTGAACTCTGTTGTTGGTTCCATCTGAAGGAAACAGATGGAGATTTTAACATGCAATCTTGCTGCACTGTATTTTCAAACACAAATTAGTTTAATATACGTCTTAATTGAAAGAGTTACCTCATTTGTTGCAGCCTTCTTTGCTTTGCCTTTCTTTTTATCCCCAGAGTACACTGCTGTTTTATTCTTTGAAAGATTTTCTCTGTCACCACTCTCATAGGCACTGTCAGTGGGCTGTACAGGACCATGATCCTCATCTTCATCATCCACACCTTCATCCATGGTATCACTTGTCTTTGTCACCTTTGACCGCAGGTACTCCATGTCCGACAAGCCAGATTTGAGTGCTTCTTTAGTGGCATCTGAGAGCAACAAAATGCTTTGACTAGTTTGAACAGTAAAATATACAATTTTTAAAAAGTATATATGTTTAAGGACAAATGGGTTTATCTGATGCATGTACTGGTGATATCAAACCATATAAATAAAAGTTAAATAAAGTGTTTTTTTTTAACCTTAGTCTAGCCTCCATAACCAACCTTCAGCTTCACCTTCCTCTTCCTCAACCTCCTCCTCATCCTCAGATGGATCTGAATCAAAGTTGAGGTAATCATCTGAAGCCGGCTTCTTCTTTTTCTCAGTCTTTTCTGGTTGCTGTACAGTGTCATTTGCCCACGTGGGTACTTGGCCTCGATTCTGATGCACTGACAGAAACTCCTTGAATCCCTGATCCTCCTCAAGCTGACATGCACAAGATAAAAAGAAGATATCAGGATGTAAACGTGATCCAAGAGAATAACATATTTCATTACAGTGGAATAACATCTGGGTCTCACGACAATTTAATAATCTGTTAATTCTTCGAGTTTAATTTTGCCCTAAATGCAATACTAATTCCAAAACAATACATTTTCTAACACTAACTTAAAACTCCACAAAAATCTCTTTCATCCATTACTGAGTTTAATCAGAACTGATCTTATTCTAATCCTAATTTTGTTTGTACATAAAGGAGAGGTCTGTGGTGTTCTGTATCTGATCTATTCTGTTGCAGTATTATACAAGAAAATAATAAAAGCAAGTATCGATAAATTAAGACTACAAATCGAATACTTAATCCCAACTTCTGCTACATGATTTGTTTCTGATTGAGATTTTACACCACCGATACTGTCAAGTAATACTTCAAATATATAAAAGTGCTGCAACCGTGACTTACAGTTCCTAGTGTGTCCTTGGTTTCCTTTTTCTGTTTCTTCTAAAAATAGGAAAAACATAATTACTGCAAGTAGTAGCAAGGTAATGACCGTCTCTACTAGAGACATATATTACATAGCAGTCTGAAATTGTGGCTATGTTTAGCTGTGTATAAAAATGAGATACGTTCAGATAATTTTTTTTTCTGTTGACACGCACCTTTTTGCGGACAGTCTCAGTCATGGCAGAGGGTTTGTCTTGACTTGAGCTCTGAGTGTGTTTACTCCAGGCTCTTGGTTTAATGGGGTCTCCAAATGACTTACACAACTCCACCTAAAAATAACAGACAACATACTTAAATTAATGACAACAACATAAAGCTGTAACTTGGTTTTTTTTTTAAGGAAAGGCGGGGGTAAATACACACCGTCACTCTGGATGTATCCACAAAGCTCTTGTTGAAGTGTTTCAGAGCCCTGTCTGCATCTTCCTCCGCTTTAAAACCCACGAAGCCGAACTTACGGAACTTGCCATCCTTGGTAAACTTCAGTGTGGAGTCTGTCACGGTACCGAAGGCAGTAAACATCGCCCTGAACCTGTCCTCCTTCATCTACAGAATAACACACACTTACACTTAGGTGGACTGAAACAAACACACTGCTGATATCCGGGCAGGAGAGGTGACTTACCCCGTTTGGGAGGTTTTTAACGATGAGTCTCGACATATTTACAGTTACCGGAGGTCAACAATTCACTTCTAAACGTGTTTTTTTGTTAGAAAAATGTCAACAAACGAGCATGGACTACCCTCTAGGAGGTCGCCATGTTGAGTAGGAGGAGTTTATCTATGCGTTTTACACTTAACAGTAAATGGGTTTATCCGCTGATTACCGCCACCTACTGGACTGGAGCATAGCACTGCACTGGCAAGATTCATGCTCATTGTTTCTATCAAGTAATTTCACTAAATCACTGGTTCTCGATCTTTTTTCTATCGGGACCCCGTTTGGTTTGGAGGACAAAAAAAAATCTCCAGCCCCCCCCCCTCAATAACTATACAACATTGTAACAGTGGTGCAATAACAACTTTTATTAAAAGAAAGATCAATATTCTAACAATACTTGTTGCTTTCCCCTGCA
>JAPTYR010000016.1:2616170-2627476 GCA_029814505.1 Siphamia roseigaster | reverse complement strand
CACACACACACACACACTTTCATGACAATAAAAATAAAGACAGTGGCTGTTCCAACTCTGAAGAGTCAAGAGTCACGTTTTGCAAGAACATTGTTTACGAATAACCACAGTGATTTGGAGAGTGTGTAGAAAAGGTGCGTCTGTGTGAGAACAGACATGGGGTCACCTCCACCAGGTGCGCCTGCTTTGTTCACCGTGAGGGCAACATGAAAGTCTGTTTGTGTGGAGGATTATGAAATGAAACGAAGCCCAGGAGCCTGTGGAAGCTCTGAGGGCTTTTGGTGTGAGAGGGGGGAAAAAGTAAAGATGAAAAATGATTTATGTGTCGGAACAGACATGCGCTGCTGTGTTTCCATGTTACGTTCAGTCTGAGTTGGTGTTTACGCACAGAAGAAATCGTCCTTTTAAGTCATTCATCAAACTCCATCTCCTCATTTGTTTCACAGGCAAATGGTTTGGACGTGTGGAAGTTAGTGAGTTATTTTGTTGCCTATGGTTTCCATGCCCCTTAGCACCAACACACTTGAAACCGGATCTGAATGGCAACCGCTTCATATTTCAAAACATTAAAAGCGTGCTCCAAATCCTTTTACGCACACTTTTTTAGGGGTTTCTTAATTATAACCAGATAATGGTTAGAGGTGAATCGGACGGTAATAAAATAGCCAGAGTGGCCTGTAGTCATTGACAAACTGAGTGTGAATGGTTGTAAACTACAAGGACAGCCTGGTCCTTCCCACAAAGAAAGGGGGATTCTAATTACTTTGCCAAAGTCATTCAAAGTTAATTTTAACGCCACTGTTACGCACAGAGCAGTCAGAGGAGTGTTTTCATGGTTTGGGGGTTATGTGTCTGTCTGTGTCCTCCTGTCCTTCTTTGTCTCACCTTTTGGACTGTGCCTCGGACGGGTTTCTGTCTCTCTGTCTTCTGTTTTTGAACCAGTTGCTGACCTGGGTCAAGGAGAGTCCTGTGATCTTGGCGAGATTTCTTTTCTCGGCAGGAGAGGGGTACCTATTCTGATTGTACAAATCCTTCAGCGCGTTTCGGGATCTCTCCTTGAAACAATACACCGTCTCCTCTCCGTCCCAGATAGTCCTAGGGAGAGGGTACTTTCTCCGGATCCGGTACTTATCTACGGCGCCCAAGGGTCTTCCCCGCGCCTTCTCCGCCTCGGTGTACCGGGCCTTGTACCACAGATCTTGCAGAAAGGTGTGGTTGGACGGACTGAAACTGTGGTTCTCCAGAATACTGTACAGCTCCTGATACCGAGCCTGGTGGAACGCGACGAGGGCTTGGGCTTTTAGGATGCTTTCGTTGCCGCGTAATAAGTCACTCTGGGGCAAGGACCACAAGAACCTGGCCAGCCGGTCCACATTGCCTCCCTGCTGCAAAGCCTCGCAGACACACGCCACTTGCTCTGGAGAGAAAGCCAGAGAGGAAGCGGCGCTCACCAGCAGCTCCGTGCGCACCGCGTCCGTGTTTGGAGTTGTGCGCTCCATGGACAACTCCGCCGCGTCCAGCGCCACAAGCTTGATGCACTCCCGCTTATCCACCTCCTTCACATTTTCCCTCTTGATGTCATTTGCTGTTGTGACTTCTCCGGCCGAAGAAGAAGACATTTTTTTGTTCAAGCCTTCCCTGGTAAAGTCACTCCTCCCAGCTCGATCAGGTTACCTCCTCGCCATGCGAAGGCGATCGGATATCTGACAGCAGCTGTAAGTAGATATCTCTCTCCCCTTTTCCTTCCAACGTGACTTTTACTCTGCGGGGACTGGAGCTGGAAGGAGACACACTGGGGTCTATCTGCTGGAGAGCCACGCTATTGGCCGCCGTGGGTCCCATAAGGGAGGAGCGAGCGGGATCCAGACACGAATGTTTGGTTTCCAGCTGTCAGTCATATAACTTCAAGTATATTCCCGTAGCTCACCTGTGCAAGGTGAGTGCTTTTGAAATCGTGGGAACGGGATATCCTTGTTGTCTGTGTTGTCGGGAGCTGAGTTGGCTTTATGAAGCCTGCATAAAGCATTACAACCTTTCCAAGGGGCAAATAAGTCCATGGGAATGGGGTTCTTAATTCAATCTAAAATCGATTCAGCGAATTTAAATCATCTCACATAACATAATATTCACTAAGAGTTGAGTTTAAGATTAAATGTGGTAGGTACTGAAGTTGTGCCTCTGTGGTCCCAACACACCCAAGTCTCATTTCAGTTTTCTTCATGAATGCCAGAATGCAAATTCACCTTAGATAATCATAAAATATTCACATTTTCAGTAATAACTATCATAAGAAAACGGAACTATTTCAAGGTCCTAATGGTGAATGCATTTCAGTGTTGCCAAAGTCTTTCAGAGAACCTATAAACAGTGTTAAGATCAAGTAGTATTATACCATTTTTTAGGACGTGATGATCCGTATCTTATTATAGCTTTACATCCCTTCAGAGAGACACCACATTGATGCGTTGATATTTATGCCTCTTAAAACAAAACCTATCTAAAGACTAGTTCGAGACATTTTATTTTCCAAAATATAGGCTATAGAATTTAATTTAATCTAGAAATAACTTTTTTTGCAATTTCAAACTGAGATTAGATTAATAAACCATTAACACCCATTAGCCTGACATTATCTCAATATAACAGCTGTAGATAAGATTCCATCCCGATAAGAAAACAAATTACAGTTAAAATGTATGTTGCTAATGAGTTGCCTTTGTTACTATTTGTTAATAAAGGACATCATACCAGACTCTTCTTTGAAACTTATTCACCCAAAAAAGACCCTTAAATTAATTATTTATCTCACTCAACTACACACTTAAAACATTGTTTGTTTATTTGAAGCCCTCAAGAATAATATCAAAGGAGATGAGAAGAGAAAGAAGAAAAAGACAACTCACGGTTTGACCAATAATCACAGGTATAGGAACCTTCGTTATTTATTGGTTCAGTTTCCCGTCGGACCAGATTTAACGTAACGCAGCGGTGCCCGTCTTGCTACCTGAGAAGAGAGCGGCTATATGTTGACATTCTTTCTCGCTTTTAATTAGATTCTCACTCAACAGAAATGGACGACCAAGGTTGTCCGAGATGTAAAACAACTAAATACAGAAACCCGTCTTTGAAGCTGATGGTGAACGTGTGCGGACACACACTGTGAGTATTTAAACTGCACCAACACGGCTAAACTCCAGCTAATTCAGCCCCGAAAACAGCCTTTAACTTTACACAACAACACTCCAATACGCCCTTAAAGCAGGCATTAAGCTCCAATAGGAAACCATGTACACAGTTTTTAATTAGTCATCGTTATCCATGACTGCTGTATATTTATATATCATAGAAATTCAAGCTAACTGATAATAGTTTGCTTTGCTAATGTTGCTCGTGCCAGTGTAAACCCTAATGTTATTATAACCCAGAAAACATACAGGACCTGTTTGCTTCCCAAAGCGAATGTAAACAATACTCCACCTCCTTCTGGATAAACCTGCTGTTGCTGCTGCCCTGTTGTCACATTAGTTTATTTTGCCTGTTCTGTTTTGACCATTTATCCCCTTAATAAATAGTCTTCAGTATAAAAGAAGGCCTTTTGAGAATATTACAAGGTCAGTGCATGTTTTTGTGGATTATCTAAGCCTGGGAGGAATGCTTTGCTGACTGCAAAATGGCCAGTGTTTCGACTTGGTTTAATTTATCAGTCATGTTCTCTTTTAGTTTTATGGTTTTGACCTCTACCCATAATTCTGCTCATTAATACTTTTCCAATAATTGAAAACTTGGCAAGTTACCAAAGACCGGGATGTTGCAAAGGGCAAATCCAGCAAAAAAATGTTACTAATTTGAATATTTAACCTCTGGAGAAGTGGCAGTCAAATTTTTGATTCAGGGATCGAAGGTATTTATCGAAAATGTATCATATTATTATTATTATTATTATTATTATTATTATTATTATTAAAAACATATTTTCACATAAAAGATGCACATCACTTTTAGAACAATATGAAACAATCAAAAGCAAGGATGTTTTTGCAGTTCTGTTATTTTTCTTTTTATACTTATCATACTGATCATTTTAATGCGCATGCAAATTTGTGAAAAATCTCTTTTCTTGCACTTTTATTTCTAATTTCACCTCTGTGAAGCCTTTTTCTGAATTTGTATTTTATTTCTTGTAATTTTTTTATCAATGTGAAACAATTTGAGCTACAATCCTTGTGTGAAAGATGCTATCCAAATAAAGTTTATTATTATTATTATTACTATTATGCATATTTTAATTTAAATCAGTTATCACAAGCCAGGCATTTACCTTGACTTATTTTATCTTTTGGCTATACATCCTGCATGTTAATACACTACTTTTAATTATTTATGCATCATCCTCATGTCACAAGACAATAAAAGTATTTTGCTGTGCATTTCACAAATTTAACCTTGTCAGGTGTTCAAACACCTGTGATTTAAATTGTTACGCACATTCCCTTCGAGTATCACAGAGTTTTAGCCTGATGAGAGCATCTTTTCGACCCTGTCTGTTTATTGACTGTACCATCAGGAAGTGGCTGTGCTTTGTCATCAGGTCAGCAAACTCATAACTCACAGCCACTGTCTGGATGCAGAGGCTACACATAGAAAATTAAAATGATTCTGCAATGAAGCAATTTGGAGGGATGTCCTAGCTTAGGTCACCTTGGATTTGTTCTTCTGAGTCGGTACAATGGTGAATTTATGCATCACTTGGAATCACTCTCCAACTGGATGAATATTTTCGTCAGTGGTGTGTTTAGCATATTATTTGCCACTGGAGATCCTTAAAAGTTGTTAGATACATGTATGTAGGCCTGTACAGTAATATATGTAGCATGTTATAATTTTCCAGTTGCTGCTTTTTGTTTTCTATGGTGAAAAAGGTGAATAAAAAGTAAGACACAGAAAAACAAATGCATAAGAATAAGACAATGAACAGTATGAATTTATACAATGTACATTCAGTCTGTTTTTGTTTTTTGTTTTGATAAATCTTTTTATAGCATTTCTAGACATTTTATAATGATCATTAGCTACAGTTATGATGGGACTGTGTTTAATCATTTACTTCACTGTTACAGTCACCTCTCAGTTTGAATCTTAAATGGCATAAGTAGTCATTTTATATTACTGTGCCAAATGTATTTGATGTTTTTATTTGTAATAATAAAATTATTTGAATGGATGTTAAAACTTATTGTGCGGAAATCGACTACATCTGGAATCTATATGTGTTCTACAGTTTTAAAGCACATGAAATGGAAGTTGTTTCTTTTTAAGGATCATTCACAGCTGCCGTCCTGTGTAAGCAACCGTGCTCTGTGGCCTCAGCATTTTTTGACTATGCTGCTGGCTGGCAGGTATTGTAGGTCACAGGCCAGGACAGAGCACCATAGCAGCCTGAGATATGACATGGTGCCAGTTCTGCTCTGTCTTAACTTGTGTTTTCATGTGGTTTGTGGACGTACAGAAAAGATAATGAGCTTTGTGGTGAAAACAAGTGAATCCAGCTCCCATTTGTCCGTTGTGCAGTTTTGCTGTTTCTTGCACATGAAGGAGATGCAGGCAATGTCACCAAAGGGTGTTGGTGTTGGTGGTGGGGAGGCCGCTCTGCTGAGACAGAGCCCTGTTTACCCTCCTATTACCACCCCCTTCTCTGACCTGCTGACAGCTGCAGATGGGGGAGATAGGAGCCTGGAGCTCTGAGCGGGACAGGTGAGAGAGGGAGGAGTGAGGAGCACTCACTCAGCGACAACAGCCCAGGGACACAGAGATGGCAGCTTCTAGAAATCTGCCGGCTCCCTTGAATGAGTGTGTGCTTGGCAGTGCAGTGTGGCCCCAGTGGTCCCTGTTGGACCACCGACCACCGACGGCAGACGCACACTGTGAATGGTGTCATGTAGAGAGGGCACACTTCAGAAGAAAGATGGCAAATTGACTCCAAAAGTCTCCTCCCTCCCTTTTAGACATTCACCTCTTTGCTCTGTAGTTACACAGGATTTCCCCTATGGAGACTTCTGTTGTGTGGTCCATTTATGGGGCAGGGGGCAAGCTACGCCCCAATCCTCATCTTGTGTTGATGAATGGGCTCTTTGTGGGCCTGTGGAAACAAGCTGGATCTCTCCATCTACCTCCATATGGCGAGGCCTATACATCTCCTGTAGCCTGGGGCCACAGTGAACATCTGCCTCTTCTAGTGTTCACAAGCGCAGGGGCTCCTCGTGTTCTGAAGCACCAACTGGACATTGCAGATGTTTCTGTCCATCTCAGAACTTTCGTTTTCATTTTGTGGCTTAGTATAAGCCACGCTAAACTGACACGCTTGTAACCTAGTCCTCGGTGATCCTTCATGTGTGCTGTATCTGAGGTTATAGTGGAAGTCATACTTGGCAGGTCGTGCTTGTTTGATTCATATCTGAGACGCTGTGAGTAAACAGCTGAACGCCATGGCGCTGCAGTTTCACCTTTAACTGCCTTTTTTCAGTTTAAACCTGCTGATGGGGTCAAATACCTTTTCACTCATTGATGACACTGGAAACATCAGATGTGTTGATTGGAAGTTTAGTCCCAGGTATGATCTGGCTTTTGAAGTATCAAAACTTCAGAAACCAGGATTTGCCAGTATCCCAGTTGGGCTAATTCAAAAGAAACCAGTATACTGTTGGATGTATCCAGCTTATCCTGGTTTTTAACTTGGTTATTGTTAGCTAATTTTCAGGTATAGGGGTATATGAATAATAATCTTCCATTGTGTTTCATGTCAACACCAGATCATGAACAGGATCGAAGTCGGTCTAAATCATCCAACTGGGACATGTGTAAACACAGTCATTGTTCCGTCTCTGAGAGGGTTTTTCTGGGCTGCAGTGTCTCAGAAAGAAACGACTCAACCATACCATTAGTGACAAACTGAAAAATCGGCCTTTTTCCTCCCGACTTTGCTATATTTTAGAACGAAAACTGTCATTGCAGAAAAGCAGATAGACATTTGGAAACCAGATGTCGTCCATTTTTGTGAAGGTGGTCAAGAGCGAGAAGGTGAATTCCTGTGGAAATAAAGCTCCACAGAGACTTAATTAAAAGAGTGTACTGTGCAAACGTTTATCCAGGCCCCCCACCCCATCAGAGGAGATTTAGAAACATTCCCATTGTCTTCAGTATATGCCCCTCAGTTGAGTGTGACTGATGGGTAAACGCCTACCTGCATAAAGGTGTGATTAATGGCTACGCTCAGGGTTGTGCCCTCAGGTAGGGCTGCTGTTTGCTGCGGTGCATGAAGCACACCTTCCTGTTTCAACCCTGCTTTGTCTGACATTACCCAAGATTATCTAAAAAAAAAAAGTGCAGTGTTGGTCACTGTTTTAGGGATGTTGCTCTTTACTGAAGTAAGAGTTGTGATTCATGGCTGCTAATACCGGGAACCAAAGGCTGCCTGAAAAACTCATCATGACTGTTTTGTACTGCTACATTTTTGTCCTGGAGAGTAATCTTCTCCATTAAGAAAAGTTATAGGGGATATTTAGATCAGAAGCTGTGATTTGGCTTAAACATCTACATCATACAACTTCCTTACATTTGGTCGGAATGACAAATGTATTTTCTGGCAGAAAAAAAGCATTTGCATGGAGGTTTTTTTTTACTGATTGTATAACTGAAGGTTGATTTTACTAACAGTTGAGTTATAAATACTAAAATTTAACAATTTCCAATACACTGTGTTATTGTCCATCTGTTGTTCTTCAGCATTTCCAAATTACATAAGACTCATTCTTATAATGATAGCCTGCACTGTAATTTACAGAGCTGGAGTTTATCATATTATGCAACGTGGCGGAATAACTGAGGTCTGTTGAAAAAACAATAAAGCACATGTTTTTCCAGTGCAGACAGACACTCCACTGATGGGGTGTCAGACTAATTTCCTCTTGTCTGAGAGTGGGAGGCAGCCTAATCGACATTCCAATCATAATCTCAGCCATCTTTGAGCACTCAGAGGAAACATTTATATGCCCCATTATCACCCGCTGGGCCTTATGATTACTCACAGACATAAAAAACATACATTTGTCCATTTTAAAAAAAGTGTATTTCAGCAGCCACGAATGCCCCACATATCCTGACTTTCAGCCCGGTCTGAGGAGAGTCACCTCTGAAAACATCCAACTCAGCTCAGAGCATTTTCTATCTTGTCGCCTTCTCTTTTCACAGATGTGAAAACTGCGTGGAGATGCTGTTTGTGCGCGGCTCTGGTAACTGTGTGCAGTGCGACACGCCGCTGAGGAAGAGCAACTTCCGCGTGCAGCTCTTCGAGGACCCGACGGTGGATAAAGAGGTGGAGATACGGAAGAAGGTGCTGAAGATGTGAGTGAACGGAGTCGGGCAGTGCGAGGGGTGCGGCTCTGCGTGTTTATGTGTGATCCCACGCCTCCTCCCACTTCTTAAGTCACCTTTGTCTTTCTCATTACCGTGTTTGTTTTGTAGACAATGAGTCTCTCCGGGGGTTGGGGGGGCTCAAATGGGAAGGCTCTTTCCCTGCCAGGTTTTTACTTCTCTGCCCCTCCCTCCCTGCCTCCTCCTCCTCCTCTCATCTGATCTTTAATAGCTCCTGAATTGACATCTAATGTGTGTCTATTAGGCAGCACACAGACATGCTATTATAAAAAGCTTGGTTTAATGGAAGCTATTAATGTCGGTGCATATTTTCTTTCATCAGGTTTTAATATTTGTATCATCAGTTCTGCTCTCCTTCTGCAGATACAACAAGAGAGACTTTGACTTTGCCAGCCTGAGAGAATATAACGACTACCTGGAGCAAGTGGAGGATATCGGTACGAACGGTTGAAAACCAGAGAGATACTTAGAAGTGGTGGTGATTTCCCTCCTCTTCTGTACAGATGGATGTGGAGCAGACATTACAGTCTGCCAGGGTTAATGACCAGAAAAGAGCTCCGCTAATACATCTTGATTGATGCACGTCATGGTTATTGAGCTCTTAACAAAGGGAACACTGGAGCCTTGTTTAGATTATAGTTAGGATAGGATTTGTTGACATCGGTTCAAACCTCAACTCCACCTTAACCTTAAAGTTAGATGCATTAGTGCAGGGTTAACACTTCTTCCTGGGGACCCACTTTTTAATGACAATAAAATGTGACCTGATTCACTGTAGGGTTAGGGTTACTTTAGCAGTTACACAGTCAAGAAAAGAAGAAGAAGAAAATTAGCAACAAAATTAACATAAACAGCCAAAGTGATCAATAAAACGAACAAAAACAAATAATAAACCAACAAAATAATAAGTGACATCAACAAAGTATGACACAAACGGAACAAAATTGAAGAAAAAAATAGTAAAATAAACAAAATGTAGAAAAATAAGCAACAAAATTAACAAAAAATGAATATTTTAAAAATCTAACTAAATAACATGAACAAATTTGCAAAAACAATTAACTTAAAAAAAGAAGAAATAACGTGTATTGGAGTTTGGTCCCAGTAGTTTTAGTTTAATCTTTTTATAAATCAGTTTCCTTTTGACACCTGTTTATCTTCATACATCAGTTCCATCAACTAAACTCGGTAAAAACAGTAAAAAAAAAACAGTTGAATTTTTCTGAATATTTAACTAAACCATCCATTCAGAACGTGACAGCACTAACGCATCAGGGGTTAAAGGGTGAAACAATTTCAAACTGCAAATTTATGTATAGATGAAAAAATCGGACCATTTTTATTTCCATCTACACTGTACCTTATTAAATTAACTTAAATAATAAGTTATTTTGAACAGATGTATTTGGTAAATCACAACCATTGTTATTCAGTAACTTCCCTAATTTGGTTCTTTGTATTTTCACCTCCCAGCCAGAGGATTCTGGGTTAGATTCATTCGTTTGCTTCCTGTCACATGGATTCCACCAGTTTTCCTGATTTTCCTAAATATATTGTCAGGTTAATTGTCTTGTCCATGACCTTGACGGTGGTCGTGGTGTTTGAGTTGGTCCCAGTGCACCGCGTAGTGGCAGCCGACTGCTGCTCCTGGACGAGGATGGGTCAAATGCAAATAATGTATTTTCCTATGCTTAGAATTAAAAGCAAAACAAAGCAAAACAAAAAAGGAGTTTAAAACCAAAAACACGCCTGAAAAAGCCTGAGATTGTATCAATGCATTTATCAGGCTTTTTATTTCCTGTCTTCATTTGAATACTTTATAAATGACTCAGACATAAATGCATTTAGCAGAGTTAACAGGTTCTCATTTTGTTCCTGCAACTTCATTTGGTGACGCAGAGAAAACCTCCTGTGGTCCCACCTGTGGGTCACGATCCGGTCTTTGAGAATAAATGTATTTGAGGATACAGTATGTTCCTTTGGTCCATTCCAACACCTCACAGATGATCTATCTCACTTAAGTCAAGAAAAATCTTGACTAACCAGATTTTTTCAGGCTGTTCCTTTCCAGCAAATGGAATGTTCTGCATGTCATCAGCATCACTTTATGCCCCTTTCCCTGCACTTCTCCTAGATGTATTTGTTATCTTTGGAAAGAGTTGGAATAGATTTTAAAATAATGGGTCTGTGGTTTTGCTCTGTGCTTGACTCCACAACATTGGTGTGTTGTAGTGTACCTACACAAGAAGTGATGAAGCAAGAGTGGTTTGTTTCTTCTTCATTTAGTGTTCAACCTGACAAATAACATTGACGTGGAGAACACCAAGCAGAGGATGGAGCAGTACCAGAGAGAGAACAGAGATGTCATCCAGAGGAACAAGGCTAAGCTTGTATGTACTGACTGCATTTATATAAAAAAAAAAAAACAAACCCTGTATTTACGTTAAAATATAATATGTTGGACTGAAGATCATTTAGCTTTTTTTTTTTTCTGTTGTTCTTTTTATTCAGCCTTGGACCTTAGAGTATTTCAAAGCTGATGAGCCACTCCTACTCCATAGCATTAGTTTTCTAATTGACTTTTTCTTTACCCATGTGTTGCTCCCTCAGACACGAGAACAGGAAGAGCTGGAGGAACTGCTGTTGTTAGAGCAGCAGGGTAATGAGCAGCGAAGACTGGAGGTGCTGCAAGAGGAGCAGAGGCAGCTACAAGCCAAGAGGAAGAACAAGCAGGCTTTGCTGGATGAACTGGTGAGACCCCCCAACTGCACGTTCATGTGTTCACAGAAGGAAAAGTTTCATGATGGAAACAGATGACCAATGTGCAGGCAGATGTTTCTGTTTGGTGTATGCACACACACACACACACACACACACAC